>CM074309.1:1775000-1851928 GCA_037194245.1 Opsariichthys bidens
CCAAGCAGCTTCACATTTACCTTTTGTAAATTAAGAGGCAGCATTAACTTATTTCCGCTAATTTCCATATTTTAAAAAAATATGCAAGACTGAAAACTGTGTGTCTTCCTATTTTTAAAGGGAGATTTAAATAATCACATAATAAATAGGATATTACTTTCCTATTATTAAATTAAAATATGAATTTATTTGTATTATTCCAAGCATAGCAGTTTCATTTTATGGACACCATGTGAGTGGCACGTATCTCCCAATTCTGACTTTGTAACTTGCAATTGTGAGTTTAAATCTCGCAATTCTGAGAAAAAGAAGTCAGAATTGTGAGGGGAAAAAAAGTCGCAGTGACGAGTGAATTATAAAATGACTCCCAAAACATGAAAACAGTGGAAAACATGAAACTGAACTCGTCTTTTTCAGACGGTCAGAGTCAGAGAATCACCAATCGCTGTTTAAATGACATTAAAACTCAAAGTAATCACTTTGGTAATCTAAAACACTTTTCAGATGGAACTGTAATCTGATTACCAGCCATTTAAAATGAAACACAGTCACTCAAATCTTGTATTTTAAAGACGTAACTAAGTTCCTTGTATTTCGTTCCTCCTCGAACCTGTACACCTGATATGTACTAATCCCTCCGTTTCTGTTGGGGTTTGTTTACTTTTTTTTGTGATCAACATTATGTCAAATGTAATGCTGTCAATTGAAATGAACTTGTATTGAACCGGGGTTATTTCTATAATGGTACTTAGCCAAATACTCCAACAAAAGGCAGTACTTTCCTCCTCACCCAGATGACTCGACAACACATGCCAGGGAAATAATAAATGGTAGCAAAGTGGAAGTGCTGGCACATTTTCAGTAAAATGCAAAAAATGGATGCTTTTTACATTTGGCTATTTTCATTTTGCCTCTAGAAGTAAATACTTTCCTTTGAAGCCTCTGGAAGACCCGTCCTAGACACTGAATGAAAATGCACAGCCAATTCCATTCTGAGTCATCCTTCAAAGAAGAAAATTACAATAGATTGCACTTTAAAACAGTAGATTACAATGTTGTCTGCTGACAACAGATCTCTACATCTATCTTTAACGGGCATCACACAACAAAAACCGACACAAAATCACCTGCTGGCTTGATCTGCCCCATGCTGTGAGGGACGTTTAAGGTAGCGGGACCACCATCCCGACTGATGAGAAACCGCACTTAAACTCTGTTGCCAGGGGTGATGGGTTCATTGACTGACTTTGCTCAGTAATACTAAGGCTGCACACTGTGAGAGTAAATATACAGAGATCACTGTCCGCCGCCTTTCCAGAGGCTTTTAAAATGCATGAAATCCTAATGATGTTGGGTAGTTGCTGTGGGACCGCGAGCTTGGATATTCACAGGGGTTTTTGGCTTTTGTAGGAGTGAAAAGATCAACTGAGGTTTCAAATGATCATTTTGCCGAAACACAAAATCGGAGCTTCCCAAACGTAAGAGGGGTAAGGCCCCCCAAAAACATCGCAAAGGCTCCACGCCGTTAAAAAATATATATATACCGACATTTACCTACAAATGCATTTATTAACAAGTTTGTAAGAATTTCATGTGAATTATGAGAACTTTACAAATATATGGTTGTCAACATGTTTCTGTGGGGTTGCTAGGGTGTTGCTAAGGTTTTTTAATCCACAAGTCTCAGTGATTTTAAAAGTCTCTTTTTGAAGGCGTCTCAAACAGGTAAAAATTAGGCTACTTTCAGTAAAAGGTCCAACGTTTTAGGTTTACTTTTAGCTGTGTTGCTGTGTGTCATATGAGTGAATGGCTAAACACTCTGTCTAGAGCAGAGCTTCCCAAACTTAAGTGGGGTAAAGCCCCCCAAAAACACTGCAAAAGCTCCACGACCCCGCCGTTAACAAATATATACCGACATTCACCTACAAATACATTTTTTAACAAGTTTGTAAGAATTTCATGTGAATTATGAGAACTTTACAAATATATGGTTGTCAACATGTTTCTGTGGGGTTGCTAGGGTGTTGCTAAGGTTTTTTAATCCACAAGTCTCAGTGATTTTAAAAGTCTCTTTTTGAAGGCGTCTCAACAGGTAAAAATTAGGCTACTTTCAGTAAAAGGTCCAACGTTTTAGGTTTACTTTTAGCTGTGTTGCTGTCTGTCATATGAGTGAATGGCTAAACACTCTGTCTAGAGCAGAGCTTCCCAAACTTAAGTGGGGTAAAGCCCCCAAAAACACTGCAAAAGCTCCACGACCCCGCCGTCAACAAATATATACCGACATTTACCTACAAATACATTTTTTAACAAGTTTGTAAGAATTTCATGTGAATTATGAGAACTAAACATTCTTTACAAATATATTTAAAGCCATAACCTTACTTACTTTCAAAAAAAAAATCTAATTTTAGAACAATTGGAATATTTTAATTGTTTTAATATATTGATTTGGTCTAGCTACTGCAATACCGCTACGGCCCACCGGGGGGCCCACAGTTTGGGAAGCGCTGCTCTATAGGATATTTAAAAAGGATCAAATATGCAATTTTGCATCTAATAAAAATGAGATTCTCGTGGAAAAATACGAGTTTCATTCCTTCGTTTTATTTTAAGCAATGAAAATAAAATAATAAATAAAGGGGCGGGGCCTGGTTGAGTTAGTTGGTAGTTGTAAACTGTCGGTTATGGTAGGGGGCGGGACTTTTCCCAAACACGCTAGACCAATCACAGCACACTGCTCCAGCCGACCAATCAGAGCACACGGAGCTTTTCAGAAGGAGGGGCTTCATAGAGAAAGGAAGTAAACAGAGCGTTACTGACAGACTGGGAAGAGAGGGGCTGCAACAATGGAGAATATGAGGAAAATAATGTGTTTTATGAACATTCAAGCCCAAAAACTTGTTCTAGTAGAGCGCAAAAACAAAATAAAGACAAATTTCGTGTTAACAAATTTAACCTTATTGTAAAGTGTTACCAAATAAGGAGTTTGAGAGTATGGAGAATTTCACAGCATCCAAAAGATACAATAAACTTTAAAACTATACAGAAGCCAAAATAAGAAACACTCAAGACTCCTATTCAAAGTGTAAAATGTCTCTCTTTTAGGTCTTAAGGTCATTTTTTTTTAAGTGCAGGCCATTACCGTTTAAAAAGCTCTAATGTACTGCTAACGTCACTCTATCAATGCTTTTGACACCTTTCAGGGTAATTTTTTGAAGCTACAGCAGCAAATGAAGGGATGTAAAGGTGCGAACCGGACAAGGGCTTTGTGCTTCTCTCATACTGACCTTATCAAGATCAAATGAGCCAACAGCACTTTAGATCACACATCAGAAACCAGAGGGAAAAGGTCAACTCATCACCATGTCATGGGAGGACCAGAACACAACGGCACACACTCACTGAGCTCGTCGTCCAAACTGAGCTGATCTGTGCTGTAATCGAGACCGTTTGCCCTCAGTGAACAAATTCACCCAAATAGAAACAGCTGTGAATAGGAAAAAGGTGAAAACGAGGAGAAAGCAACATGATTTTTTTTTTTTTTTTTTTTTTGTGAACTTCAGGTTATAGACGCCAGGGTTTGGTAAAATTCAATTAACATTATTATTAGTGTTTTTGTTTCCGCCACTGAATGAAAAAAAATTAAAAAAGGCAATTGCGATTTTTTTTATCTCACAATTCTGACTTTTTTTCCCCACAGAATTGCATGATGCAAAGTTGCAATTGCAAGTTATAAAGTCATAATTGTGAGATATAAACAATTCTGCAATTCTGAGAAAAAAGTCAGTTTTTCTTTCCTGGAATTGGACTTTATTTCTCACAATTCTGACTTTATAACTCGCAATTCTGAATATTTCTTGCAATCCTGACTTTATTTTTTGCAATTCGGACTTAATTTCTCGGAATTCTGACTTCATATCTCGGAATTCTGACTTTATATCTCGGAATTCTGACTTTATATCTCGTAATTCTGACTTTATTTCTCACAATTCTGACTTTATATCTCGTAATTCTGACTTTATTTCTCACAATTCTGACTTTATATCTCGGAATTCTGACTTTATTTCTCACAATTCTGACTTTATATCTCGCAATTCTGACTTGATTTCACACAATTCTGACTTTATATCTCGCAATTCTGACTTTATATCTCGCAATTCTGACTTTATATCTCGGAATTCTGACTTTATTTCTCACAATTCTGACTTTATATCTCGCAATTCTGACTTGATTTCACACAATTCTGACTTTATATCTCGTAATTCTGACTTTATATCTCGCAATTCTGACTTTATATCTCGTAATTCTGACTTTATTTCTCACAATTCTGACTTTATATCTCGTAATTCTGACTTTATATCTCACAATTCTGACTTGATTTCACACAATTCTGACTTTATTTCTCACAATTCTGACTTTATATCTCGTAATTCTGACTTTATTTCTCACAATTCTGACTTTATATCTCGCAATTCTGACTTGATTTCACACAATTCTGACTTTATATCTTGCAATTCTGACTTTATATCTCGGAATTCTGACTTTATTTCTCACAATTCTGACTTTAAATCTCGTAATTCTGACTTTATATCTCGCAATTCTGACTTTATATCTTGCAATTCTGACTTTATATCTCACAATTCTGACTTTATATCTTGCAATTCTGACTTTATATCTCACAATTCTGACTTTATATCTCACAATTCTGACTTTATATCTCACAATTCTGACTTTATATCTCGTAATTCTGACTTTATATCTCACAATTCTGACTTTATATCTCGCAATTCTGACTTGATTTCACACAATTCTGACTTTATATCTCGTAATTCTGACTTTATTTCTCACAATTCTGACTTTATATCTCGTAATTCTGACTTTATATCTCACAATTCTGACTTGATTTCACACAATTCTGACTTTATTTCTCACAATTCTGACTTTATATCTCGTAATTCTGACTTTATTTCTCACAATTCTGACTTTATATCTCGCAATTCTGACTTGATTTCACACAATTCTGACTTTATATCTTGCAATTCTGACTTTATATCTCGAATTCTGACTTTATTTCTCACAATTCTGACTTTAAATCTCGTAATTCTGACTTTATATCTCGCAATTCTGACTTTATATCTTGCAATTCTGACTTTATATCTCACAATTCTGACTTTATATCTTGCAATTCTGACTTTATATCTCACAATTCTGACTTTATATCTCACAATTCTGACTTTATATCTCACAATTCTGACTTTATATCTCGTAATTCTGACTTTATATCTCACAATTCTGACTTTATATCTCGCAATTCTGACTTGATTTCACACAATTCTGACCTTATATCTTGCAATTCTGACTTTATATCTCATAATTCTGACTTTATATCTCACAATTCTGACTTTATATCTCGCAATTCTGACTTTATATCTCACAATTCTGACTTTATATCTTGCAATTCTGACTTTATATCTCATAATTCTGACTTTATATCTCACAATTCTGACTTTATATCTCGCAATTCTGACTTTATATCTCACAATTCTGACTTTATATCTCACAATTCTGACTTTATATCTCACAATTCTGACTTTATATCTCACAATTCTGACTTGATTTCACACAATTCTGACTTTATATCTTGCAATTCTGACTTTATTACTCACAATTCTGACTTTAAATCTCGTAATTCTGACTTTACATCTCGCAATTCTGACTTTATATCTTGCAATTCAGACTTTATATCTCACAATTCTGACTTTATATCTCACAATTCTGACTTTATATCTTGCAATTCTGACTTTATATCTCACAATTCTGACTTTATATCTCACAATTCTGACTTTATATCTCACAATTCTGACTTTATATCTCGTAATTCTGACTTTATATCTCACAATTCTGACTTTATATCTCGCAATTCTGACTTGATTTCACACAATTCTGACTTTATATCTTGCAATTCTGACTTTATATCTCATAATTCTGACTTTATATCTCACAATTCTGACTTTATATCTCGCAATTCTGACTTGATTTCACACAATTCTGACTTTATATCTCGCAATTCTGACTTTATATCTCACAATTCTGACTTTATATCTTGCAATTCTGACTTTATATCTCATAATTCTGACTTTATATCTCACAATTCTGACTTTATATCTCGCAATTCTGACTTGATTTTCACACAATTCTGACTTTATATCTCACAATTCTGACTTTATATCTCACAATTCTGACTTCATATCTCACAATTCTGACTTGATTTCACACAATTCTGACTTTATAACTCACAATTCTGACTTTATATCTCACAATTCTGACTTTATATCTCACAATTCTGACTTTATAACTCACAATTCTGACTTTATATCTCACAATTCTGACTTTATATCTCACAATTCTGACTTTATATCTCACAATTCTGACTTTATATCTCACAATTCTGACTTTATATCTCACAATTCTGACTTGATTTCACACAATTCTGACTTTATATCTTGCAATTCTGACTTTATTTCTCACAATTCTGACTTTAAATCTCGTAATTCTGACTTTATATCTCGCAATTCTGACTTTATATCTTGCAATTCAGACTTTATATCTCACAATTCTGACTTTATATCTCACAATTCTGACTTTATATCTTGCAATTCTGACTTTATATCTCACAATTCTGACTTTATATCTCACAATTCTGACTTTATATCTCACAATTCTGACTTTATATCTCGTAATTCTGACTTTATATCTCACAATTCTGACTTTATATCTCGCAATTCTGACTTGATTTCACAAAATTCTGACTTTATATCTTGCAATTCTGACTTTATATCTCATAATTCTGACTTTATATCTCACAATTCTGACTTTATATCTCGCAATTCTGACTTGATTTCACACAATTCTGACTTTATATCTCGCAATTCTGACTTTATATCTCACAATTCTGACTTTATATCTTGCAATTCTGACTTTATATCTCATAATTCTGACTTTATATCTCACAATTCTGACTTTATATCTCGCAATTCTGACTTGATTTCACACAATTCTGACTTTATATCTCACAATTCTGACTTTATATCTCACAATTCTGACTTCATATCTCACAATTCTGACTTGATTTCACACAATTCTGACTTTATAACTCACAATTCTGACTTTATATCTCGGAATTCTGACTTGATTTCACACAATTCTGACTTTATATCTCACAATTCTGACTTGATTTCACACAATTCTGACTTTATATATTCTCGTAATTCTGACTTTATATCTCGCAATTCTGACTTTATATCTCGTAATTCTGACTTTATTTCTCACAATTCTGACTTTATATCTCGTAATTCTGACTTTATATCTCACAATTCTGACTTGATTTCACACAATTCTGACTTTATTTCTCACAATTCTGACTTTATATCTCGTAATTCTGACTTTATTTCTCACAATTCTGACTTTATATCTCGCAATTCTGACTTGATTTCACACAATTCTGACTTTATATCTTGCAATTCTGACTTTATATCTCGGAATTCTGACTTTATTTCTCACAATTCTGACTTTAAATCTCGTAATTCTGACTTTATATCTCGCAATTCTGACTTTATATCTTGCAATTCTGACTTTATATCTCACAATTCTGACTTTATATCTTGCAATTCTGACTTTATATCTCACAATTCTGACTTTATATCTCACAATTCTGACTTTATATCTCACAATTCTGACTTTATATCTCGTAATTCTGACTTTATATCTCACAATTCTGACTTTATATCTCGCAATTCTGACTTGATTTCACACAATTCTGACTTTATATCTCGTAATTCTGACTTTATTTCTCACAATTCTGACTTTATATCTCGTAATTCTGACTTTATATCTCACAATTCTGACTTGATTTCACACAATTCTGACTTTATTTCTCACAATTCTGACTTTATATCTCGTAATTCTGACTTTATTTCTCACAATTCTGACTTTATATCTCGCAATTCTGACTTGATTTCACACAATTCTGACTTTATATCTTGCAATTCTGACTTTATATCTCGGAATTCTGACTTTATTTCTCACAATTCTGACTTTAAATCTCGTAATTCTGACTTTATATCTCGCAATTCTGACTTTATATCTTGCAATTCTGACTTTATATCTCACAATTCTGACTTTATATCTTGCAATTCTGACTTTATATCTCACAATTCTGACTTTATATCTCACAATTCTGACTTTATATCTCACAATTCTGACTTTATATCTCGTAATTCTGACTTTATATCTCACAATTCTGACTTTATATCTCGCAATTCTGACTTGATTTCACACAATTCTGACCTTATATCTTGCAATTCTGACTTTATATCTCATAATTCTGACTTTATATCTCACAATTCTGACTTTATATCTCGCAATTCTGACTTTATATCTCACAATTCTGACTTTATATCTTGCAATTCTGACTTTATATCTCATAATTCTGACTTTATATCTCACAATTCTGACTTTATATCTCGCAATTCTGACTTTATATCTCACAATTCTGACTTTATATCTCACAATTCTGACTTTATATCTCACAATTCTGACTTTATATCTCACAATTCTGACTTGATTTCACACAATTCTGACTTTATATCTTGCAATTCTGACTTTATTTCTCACAATTCTGACTTTAAATCTCGTAATTCTGACTTTACATCTCGCAATTCTGACTTTATATCTTGCAATTCAGACTTTATATCTCACAATTCTGACTTTATATCTCACAATTCTGACTTTATATCTTGCAATTCTGACTTTATATCTCACAATTCTGACTTTATATCTCACAATTCTGACTTTATATCTCACAATTCTGACTTTATATCTCGTAATTCTGACTTTATATCTCACAATTCTGACTTTATATCTCGCAATTCTGACTTGATTTCACACAATTCTGACTTTATATCTTGCAATTCTGACTTTATATCTCATAATTCTGACTTTATATCTCACAATTCTGACTTTATATCTCGCAATTCTGACTTGATTTCACACAATTCTGACTTTATATCTCGCAATTCTGACTTTATATCTCACAATTCTGACTTTATATCTTGCAATTCTGACTTTATATCTCATAATTCTGACTTTATATCTCACAATTCTGACTTTATATCTCGCAATTCTGACTTGATTTCACACAATTCTGACTTTATATCTCACAATTCTGACTTTATATCTCACAATTCTGACTTCATATCTCACAATTCTGACTTGATTTCACACAATTCTGACTTTATAACTCACAATTCTGACTTTATATCTCACAATTCTGACTTTATATCTCACAATTCTGACTTTATAACTCACAATTCTGACTTTATATCTCACAATTCTGACTTTATATCTCACAATTCTGACTTTTTATCTCACAATTCTGACTTTATATCTCACAATTCTGACTTTATATCTCACAATTCTGACTTGATTTCACACAATTCTGACTTTATATCTTGCAATTCTGACTTTATTTCTCACAATTCTGACTTTAAATCTCGTAATTCTGACTTTATATCTCGCAATTCTGACTTTATATCTTGCAATTCAGACTTTATATCTCACAATTCTGACTTTATATCTCACAATTCTGACTTTATATCTTGCAATTCTGACTTTATATCTCACAATTCTGACTTTATATCTCACAATTCTGACTTTATATCTCACAATTCTGACTTTATATCTCGTAATTCTGACTTTATATCTCACAATTCTGACTTTATATCTCGCAATTCTGACTTGATTTCACAAAATTCTGACTTTATATCTTGCAATTCTGACTTTATATCTCATAATTCTGACTTTATATCTCACAATTCTGACTTTATATCTCGCAATTCTGACTTGATTTCACACAATTCTGACTTTATATCTCGCAATTCTGACTTTATATCTCACAATTCTGACTTTATATCTTGCAATTCTGACTTTATATCTCATAATTCTGACTTTATATCTCACAATTCTGACTTTATATCTCGCAATTCTGACTTGATTTCACACAATTCTGACTTTATATCTCACAATTCTGACTTTATATCTCACAATTCTGACTTCATATCTCACAATTCTGACTTGATTTCACACAATTCTGACTTTTAATAACTCACAATTCTGACTTTATATCTCGGAATTCTGACTTGATTTCACACAATTCTGACTTTATAACTCGCAATTCTGACTTTATATCTCACAATTCTGACTTTATAACTCGCAATTCTGACTTTATATCTCACAATTCTGACTTTATATCACGCAATTCTGACTTTATATCTCACAATTCTGACTTTATATCTCACAATTCTGACTTTATATCTCACAATTCTGACTTTATATCTCACAATTCTGACTTTATAACTCGCAATTCTGACTTTATTTCTCAAAATTGCGAGTTTATATCTCTAAATTCTGAAAAGTTTAAAACGAACAGCATTTACTTAAAATCTTTTGTAACATTATAATTGCCATTACAGTCACTTTTGATCTATTTAATGCATCCCTGCTGAATAAAAGTATATTTTGTTTGTTTTTTTAAATGTACTGACCCTGAACTTTTGAATGGTAGTGTGTATTTATATCCCAATAATTTACTTTTAATTTGTTAAAAGATAATTTTCCAGCATTGAAAAAGGTGTTAGATACAATGATTCAACAAAAGAGGGGAAAAGTACACCATTTATTTTGATATAATGATTGCAAATCAATGCATCACTCTGGTGCACTCGTCAATGAATGAACCATCAAGTCTAATTATCTGTTTTTTTCTTCCCTTCGTGACCTCGTACTTTCCTCTCAAACCTGTACTAAACCACAGCGCTCTATTGATCTCGTCTCATGTTGATGATTCATCCTGAAAAACGCTTGTCCTGTTCACAATACGTCCATTTGCTGAAGACTCTGTCGGAAAGCTCAAAAAAGCAAATTCATGCTGAAAAGAACAAGCTATGAGTCACTGAGTAATTAAGAGAGGAAAACATCTGGTGTTTTACACACATTCCCTCCAAACACACTCTTGAAATCCCAGCTGGTGGTCTTTTTGCGGGTCGTTCGTCGGCAGTCAAGACTTCTGGGAGAATGCGCCTGATTTCAAGGGACAGCTGGGGTCACACTATGCCAACATTTCTGTGCTATCGAACACACACAGACAGACACACTGCTGTCAGTGTCCGCTGGCTCTCAGACTACCTGTCATCTGTATTCACCTCACACATGCTGCTCATCGCTCAGGAACGATGAAAGCAGAGCAAAGAGATCAGCGCCGGACTGATTAACGAATGCATCCGAGAGGCGAATGCCCAACCGCGATGTGATCAAGTGCCGCCGAAAGCACTGGTGATAAAGAGGAAAATAAAGGCAGCATGGTGCAAACGCAGAGGAGAAAGAGCAGATGAGAAGAAAAACCCGCACAGTTTTGAAGGAAAAAAGTTGAACTAGAAATAATCATTATCCGTCACTTTGACATTCCATTTGTGAGTGCAGATGTCACTGTGATACAGCCCATATTAAAGTCACCACGAAATCAAAATTGATCGTTCTTATTGTTTGTTAAGGCCGTGTTTATTCTAAATGATTTATCCGTGCAGATCATTCTTGTTTTAGATTCGTGTTCCTCGCAACTCCTTGCATGAGATCCACCAACAGCAAACCACAACCATCCAATCAATTCCCCACAGACCAAATCAAGCCCCGCCCAACATTTGCTCTTGTTTGAGAAGCAGTTTCACTCGGATAAACATCACAATAGGGAAGAAAAACTAGCGCAACATCCGTTGCATGCCGACTTGAACCATTGCAATCATTTAAAATGCTAAAAATAAATAGTAATAAAAATGCAATAAATATAAAATAAAAATTATATATTATTGTGCAAGATATTATATTCGTATAATATGAACAATTTAAATATTTTAAAATGTTAAAAAATATATACAATTTAAATATTTGCATGATCTGTTTAAATACAATAAATTACAATTAGTATATAATTCATTACATTTATTACACACACATATATATATATATATATATATATATATATATATATAAAACTGTAGAACATTCAGAAACTTCAGAAATTTCAATTTGACAAAGCCAATATTAACAGCAGTAATAATTTAAAATGCTAAAAATATATAGTAATAAAAATGCAATAAATATAAAATAAAAATTATATATTATTGTGCAAGATTTTATATTCATATAATATGAAAAATTTTAATATTTTAAAATGTTAAAAATATATACAATTTAAATATTTGCATGATCTGTTTAAATACAATAAATTACAATTATCATATAATTCATTACATTTATTATATATATATATATATATGTATATATATATATATATATATATATATATATATATATATATATATAATATATATAAATAAATAAACTGTAAACCATTCAGAAATGCAGATTTAAATTTGACAAAGCCAATATTAACAGTAGCAATAATTCAATATTCTAAAAATACATAGTAATAAAAATGCAATAAATATAAAATAAAAATTATATATTATTGTGCAAGATATTATAATCATATAATATGAACAACTTAAATATTTTAAAATATTAAAAAATATATATACAATTTAAATATTTGCATGATATGTTTAAATACAATAAATTACAATTTTTATATAATTCGTTACATTTATTATACATATATATAAAACTGTAGAACATTCAGAAATGCAGATTTCAATTTGACAAAGCCAATATTACCAGCAGCAATAATTTAATATTCTAAAAATATATAGTAATTATATACATACAATAAATACTATTTAAATAATAATAATTTAAAATGCTACAGTAATTATACACTATAAAATATATCATTTTAATTCATGGTGCTTTGTCAGCATTGTGTGGAAACACCGTGTGAAGGAACATGTGCTGCTCATGTTTCAATGTGGTGTCAAATCACTGTTTGAAGCGCCTGTCATTGGAAAAGGTCACATGCGGATATGAATAAGTATAAAACAGTGCCTTCTCAATATAGGATTAGGCCACAGAGGCTCATGACTTATTGGGATTCACTGTTGACTTCACACTCTGAAGAAAAGCAATATTCTTTCCTCTTGGAGTCTAACGTACGGATTCTTTATATCAGGTCAGGAGAGGAAAGACCAGGCCTGGGTGGGTTACTTTTAAAATGTAATCACTACAGATTACAAAATACATGCTTTTAAAAGTCATTGGTAACGTATTTCGTTACATTACTCAAGTTTAGTCACTTCATCTAAATACTTTAGAATACTTTGGAATACTAATAAGTGTGAAACAAACACAAAAAAGGTCATTGTGAGTTTTTATCTCACAATTCTGACTTTTTCTCTCAGAATTGCGTGATTTAAAGTTGCAATTGCGAGTTATAAAGTCAGAATTATGAGATATAAACTGACAATATTGAGAAAAGTCAGAATTATGAGATATAAACTCACAATATTGAGAAAAGTCAGAATTATGAGATATAAACTCACAATATTGAGAAAAGTCAGAATTATGAGATATAAACTGACAATATTGAGAAAAGTCAGAATTATGAGATATAAACTCACAATATTAAGAAAAGTCAGAATTATGAGATATAAACTGAAAATATTGAGAAAAGTCAGAATTATGAGAAATAAACTCACAATATTGAGAAAAGTCAGAATTATGAGATATAAACTCACAATATTGAGAAAAGTCAGAATTATGAGATATAAACTCACAATATTGAGAAAAGTCAGAATTATGAGATATAAACTCACAATATTGAGAAAAGTCAGAATTATGAGATATAAACTCACAATATTGAGAAAAGTCAGAATTATGAGATATAAAACTCACAATATTGAGAAAAGTCAGAATTATGAGATATAAACTCACATACTAAATTCATGATTGCAAGAAAAAAAGTTTTGCAAGTTTAAATCTCCTAATTCTGACTTTATAACTCGCAATTGTGAGTTTAAATCAGAATTGTGAAATGCAAACAAATTGTGAGAAAAAGTCGCAGTGACGAGTGAATTATAAAATGACTCCAAAACATGAAAACAGTGGAAAACATGAAACTGAACTCGTCTTTTTCAGACGGTCAGAGTCAGAGAATCACCAATCGCTGTTTAAATGACATTAAAACTCAAAGTAATCACTTTGGTAATCTAAAACACTTTTTCAGATGGAACTGGAATCTGATTACCACCCATTTAAAATGGAACTGTCATGAAATACAGTCACTCAAATTTTGTATTTTAAAGACGCAACTAAGTTTCTTGTATTTCGTTACTCCCCAACCCTGGGAAAGACTCACCGGGAATGTTGTGTATGGTGATGGCCAGGATCAGGAGAACGATTCGCCGCCAGCTGCTTCCTGATTGGTTCATCTGTTCCTGTGGTTTAGTGCTCACTTCCTGTTCCTCTGTATGGCTGGTGCTGGGAGCTCTGCGTCTTTGGTACACCTCGCCATTCTCAACTTTATCTGAAAGAGAACCAGAAAAGGCACGTCAAACGTCATTTTTCTGAGAACAACACATTTCAAACGGTTCACTGGAAGTATCAATATAACAAGAATTCATTCGTCACACATTCAGTCGCACAATCACATACATCAGAGTTTTAAATGTGTTTAGACATTGTTAGCGGGGTTGTAAACATCACCGGAAATCAAAAGACAGCTAGACAGTTTGATGACAAACTTTGAAGCTGGCTTGAAAAAGCCAGGCCAGAAAGTTTGAACATTTTTTTAAAAATTTCCAGTTTGAAGAAGTTTGAACTTTATGTAGTTTTAAGGTTTGAATGCTTTAAAGGCAATAAAGTGACAGACAGACACACACACTGGATGTTTCACATGTTCTACGCATGTTTCTAACATGTTTGACAAGTTGCTAGCGTGATTTAACATGTTGTTAGCATAATTTTCATATTGTTAGCATGATTTAACACGTTTGTTAGCATAATTTAACATGTAGATGACATGACGAAGCACATTGCTAACATGTTGTTAGCATGATTTTCATGTTGTTAGCATGATTTAACATGTAGATGACATGAAGCACATTGCTAACATGTTGTTAGCATGATTTAACATGTTGTTAGCATGATTTAACACGTTGTTAGCATAATTTAACATGTAGATGACATGATTTAACACATTGCTAACATGTTGTTAGCATGATTTTCATGTTGTTAGCATGATTTAACATGTAGATAACATGACGAAGCACATTGCTAACATGTTGTTAGCATGATTCTCATGTTGTTAGCATGATTTTCATGTTGTTAGCATGATTTAACATGTAGATAACATGATGAAGCACATTGCTAACATGTTGTTAGCATGATTTTCATGTTGTTAGCATGATTTAACATGTAGATAACATGATTAAGCACATTGCTAACATGTTGTTAGCATGATATGATGTTTTATTAACAAAATTCGGGAGGAACACGTTCTAATGATCTAGCTAATTATCACATCACTCCAGCCAGCTGCCATTAATCAGCAATCAACATGCCTGCCCAAATCAGCATGAGCAGAAACCCATATATATCGATGCAGTCGACTCACCTATGCTTTTGGACAGTTTCAGCATCCCTCCACCACCCCGTCTCCTCACACTTGCCTGGTTACTTCCTAAACCAGATACGGGGGGAGTACTCTGGGCTCGGGCCCATACCGAGCTCGGAGCCCTCTCCTCGGACAGCACGCCAAATATGCATACTAATTCCCTATCTGATTATTGGTAAGTGTGAACTCGTGAATCTCATGTTGTTAGCATGATTTCATGTTGTTAGCATGATTTAACATGTCGATAACATGATTAAGCACATTGCTAACATGTTGTTAGCATGATTTTCATGTTGTTAGCATGATTTAACATGTAGATAACATGACGAAGCACATTGCTAACATGTTGTTAGCATGATTTTCATGTTGTTAGCATGATTTAACATGTAGATAACATGACGAAGCACATTGCTAACATGTTGTTAGCATGATTTTCATGTTGTTAGCCTGAATTAACATGTAGATAACATGAAGCACATTGCTAACATGTTGTTAGCATGTTTCTCATGTTGTTAGCATGATTTAACACGTTGTTAGCATAATTTAACATGTAGATGACATGATTTAACACATTCCTAACATGTTGTTAGCATGATTTTCATGTTGTTAACATGATTTAACATGTAGATAACATGACGAAGCACATTGCTAACATGTTGTTAGCATGATTTTCATGTTGTTAGCATGATTTAAACATGTAGATAACATGACGAAGCACATTGCTAACATGTTGTTAGCATGATTTTCATGCTGTTAACCTGAATTAACATGTAGATAACATGATTAAGCACATTGCTAACATGTTGTTAGCATGATTTTCATGTTGTTAGCATGATTTAACATGTAGATAACATGACGAAGCACATTGCTAACATGTTGTTAGCATGATTTTCATGTTGTTAGCCTGAATTAACATGTAGATAACATGAAGCACATTGCTAACATGTTGTTAGCATGTTTCTCATGTTGTTAGCATGATTTAACACGTTGTTAGCATAATTTAACATGTAGATGACATGATTTAACACATTGCTAACATGTTTGTTAGCATGATTTTCATGTTGTTAACATGATTTTAACATGTAGATAACATGATTAAGCACATTGCTAACATGTTGTTAGCATGATTTTCATGTTGTTAGCCTGAATTAACATGTAGATAACATGAAGCACATTGCTAACATGTTGTTAGCATGTTTCTCATGTTGTTAGCATGATTTAACACGTTGTTAGCATAATTTAACATGTAGATGTCATGATTTAACACATTGCTAACATGTTGTTAGCATGATTTTCATGTTGTTAACATGATTTAACATGTAGATAACATGATTAAGCACATTGCTAACATGTTGTTAGCATGATTTTCATGTTGTTAGCATGATTTTCATGCTGTTAACCTGAATTAACATGTAGATAAACATGATTAAGCACATTGCTAACATGTTGTTAGCATGATTTTCATGTTTTTTAGCATGATTTAACATGTAGATAACATGATTAAGCACATTGCTAACATGTTGTTAGCATGATTTTCATGTTGTTAGCATGATTTAACATGTAGATGACATGATTTAACACATTGCTAACATGTTGTTAGCAAGATTTAACACATAGCTAAAATGTTGCTAGCACATTGATAGCATGATTTAGCATGTTTCTAGCTTGATTTGGCATTGCTGCTAACATGATTTTACGACATGATAGCATGATTTACCACACTGCTAGCATAGTTAGCATGTTGGTAGCATGTGG
Source organism: Opsariichthys bidens (assembly GCA_037194245.1). Classification (NCBI taxonomy): domain Eukaryota; kingdom Metazoa; phylum Chordata; class Actinopteri; order Cypriniformes; family Xenocyprididae; genus Opsariichthys; species Opsariichthys bidens. Next base: position 1,792,375 of record CM074309.1, read on the forward strand.
CTAGCTGCTAGGCTTTGTTAGTGATAGATATGGAAAAAAATCATCTTAAATAGTACATCAGTACTAGCTTTTTCAAGCCAACTTCATAAAAAAAGCACATAAAATTTGACCACGTGAGGTTGACGATCAATATTTCTAAACCACTGCCACTCAGTGACCATTTGTTTAAGTCGCATTTATTTATATAAATAAAAACTGAAATAAAGAGGAAAATAACAGTATCAATGTTGCAGAATTCTTCAATTATAAAACAAATTCAGCTTCAGCTGTAAAGCAGCTCCACAGAAGACAACAACGCTGTGATTCAGCTCAATTTAGTTCAGCTTATTTCAACCTCAACGTTGCAAAGTTCACCAGTTGAGAAACAAACTCAAGTTTAAAGCAGAGAAACCTAAAAAGGAGGACCTGTTTTTGTACCTCGTGCATGAAAAATAGCAATATTTATCAAATCAAACACAAAGCGGAAAACAAACTATTAACCAGTTGTTCAGGCACAGATTGTGCACGTCAGGAAATGAATGCATTCAATAAATCAGTCTCTTTACTGTAGTCCACTCATTTTCCCACAATCACCACGAACATAATCAGCAGCAGAACATCACAGAACGAACGGCTCTTTCGCTTTCATCTGCTCAAGCAACCCTCCAATCTCACACTGTATTTATCGTAGCTTTCATTCAAAAGCCAATCGTCAAATCATTTCTTTCCTTTATTAGAAAAAAGAGAGAGTAAATTATATTCAGAGAACGTCTGAAACTCACACCACCAATTACCCGTCACTTTAGAGCGCAATTATGTATGTGTGCCGTGAGAATTAGCAAAGAGAAGAGAATGACCCTGAATCGTCCTCACTTAAAACGAAATCCCTGGGCGGAAGAACATGCCGATAATACAGTTTCAATCACAAATGAAAGAATATAATGAATGCAGATCACTTGGGCTTAAAGGTCATGAGGAGCACATCCATCATGTGTGATCGGAGCGGCGTCTGCGGTATTTTGTCTGGAACAAGTTTTTATCGTTTGAGTTAGGTGACCGTCCGATCGCTTGAGTGACGGACAACACGTGAAGGCCGACGTAACACTGTCACGGGGGTCCGGATCTACACGTCCGTGTTTCACGTGCAAAAATGTTGCGGCACCTTAAAATGAAACAAGAAATTGGCACGTCATGAATATTCATTGAGAAAATATAGACATTACAAACCATTAGCCTTTCATATTCGACTCTAAATTCAGGTGTAAACGGGGGTCTAAAAGGAGCTTGTCCACTTTCGAGGTATGTGGGAAACTCATTGACCTTTTGGAAACAGTTTGATTGACAGGCGATCTGACCAATCATAACCCTGAATCCGGCATTTTGTCCCAAAAAGCGGTCAGGGGAGTTAGTAGATTAACGTTGGTGAAATTGAAAATTTGTTTCGGGCTTAAAAACAACATTCCTTCTGATGTTCATTCATGTTTATTCGATGCTATAAATGAGCTAGTATGAAGAGATATTCGGTTCACGAGGAGCTACAGCGACACTAGACGCTATTTACTGTTTAAACTTCTTTAAAAAAGGACAACATTTGAAATATGAAAATTGTCAGTGTCCTCTTTCGATGTTTTTTTCACTGCGTGAGAACGTGATGTGTGGCGTGAGAGCGCATGACTTGTCAGACATAGCAACAGTAACTAAAGGGGGCGGGGCTTTGCGAACGGTCAATTGGTTATCTGGAAAAATCCACGCTGATTCAGGGTTATATGTGGAGGCTGGAGTGAATGAGAAGGGATTGATGTCATCATTCAGAACGAGAGCGACCTCTAGAGGTGGAATCACTGACGCCTCGTGTGTTTGTTTTGACACATGCAGCTGAGCGCTGCGTGGAGAGCGCTGACACTTAAAATGCGCATATAAAACAGCGAAACGGCATGAATACAGAACACTACAATACGTTGTTGTCATATCATTATAAAGTAATTCATTTGCTGATTAGATGCTGCATTAGCGGAGAAAGAACCGCCTGAGCCTATGTTTGTCAAGGCTGAGGGCGCTAACATTAGTACCTCGAGAGGTTAAAACAATGCGACAAAAATACACGCCAACGTTTAATGTCACGATTGCCATCAATTTGCATTAGTTTATATTCAGCTGGGCACTCATGCATTCATTAGCCGGCGAAGTTGCATATTTAAAGTTAGTGACATGAAAAAGCAGGAGCAAAAACATATAAATGAATCAGAAATGCATCCAATTCCGGTTCTTTTTTATCAACACTAATCATCAAAGAGAAGCAACTAAATTGAGAGCCTTTGTGTAGATATTTATACATGGACATCTTTAAGACTGTTTGGATTTATATGAAATGGAAACGCTTTACATTAAGATTGCACATTAACTCATTAATAAATGCTGTACAAGTGTTGTTCATTGTTAGGTTGTTCATTTCAACACTTACCGATACATTTTTAGAATGTTCAGTTTGAAAGCGTGTCTTTTATTAACCTTAATATTTATATATTTATTTCATTTAGCACATTGTAGAGGTTCAGTCCAGTTTTTAAGCACTGTTATGTTTGTTTGTGTTTATCCAGTATCCATTTAAAAAAAACTATTGATTGATTAAAGGTGCAATATGTAAAAATTTTGCCCAAAATCCACTAGGCCAGTGTTGTATATTTTGTTCAGTTGAGTACTTACAATATCCCAAATGTTTCCAACTCTTTGTAAATCATGAGAAATTGCGATTTTAACGAAGGCTCCGGGACGTGTGCGGGAACAGTCAATGACGTCATATCCGCGTTACCCCTGGTTTCCGCTTTTACTGCGGTAGAAATCATCACAACACAGTCTCATGGACAAATGTGGAAATAGTAGCTGTAGCTTGTTTCGCGCACACGATTATTCTTCACTGTTTGTAGCTGCTTCTGCCAACAAAGACGAGTCCATAAAGAGAAATAAAACGAGGATCGACATCGGTGTCGTATTTCCTAAATGGAGAGAACTGACAAACTTCAACTAGACGGAGACGCGATCTTGAATGTGTTTTAACAGACAGTTGAGGAACTACTGATTCCTTTACTGACAGAAAACTTGCGATTATTATATCGATCAACAGTGTTTTCGTCTTATAGTTTGAATGTCTTGAACTGTTGGCGTAATTAATTTTATACTGTCACTACATCAAATGTGTCAAATGCCAAAACTCACTCTGCGTTTGAGTCGATTCTGTACGGTAATGTTTATTAAGGACAGCGTTATCGCATTTGCTTTGTGATCAGTTTGTTGACATCGCCGCACACTTCACCCGACGCGATGAACAATGTGAATTAATACAGTGTGTGTTACGTATAAATATTAATCAGCCTTTTTGCAAATGATGCGAGTTTGTTCAACTGTACTTTTACTAATTGTTTTGAACACCTATGAACAAATACAGTAACATCTAGGACAACCAATTTAGTGTTAAACCTTGCGAATTCATTATTGAGTTCCCATAATTCCAGCTGCGCCGTTGTTGTTGTTGTTGTTTTGAATGTACGCCCTCTAGCGGCCAACAATTTTACATATTGCACCTTTAATCGGCTATCAGCGAGTACCGTCCAGCAGGTATCGTAAAATCGGGCGACCACCAGTTCAAAAAGTGCAAAAAAACCTTGCACTCTCCATCTAGTGACCTACTGCGGAAACATTACGGGATGCACGCTAGCCAGACGGGATTTAAACTTCGTCAAGTTTGGTTTTGAAGATGAAAAACGTGCCAAGCGCGATGATCGTCACCATTCCTGATCTCTAACACTCACAGCGTTGGCCGCTGTTAGAGCAGAAATGAAAGTATCAAAGAAATGAAATGAGAAATGAGCAGAAATGATGTTTTTTCATGTGTAAATTATGTGAAATTATTTCACCCATTAGATCGAAAGAAAAACCCATACATTCACCCATTCAAAGATGCTCCCCTGGATGATTTCAGGAAAGAACTGGTGGCAAGACAGACAGACAGACAGATAGATATGTGGCAGAAAGTTATTTCATAAATCAGCTGGAGCGGAAAGCATGCCACAGATGAGAGATGGAGAAGATATTCATGCTGACAGCCGAGTTAATTGCAGATTTTTATTGGGGCTGAGATGAAAGACACCAATTTGCAATGATTTGTTGCAATGAAGTTTCATGTTGGCCACCTCTTAATATCTCTCCAAATAATTAAGGGTTAAAAATATTTGCAGCATCTGTTTTTTCCCTCATAATTTGGCTATTGTTACATTATATGCTCATGCTCTCAGTCACACAAATGCTTTTAAACCATTCAAGCTCCACAAGGCAAACGAAAACGCTGTCTGTGAATGTCGTGTGATTAATTATGCCAAAATGCTCATTATGTGTATCTTAAATAAGATCTTAAACGAACTCGTGAGATAATGAGACCTGCGTCAGCTCTTAAAGTGACAGCAGCCAAATAAAGCAGCTGCTGTGATGATGTCTGTCATTAATGTCAATCAAAGCAAATTGTAGATTAAATTTACAAATAATAACTTTAATTAAAGTAAATGTATTAGACGTGTCTTCCTGTTAGACAAATGACATTTATTATAATGTGTTTATGTGAAGATTATTTTAAATTCACTTAAATTAAAAGCTATTTTTTTAAAATCCTAATAAATGTTGATAGCTTTCAGTTATACTGTAATGTTGAATATCTGATTGAATATACTGACCTGCATTCATAAAAAGATGAACAAATATTTAAAACATAAGTCGTTTCTACATTCATTTTGAGAGTAACTGTGATCTTATTACGATATAAAAATATTAAAAACGTATTTTTTTAATCGATTGACAGTCTCTCCAAGAGAGCTGTGTTTGTCCATTACAGAATGGGTAGATGATGCAGCTAAAATGTTGCTATTAAATACTATAGATTGTTAGATTTTAAGTGTTTGTCCATGCAAACCATCCCACAATGATGCTAGGTTGATGTCGTGGGTGGTTGCAATGCAGTTGTTAAAGTGTTTTGGGAGATTTCAAGCTCAAGTCCACCAGCAAATCTCTATAAAACTCTGAACCCTCTCTGAACTCTGGTCCCTCTCTAAATAGTGTTAAAGTTACACTGAAGCAGAGTTAAAGCTAATGAGATAATTAAGCAATTAATTAAGAGATGATTGAACATTATTGATGAACGCCTGCTGTTAACAAGCAGAATCACTGAAGAATAGAGAAACACGAGAACTACAACTGATGAAATCAACTGAAGATAAAAGACATTCAATCTCTGAAGAGTGTGACTTTAACACTATTTAGAGAGGGACCAAATGTTCTCTGAGCAGAGTTGATTTAACTCTGGGGTTTTTACTGTGTACGATGTGCTTTCCTTGTTTCATCATCTGCCAATCAACAACCGCTTAGAAAAGCAACGGCACAGCCCTTCACCAGCCGTGCAAATTGAGAAATCATTCATGTTCGCAGCTCGCCTTAGCAAGCACCACTAATAATTACTTGTATTATGGATTGTACAAAGCAGAACTGCAGTCAGGCAAACACAATCATCACTGTCAGTAACATACACCAAACCCAATAAACACACACGCTGAATCTCTGAGGACGCAAAGCTCCAGCGTATCATTCAGACATTGTATAACAGTGTCGCATAAACCAAAAAAATATCTTAAATATCTCAAATATATTATTATTTAAAGGTCATGCCAGAAAAGAGCAGGCTGCTATTTGTGTCGATCAAACTCTCTCCACGGGTGTCCGGTTTTTTTTCCGTTGATTACTGCTTGTTTGCTGGTTTTCTTGACATTATGCAAATTTCTGTTCAGCAGACACATCCCATATCACTTATTAATTTGCATATGCCTCGCTTGGCACCAGGAAGCTCAAACCTGTCCTCCGCAATCAGTCATAAGTCACTTTCTGAACAAATTATACTTGTACAATATGTGGCGTAAAGAGAAAGACAAGTATGCGACAATTTAATAACTCTGTAACTAATAAGAGAACTTTCTGGCCTTGAAAACAACTGAGGTTTATAATGAACTGAAACGTCAATGCATGCATGAGTGATGTGAAAACTATTAACTTCATCAATGTTGTTTTTTTTAATTAGTCTCTTTTGCTCGCCAAAGCTTTATTTGATCAAAAAGGCAATATTGTGAAATAGCATTAGAATTTAAAATGACTATTTTCAATGTGAATATATGTTAAATTTTCAGCATCATTACTCCAGTCTTCATGTCACATGATCCTTCAGAAATCATTCTGATTTGCTACTCAAAAAACATTTATAATAATAATAATAATTAATAATAATAAAATGTTTCTTGAGCAGCAAATCAGAATGATTTCTGAAGGATCACGTGACACTATATATATTGTTATAAGTTGAAAACATTTGTGCTACTCATAGATATTCTTTAATGAATAGAACATTCAAAAGAACTGCATTTATTTGAAATGGAATCTTTTGTAACATTATAAATGTCTTTACTGTCACTTTTGATCCATTTAATGCGCCTTCAATAAATAAAAGTATTAATGAAACTTCATTTTAATGTGTTCCTATTACGGTGTAATTATACATACAAGTAACGGAGTGATATTAATTAGGTACATGATCTTACTTTAGGGTTGGAGTCTGATTTAGTGTTAGTTAAATGTAATTATACCTATTACTATAGTAAATACATGTAACGTGTGACACATTAACAAAAACCTCATCATATTTACTTTTTATTTACATACATAAAGTGCTTTTATGACATTTTATAGAGTTTGATAGTGACTTTGTTCACATGAAAAGGACAGTTTGACCATTCTGCACGATATCTCCTTTCGTGTTCAACAGAATAAATAGTCACATGAGCTTGCAACACAGTTTGACTCATTCAAAAGACATCCAGAGTATGGAAGCAAAACCGTTTTAACCAGGAAAAGGAAGAAAACTTCAGCACCCTCTACTGGGCACTGTGGCATTTTAACCCCTGACCCAATTTTGGGTCACCGTAACAGCAATCCAGCTCCATCTAATCAAATGCACTTTGACATCAGCACACACAGTCCTTCCTTATCTTTTCCCACAACTTCTCCACCATTTGCCAAAGGATTGCTGAAATCGGAAATGGATGCACGTTGGAATTAACTCGATACTCCGAAAGGCAGCGCACTGTAACACAAAATTTGAATATTTTACATCCGTTATGAGCTTTCTGATGTTTTGTCTGTGGTGTCCAAGATCCAGTTACTCAAACGCAGGCATTAAAAGCAATGTCACGTACAGGAACAGACACACACTGACACCTTCTCAGCTGTCAATCATACTGAGACACCGGCCAGAGAAAGAGAGATATCTTGCTATAATAACTCACATCCATAATTTATCTCATAAATGTCATCAGGGATGTGTTTGAGTGTAGAGAAGCACACACACATTGTTGAAAGCCCAATCCGTCTCTGTCATTCCACAATCGTTTGATGAACGGAGCACCGTGTGTCTACAACATCTCAATGCTTTTATATATTAATAATTGAATATCAAAAATATAATGCAGGATATCATCATTATACGTATAATAGTCGCATGGCAAAAACACATAGCAGAGCGGGGATATTTTTATAAATGCACCTGTTCTTGTCTATATGAAACATTTTTTATGTAAAATATCTTATTTGGGACAGTACTGCATAAAAAAATAACATGCATTTATTTTTAATTAGTATATAAATATATTGCATATCCACATAGCCAGCCAGTCATAAAAAGATCAATATTAAAAAAAAAGTAAACATTATAATTGATCTGTCAGTGAGTTTGGAACAACAATGAACACCCTCAAAACAACATTGAACTGTCAATTTAAACATAAAGGCCTCGACGTACTTCAAGTGAAATCCAAGAATGAACCGTGTGATCTCATTTCGAACAAAATCAGTCCAAAAACGTTTGTTTGGGGTTTGTTTCAGGAGTTCGAAACTTTCAGGGTAAGAGTTCACTCCGGCTGGTAAACGCCTTCAAACTACCATTGGTCCAGAGCAATTATGTAATAAGTAGGTGTGGCTCTGAGACGACTCCTTCCTCCTCCTTCTTTCCTGCTGTTTATTTTGTTATCGAGAGGAAAGAGCCAGTTCTACTGTCACTGAACTGTGAAAATGTGTATATCTATTCTCTTAAATTTACCCTGTCACATAAAAGGACACACAAAACTTACCATTTTTAATATCATTTGTATCAATTCAGTATGGAAGCTTGTTTCCACCACTATATTAAAAAAAAAAAGTAATTTTGACATTTTATCGCACAATTCTAAATTTTTTTTATCACAATAAAGTCAGAACATGCAAAAGTCAGAATTGCAAGTTATAAAATCAGAATTCCAAGATATAAAGTCAGAATTACCAGTTATAAAGTCAGAATTACGACAAATAAAATCAGAATTATGAGATATAAAGTCAGAATTACAAGATATAAAGTCAGAATTGCAAGTTATAAAATCAGAATTGTGAGATATAAAGTCAGAATTACGAGATATAAAGTCAGAATTGCAAGTTATAAAATCAGAATTGTGAGACATAAAGTCAGAATTACGAGATATAAAGTCAGAATTGCAAGTTATAAAATCAGAATTGTGAGATATAAAGTCAGAATTATGAGATATAAAGTCAGAATTACGAGATATAAAGTCAGAATTACGAGATATAAAGTCAGAATTATAAGATATAAAGTCAGAATTACGAGATATAAAGTCAGAATTGTGAGATATAAAGTCAGAATTATGAGATATAAAGTCAGAATTGCGAGATATAAAGTCAGAATTACGAGATATACAGTCAGAATTACGAGATATAAAGTCAGAATTGTGAGATATAAAGTCAGAATAATGAGATATACAGTCAGAATTACGAGATATAAAGTCAGAATTACGAGATATAAAGTCAGAATTGTGTGATTTAAAGTCAGAATTACAAGATATAAAGTCAGAATTGCAAGTTATAAAATCAGAATTGTGAGATATAAAGTCAGAATTACGAGATATAAAGTCAGAATTATGAGATATAAAGTCAGAATTGTGAGATATAAAGTCAGAATTCCGAGATATAAAGTCAGAATTACGAGATATAAAGTCAGAATTACGAGATATAAAGTCAGAATTGTGAGATATAAAGTCATAATTACGAGATATAAAGTCATAATTACGAGATATAAAGTCAGAATTGTGAGATATAAAGTCAGAATTATGAGATATACAGTCAGAATTACGAGATATAAAGTCAGAATTGTGAGATATAAAGTCAGAATAACGAGATATACAGTCAGAATTACGATATAAAGTCAGAATTACGAGATATAAAGTCAGAATTTACGAGATATAAAGTCAGAATTACGAGATATAAAGTCAGAATTATGAGATATAAAGTCAGAATTACGAGATATAAAGTCAGAATTGTGAGATATAAAGTCATAATTACGAGATATAAAGTCAGAATTGTGAGATATAAAGTCAGAATTATGAGATATAAAGTCAGAATAATGAGATATACAGTCAGAATTACGAGATATAAAGTCAGAATTGTGAGATATAAAGTCAGAATTACGAGATATAAAGTCAGAATTACGAGATATAAAGTCAGAATAATGAGATATACAGTCAGAATTATGAGATATAAAGTCATAATTACGAGATATAAAGTCAGAATTACGAGATATAAAGTCAGAATTGTGAGATATAAAGTCAGAATAATGAGATATACAGTCAGAATTACGAGATATAAAGTCAGAATTGTGAGATATAAAGTCAGAATTACGAGATATAAAGTCAGAATTACGAGATATAAAGTCAGAATTACGAGATATAAAGTCAAAATTGTGAGATATAAAGTCAGAATTACGAGATATAAAGTCAGAATTACGAGATATAAAGTCAGAATTACGAGATATAAAGTCAGAATTGTGAGATATAAAGTCAGAATTGTGAGATATAAAGTCAGAATTGTGAGTTATAAAGTCAGAATTGTGAGTTATAAAGTCAGAATTGTGAGTTATAAAGTCAGACTTGTGAGATATAAAGTCAGAATTGTGAGATATAAAGTCAGAATTGTGAGTTATAAAGTCAGAATTGTGAGTTATAAAGTCAGACTTGTGAGATATAAAGTCAGAATTACGAGATATAAAGTCAGAATTACGAGATATAAAGTCAGAATTACGAGATATAAAGTCAGAATTGTGAGATATAAAGTCAAAATTGTGAGATATAAAGTCAGAATTACGAGATATAAAGTCAGAATTACGAGATATAAAGTCAGAATTACGAGATATAAAGTCAGAATTACGAGATATAAAGTCAGAATTACGAGATATAAAGTCAGAATTATGAGATATAGTCAGAATAATGAGATATACAGTCAGAATTACGAGATATAAAGTCAGAATTACGAGATATAAAGTCAGAATTGTGAGATATAAAGTCAAAATTGTGAGATATAAAGTCAGAATTACGAGATATAAAGTCAGAATTACGAGATATAAAGTCAGAATTATGAGATATACAGTCAGAATTACGAGTTATAAAGTCAGAATTACGAGATATAAAATCAAAATTGCGAGTTATAAAGTCAGAATTACGAGATATAAAGTCAGAATTATGAGATATAAAGTCAGAATAACGAAATATAAAGTCAGAATTACGAGTTATAAAGTCAGAATTATGAGATATAAAGTCGCGAATCTGACCTTTTCTCACAAACTGCGTCTTATAAAGTCAAAATTAGTTGATCTCGCAATTCTGAGTTCATAACATGCAATTGCGAGAACTACCTTTTTTTTTATTTCGTGGCGGTAACAAGCTTCCATAATTTATAGCGAAATCATATTGTAGAGTTGATTTTTGAATGCTAATGACACCATGACCTGGATAACAAAGAGTAGCGGTCATTTCGTTTTACCCAGTCATAAATTAACAAACAATACCATGCTAATTTAACTTGATATAGCACAAAGCAATTCATCAGCACAATCTCTGTCTGACAGAATTCCTAAACCTTTCTAAAAATAAAAAAGCATTCGGGTCCAAACTGCAGTCTTCGTAACACAATGGGCCTGAGGATCTTCCCTATGGGGCTCAGCTACCATAGAAACGCTCAGCCACCGGTCCCAGTCAAACCCTTGCATAAGCATGCTTACATTCATACTGTATATTCATCAGCTGTCAGCAGTTGCAGTGAAAGCGTACATATTCATGGACTCACGCCACCAGCATATTCTCTGCATAATGCAGCACCTTTCTGTTAACACAGAGGACGGAGGCAAACCGCATCACCTTTTCACCTCATCTCACCTTATCTGCATTTATGTGATCATTGAAAATGAGAATGTTCCCCATGCCATTATGAAAAAAGCACACGGAGTCTGTATTCTTTAGACCCGCGGTCGCTCTGAAAGAACATGCTGCCCTTGAGGCTTTCAGATCTTTGTTCCCGACAGTCTCAGCAGAGGTGATTACACTGACAAAACCACCTGAAATCATTCGCTTTCCACCTGAACGAGAGCTGGGGATTTTCAAGAAGATGCAATGCGGACATCCTGTCAAAGTTATTTTTATTATTATTATTTTGTGTAGTCAACTAACTAAGCGTTCACGTGCAGGCGCCGGTGCGATCGTTTGCACGTTTCATTTCATCACAACTAAACTAATAATGGATGGAAAAACTATGGTTGGATAGAAACAAAACCATGGATGGACGGACAGATGGATAGAGACAGAAAAGGATGGATGGATGGATGGATGGATGGATGGATGGATGGATAGAGACAGAAAACGATGGATGGAAGGATGAATGGTTGGATAGAAATTTTACGAGAATATTTTAGAAATATTACGTGATATAAAGTCAGAATTACGAGACATAAAGTCAGAATTGTGAGAAATAAAGTCAGAGTTGTGAGATATAAAGTCAGAATTGCGAGATATAAAGTCAGAATTGTGAGAAATAAAGTCAGAATTACGAGACATAAAGTCAGAATTGTGAGAAATAAAGTCAGAGTTGTCAGATATAAAGTCAGAATTGCGAGATATAAAGTCAGAATTGTGAGAAATAAAGTCAGAATTACGAGATATAAAGTCAGAATTGTGAGATATAAAGTCAGAATTACGAGATATAAAGTCAGAATTGTGAGATATAAAGTCAGGATTGTGAGATATAAAGTCAGAATTGCGAGATATAAAGTCAGAATTGTGAGAAATAAAGTCAGAATTACGAGACATAAAGTCCGAATTGTGAGAAATAAAGTCAGAGTTGTGAGATATAAAGTCAGAATTGCGAGATATAAAGTCCGAATTGTGAGAAATAAAGTCAGAATTACGAGATATAAAGTCAGGATTGTGAGATATAAAGTCAGGATTGTGAGATATAAAGTCAGGATTGTGAGATATAAAGTCAGAATTGTGAGATATACAGTCAGAATTACGAGTTATAAAGTCAGAATAACGAGATATAAAGTCAGAATTGCGAGTTATAAAGTCAGAATTGTGAGTTATAAAGTCAGAATTACGAGAAATAAAGTCAGAATTGCGAGATATAAAGTCAGAATAACGAGATATAAAGTCAGAATTGCGAGATATAAAGTCAGAATTATGAGATATAAAGTCAGAATTGCGAGATATAAAGTCAGAATTGCGAGATATAAAGTCAGAATTGCGAGATATAAAGTCAGAATTGCGAGAAATAAAGTCAGAATTGAGAGATATAAAGTCAGAATAATGAGATATAAAGTCAGAATTGTGAGATATAAAGTTCAGAATTGTGAGATATAAAAGTCAGGATTGTGAGAAATAAAGTCAGAATTGTGAGATATAAAGTCAGAATTGTGAGATATAAAGTCAGAATTGTGAGATATAAAGTCAGGATTGTGAGAAATAAAGTCAGGATTGTGAGATATAAAGTCAGAATTGTGAGATATAAAGTCAGAATTGTGAGATATAAAGTCAGGATTGTGAGATATAAAGTCAGAATTGTGAGATATAAAGTCAGAATTGTGAGATATAAAGTCAGAATTGTGAGATATAAAGTCAGAATTGTGAGATATAAAGTCAGGATTGTGAGATATAAAGTCAGAATTGTGAGAAATAAAGTCAGAATTGTGAGATATAAAGTCAGAATTGTGAGATATAAAGTCAGGATTGTGAGATATAAAGTCAGGATTGTGAGAAATAAAGTCAGAATTGTGAGATATAAAGTCAGAATTGCGAGATATAAAGTCAGAATTGCGAGATATAAAGTCAGAATTGTGAGATATAAAGTCAGAATTGTGAGATATAAAGTCAGAATTGTGAGATATAAAGTCAGAATTGTGAGATATAAAGTCAGGATTGTGAGAAATAAAGTCAGAATTGTGAGATATAAAGTCAGGATTGTGAGAAATAAAGTCAGAATTGTGAGATATAAAGTCAGAATTGCGAGATATAAAGTCAGAATTGCGAGATATAAAGTCAGAATTGTGAGATATAAAGTCAGAATTGTGAGATATAAAGTCAGGATTGTGAGAAATAAAGTCAGAATTGTGAGATATAAAGTCAGAATTGTGAGATATAAAGTCAGAATTGTGAGATATAAAGTCAGGATTGTGAGAAATAAAGTCAGGATTGTGAGATATAAAGTCAGAATTGTGAGATATAAAGTCAAATTGTGAGATATAAAGTCAGGATTGTGAGATATAAAGTCAGAATTGTGAGATATAAAGTCAGAATTGTGAGATATAAAGTCAGAATTGTGAGATATAAAGTCAGGATTGTGAGATATAAAGTCAGAATTGTGAGAAATAAAGTCAGAATTGTGAGATATAAAGTCAGAATTGTGAGATATAAAGTCAGAATTATGAGATATAAAGTCAGAATTGCAAGATATAAAGTCAGAATTGTGAGATATAAAGTCAGGATTGTGAGATATAAAGTCAGGATTGTGAGAAATAAAGTCAGAATTGTGAGATATAAAGTCAGAATTGTGAGATATAAAGTCAGAATTGCGAGATATAAAGTCAGAATTGTGAGATATAAAGTCAGAATTGTGAGATATAAAGTCAGAATTGTGAGATATAAAGTCAGAATTGTGAGATATAAAGTCAGAATTGTGAGATATAAAGTCAGAATTGTGAGATATAAAGTCAGAATTGTGAGATATAAAGTCAGAATTGTGAGATATAAAGTCAGAATTGTGAGATATAAAGCCAGAATTGTGAGATATAAAGTCAGAATTGTGAGATATAAAGTCAGAATTGTGAGATATAAAGTCAGAATTGTGAGATATAAAGCCAGAATTGTGAGTTATAAAGTCAGAATTGTGAGATATAAAGTCAGAATTGTGAGAAATAAAGTCAGGATTGTGAGATATAAAGTCAGAATTGTGAGATATAAAGTCAGAATTGTGAGATATAAAGTCAGAATTGTGAGAAATAAAGTCAGGATTGTGAGATATAAAGTCAGGATTGTGAGATATAAAGTCAGGATTGTGAGATATTAAGATGGAAAAACTAAACTAGGAATAAAAAAAATCCAAACAATCAACTTGTGTGCAGTGATGCAGTTACTTCAATTACACCCAAATGAACTAACAGCTCAAATTTATTTACATGCAATTTTCTCTGCATAATGTTTGTTTCTAGAAGCAAGAAATTTCTTGTATTGTTTTGTGTTCGGATTTGCACGGTGACTCAGCCCAGCGATAACCAATGAGCCTCCAGCTGTGGATGGGGCAGAGCTTTTCATCACTTGTCCATTTATCAAGTGGCATCTGGTGAGCACACGGTGTCTGCGGTGTGTACTTAAACTGTAAGACGACAGGCGTGCAGACACACGAAGCTCTCACAAACACAAAGCCCTGACCTTCGGCTATCTGACAATCACGTCTAGAGATGCAAAATAATAAGTGCTGTTTCACGGGGATTTGAAATTCTATTTTTATGATGGACGAAGTGAAACCGTGTTTGAGGAAGGGCTTTGTCTCTAGGGACAAAATGTTCATCTGTCACCATCCCATGTATCTATCCATTCATCCTTCCATCCATCCATGACTTTCTGTCTCTATCCATCCGTCCATCCATCCACGGTTTTGTTTCTATCCAACCATTCATCCTTCCATCCATCGTTTTCTGTCTCTTTCTATCCATCCATCGTTTTCTGTCTCTTTCCATCCATCCATCATTTTGTCTCTATCCATCCATCCATCGTTTTCTGTCTCTTTCCATCCATCCATCGTTTTGTGTCTTTATCTATCCATCCATCCATCTATCGTTTTTCTGTCTCTATCTATCCATCCATTCATCCATCCATCCATCCGTCGCTTCCTGTCTCTATCCATCCATCATTTTCTGTCACTATCTATCCATCCATCCATCACTTCCTGTCTCTATCTTTCCATCCATCCATCGCTTCCTGTCTCTATCCATCCATTCATCTATCATTTTCTGTCTCTATCCATCCATCCATCATTTTCTGTCTCTATCTATCCATCCATCCATCGCTTCCTGTCTCTATCCATCCATTCATCTATCATTTTCTGTCTCTATCCATCCATCCATCCCGTCTATAATTTTCTGTATCCATCCACCATCCATCTGTCCATCCATCCATTGTTTTCTGTCTCTATCCATCCATCCATCCATCCATCCATCCATCATTTTCTGTCTCTATTCATCAATCCATCCATCCATCATTTTCTGTCTCCATCCATCCATCCCTACATACATCCATCACGTCTATCATTTTCTGTTTCTATCCACCATCCATCTGTCCATCCATCCATTGTTTTCTGTCCCCATCCATCCATTCATTCATCCCGTCTATCATTTTCTGTCTGAATCCGTCCATCCATCGTTTCTTGTATCCATCCATCCATCCGTACCTACATGGCACTGTTACTTTTAAGATCTGATAATCTGCATCCCCATTGGGAATTCATCTCTCATTATCAGGGGCTCATGATAAGACAATCAAAATACCTCAATCATTGCATGAACTGATTACTCAAGCTTCTCCCGATTTAATTAAAATCACAGGAGATAATTATTAAAAATATTGTTTACAATGCTGTAATCTTCTCCCATAGACAACTAGAAAAGTCTGCTTATGGCCACATTCTTTAAAACAATTGGATTTCAAAGGGGAAACCAGCCAACTATCGACCTTGTTGGCAAATTTTGTCAGTAATTTCAGTGGCAGAATTAAGAAGTTCAAAAGCTCATCAATTCAAATGTGTTAAACTTAACCACAGAATAAGGACTACATTGTATAAATAAAATTAAATAGAGAGAGAGAGAAGATGGTTGTGATATTCTACTTCAAGACGGGGGAATAATTGTGCATCAGAAACTGAGTAAAAGACATTAGCAACTTACCAAGTCCATGAGCGATGTCTTGATCAAAGCAAACAAGCTCAGCTTTGATATTTTAATGCAACTGACCATGAAAGCAATTCACCGTGGGATTAACTAAAACAAACACTTCTACTGCAATAACCTGTCGGGTTTCTGGGGAAAAATGTTTTGAGCTCATAACATGGTATTGTGCGAGGAACCTTTATTAATCAATCTGCCTCTGTGATCAAAATGTCCATTAAAAAGGAATAAAAGTTGTTGCTTTTTATACCTCCACAAGTGTTAAATTCACCGTATTCTCTTAAAGAGACACCATGTGAAATGCCAAAAACAGTATATAGGAAACTAGGTATAAACTAGCACGTAAACTAGATCTCAGCTGTGAAATGTCAAGCACACATCCACAGAGGATGAATTTGAGTAAATCAATAAACAAATAAGCAGGTGAATGTAGCAGAAGTCTCTCACCAGCTCATAAGATCTGTGATACACCAGAGAGTGGCTTTGAGAACCCATATTTTAACATAATGTGAAGGACACAAAGAAGAATGAATTATTAAATTACTGTGCAGCATAATAATAAACGTCTAAGTCTAAGAAAACAATTTATTTTAAAAAAAAAACCGGTTTATTTGTAGTAAGCATATGTTTACTTTTACATTTATTCATTTGGCATATTTTCTAAATAATTGTTTACTCTATGAAACATTGAAAGTTTTTTTTGTTTCTGCCACTGAATAAAAAAATAAAAAAAGGTAATTAAAACTTTCTATCTCACAATTCTGACTCAGAGTTATAAAGTCATAATTGCTTGATATAAAAAGTCGCAATTACCTTTTTTAATATTTTATTTATTGGTGGAATATAAAAGCTACTTACCATAACTTTCACAAAATCATCTTTCCAATCAGATTTTAGGTTTATAGCCGGAGTTACTTAATGGACTATATATTTTACAAACAACTGTTCCAGGTCCATAACAGGAATAAACATACAATTTATACAAGTGTAACATCATGAACACCCTCCTAATATTGTGTCGGTCCACTTTTGCCGTGACCCGTCGAGGTGTGGACTCCTCTAGACCCTGAAGGTGTTCTGTGGATCCGCTCCAAGATGTCGGAAGCAGATCCTTTAAGTTGTGAGCTGGAGCCTCCGTGTTTGTTCACGGATGCTCGATTGGATTTGGAGGCCGAGTCAACACCTCAAACTCTCCTCAAACCCTTCCTGAAGCATTTCTGCTTCGTGTCCGGAGCGTTATCCTGCTGAAAGAGCCACACACACCAGGGAAAACGGTTTCCATGATGGTCCGCGACAACGCTCAGGTAGGAGGTTCGTGTCACAGTAACGTCCACGTGGACGGCAGGACCCGAGGTTTCCCAGCAGAACATTTCCCATCACACTGCCTTCTTCCCATAGTGCATCCTGCTGCCGTGTGTCCAGGTGAGCGACGATTCATCAGACCGGGACGCCTTCTTCCGTCGCTCCGTGGTCCAGTTCTGACGCTCACGTCCCACTGTTGGCTCTTCCGGCGGTGGACGGGGGTCATCACGGACACCTGACCGGTCTCGTCTGCAGCTCCACACGCAACAAACTGATGCTCTGTGTGTTCTGACACCTTTCTATCAGAACCAGCATGAACTTCTTCAGCAGTTTGAGCTCCAGGAGCTCGTCTCTCGGCCGCACCGTGACCCTGTCCCTGGAACACGTTTGATACTGACCACTGCTGACCGGGAACAAGAGCTGCAGCTCCGACTCAGTCGTCTAGCATAATTTGGTGCTCGTCAAAACTCAAAATCCTCACGCTTGCCCCTTTTTCCTGCTTCTAACATCAGCTTTGAGGACAAAATGTTCAGTTGCTGCCTAATATATTACACACACTAACTGAGATGATCAGTGTCACTTCACCGGTCACTGCTCATGTTATGTCTGATCGATATGTGTGTGTGTGTGTGTGTGTGTGTGTGTATATCCAAGATATCTTACTTTGAGGCATTCATGATGACATTGTGTGTTTACTCCATGTCAGTTAGTTAGTGCAATATGAAAAATGTACGTGTGCTGAACACGACCAAGTTGCGATCGGCTCAGCACGAACTGCTCATGTTTAGCTTCTGAACGCAGCTGAAAACCCTCTGTAATGGAACAAACCGAGCCGGAGAGAATGAGCGATAATGCACGTCTACTCAGGCCTGCTGTTTCTTGGCAAATGCTCAGCTTGTTGAGCTCCGCCTCCATCTTTACCTTCAAATACTATCTCAGCATAACCAGCAGGACGCCTCAGGGGCGAAAGCAAGAAGGGAATCTCACGAAGAAAAAAAAAAAAAACAGACGCTTCAAACACAATAGGAGAATAAACAGAAAATATTCCCAGCACTTTGTAGACTCTGACGCAAGCATTCATTCAGACGGGCTGAGACGACAAACACCAAACTTGATATTTTCTTGTTCCTCAGGAAGCCGAACAAATAGAGAAGGACCATGATTTTTCCAATTACACAGTTGTATTTTTGTTTTCCATAATCATTTAAGAAGTAAACAGGCTATTTTCAGCTGCTTAGCCTTTAAGATTTCAGCTGCATGTAAACACATTCTTCACGTGGAATGAAGAGCTTGTTTACGGGCCACAGGTTTTCTGTCAGCTTCAATTTAGTTGTAACAGCTAAAATATTCAATAACAACCTCTTCGATCCTGAAAGACTCATTATGTGTTTTTTTTTTTTTTTGTAGTACACTGAATTCTTACCTCAAAAGCACTAGGAAATTTTAATTCCTCCACATATGACCGTTAAAAAAAAAAAAAAAAAAAACATTATTAATTTAAAATGGCATGTATTAAGTCAAAAAAGCGTTGTGTTGAAAAAAAAGAATCAATTTATCGAATTTTAAATAAACATTTATCAACAAAAATGCAAATATACAACAGCAAAAAAATTGTAAATACATTATCATTTTTAATAAATATAGCGTAATATAAAATACAATAAAAATAATAATTAAAAAACAGAATGCGCAGTTGGTTATATCTTTATGTGATGTAAGTAATGGCAAACAGACATCTTCACTATGTACCCCACACCTCTCTCTTTATCTCTGAACATGATGGATGATGTGTACAGTGATGGCTGGAAAGGAAAGGCACCCAAAAAGAAAACACACAGTAATAAGCAGTTTATGATCAAATAGCCAATGAAGCCTATATAAAACTCACTATTATAGGTATTCTTAATGCATTCAAAATGCATTTTACCTCTAACCACAGTTGTAATGAATTGTATTTACTAATATACTGAAATAAATATCATTATTTCCTATATTATATCATGTATTATCTTTAACCCTTGTCTTCTGTCAATTCTTATTATTGTCTTTCTTATTATCTTGGAACTGTGCAGTTTTTGCCGTTTTCAGGCCTCGCCCTTCATTAAAATCTTAAGAAACGTTTGTGGCACTTGCGATGAACTCAAAACAATAAAGTGTGGACATGGTTATAAAAAGCTATATGGCCTTTAAAAAAGTCACTCTTGTGATCTACAGTGGGGAGAACAAGTATTTGAAACACTGCCGATTTTGCAAGTCTGTGATTTTATCATAGGTGCTCTTCAACTGTGAGTGACGGAATCTAAAACAAAAATCCTGATTTTTAAGTAATTAATTTGCATTTTATTGCATGATGTAAGTATTTGATCACCTACCAACCACTAAGAACTTCGGCTCACTCAGACCTGTTAGTTTTTCTTTAAGAGGCCCTCCTGTTCTCCACTCATTACCTGTATAAAAGACACCTGTCCACACACTCCATCAAACAGACTCCAACCTCTCCACAATGGCCAAGACCAGAGAGCTGTGTAAGGACGTCAGGGATAAAATTGTAGACCTGAGCCAGGCTGGGATGGGCTACAGGACAATAGGCAAGCAGCTTGGTGAGAAGACAACAACTGTTAGAAAATGGAAGAAGTTCAAGATGACGGTCAATCTCCCTCGGTCTGGGGCACCATGCAAGATCTCACCTCGTGGGGCAACAATGATCATGAGGAAGGTGAGGGATGAGCCCAGAACTACACGGCAGGACCCGGTCAATGACCTGAAGAGAGCTGGGACCACAGTCTCAAAGACAACCATAAGTAACACACTACGCCATCATGGATTAAAATCCTGCAGGTCCCCCTGCTCAAGCCAGCGCATGTCTAGACCCGTCTGAAGTTTGCCAATGACCATCTGGATGATCCAAAGGAGGAATGGGAGAAGGTCATGTGGTCTGATGAGACAAAAATAGAGCTTTCTGGTCTAAACTCCACTCGCCATGTTTGGATGAGTACAACCCCAAGAACACCATCCCAACTGTGAAGCATGGAGGTGGAAACATACATGGATGGGGCCATGTATCGCCAGATCTTGGCCAACAACCTCCTTCCCTCAGTAAGAGCATTGAAGATGGGTTGAAGATGAGCAACGACCCAAAACACACAGCCGGGGCAACTAAGAAGTGGCTCCATAAGAAGCATCTCAAGGTCTTGGAGTGTCCTAGCCAGTCTTCAGACCTGAACCCAATAGAAAATCTTTGGAGGGAGCTGAAAGTCCAGCGACAGCCCCAAAACCTGAAGGATCTGGAGAAGGTCTGTATGGAGGAGTGGGACAAAATCCCTGCTGCAGTGTGTGCAAACCTGGTCAAGAAGTATAGAAAACGTATGATCTCTGTCATTGCAAACAAAAAATATTAAGTTCTTGCAATTTAAAATCATGCAATAAAACGCAAAATTAATTATTTAAAAACCATACAATGTGATTTTCTGGATTCCGTCACTCGCAGTTGAAGAGTACCTATGATAAAAATGACAGACTTCTACATGCTTTGTGAGTGGACAATACTTTTTCTCGCCACTGTAGGTGGTCGAAAATGAGCTTAGGTCCTAAGAAAAATTACACCGTGATTATACTGTTTTTTTTAACGGACAATGAACAAATGAGCAATGATAAAGTAGTCACTGATGATATCTAAATATATATTCAAATGAAAAACCTAATAAAAGTAAGTAATTATGTCTGAAAACGCTTATCGTATAATCATTTAGAGAACGCACACCATAATATTACGATGATTTTCTGCATTTTCCAACCAGATGACACCAATTCCACCTTCCTTGCATGGGAGTTTAAATCGCGTTGCTCAGTTTTTTCACTTAAATGTGTCTGTATATATAATTAAACGGTGCATAATTTAAAGGTGAATATACACAACATAATTTTAAATAAAGCGTCTACGTTCTGTTTTGACCACTGAGATCACAAGTGTACGTGAGGGATACTAAGGAGGTGTCACATGACCTGCTAAAGTAGTTTATTTACATTTATTTACAAACATATTATGATGCACTATGAACGCCTTCATAATACACTGCATATACAGGCTTCATGGAAAGTGATTTATTCCTGCTTGGAGATCAATCATCAAGAGAAACAGATCTGAGAGTAGCGGCACACAAGCAGCAGAAGATAGCATTGTCAGAAACGCAATTCCCTTTGAACCCTTTTGTCTGATCGTGTGCAAAGTAATCACAGAGTATTTGCAAAGCTCCGGATGAATTGAAAGGCAGATGATGAAGAAACAGCACGCAAACACCCAGAGCAAACACACCCTCGGCTCCAACTTTATGACTTCTTTCTAAGCCGGTAATGCGGTCTGCCCAGTCCAAACAGCGGTGCGATGTAATCGTGGCTCCGAGCAGAGCTGCAGGGAGGTGTACCGACATAATCGCCTCCCTTCAGGGCGCCTGTATCAGCCTTCATTTCATGCCGGATAACCAACTCGCGTCACGACGGCAACACCTGCAACTCTCTCTCTCGCTCACTTTAAATAGCTGCGCTCTCTGAACTGAAAGCAGCGGCACAAGCCAACCCACCCTGCACACATTAGCCTCTTCAGTCACATTTATCGGCACTGCTGAACCTGGAACAGTTGATTTAT
Organism: Opsariichthys bidens; assembly: GCA_037194245.1. NCBI lineage: Eukaryota > Metazoa > Chordata > Actinopteri > Cypriniformes > Xenocyprididae > Opsariichthys > Opsariichthys bidens. The sequence goes on from CM074309.1 coordinate 1,814,682, forward strand.
TTACTAACTTAATAAACGATTTAAATAAATAAATTAAAAATTAATTAATTAAAAAAAAAAAAAAATCTCATTTTAGTATTTTTTATACGCGGTTAAATAATTAATAATAAATATTAAAAATATAATAAAAATATATAAAATATAATAATAATAAAACTATTTATTTTAGTATAGTTTTAATGTTTGTTTATGCACAGTTACTTACTTAGATAAATAAACTATTTTACTTTTATTCATTGACAAAAAATGTATTCTAGTATCACTTTTATGATAGTAAATAAATAAATAAATCATTACTTTTTATTTACGTGTTGGGTTATTTAAGTAACTATAACCATAATGTATTTAATGAAATAAATTATGAAAATATTATAGCACTGTTTTGATGTTCGAACATACACAGTACCTTAAACAAAATGTTCTTTTAAAATTATTTATTATTTTAGTATCGATTTTATAATGAATAAACAAACAAACAAAGCATTCACAAAGCCCTACATTTTTGTTATTATTATTTTTTTTTTTTTTTTTTGGGGTGCGTGTTGGTAAAAATGACCAATAATCACGATATTCACAAAAGACCAGTATGAGTAATTTTAATCCATGTGTGAAAAGTGGTTTATTGCAGTAGCTGAATACAATTATGACATTATAAATAATAATACCATTAAATATTGCAAAAAAATGTGATAATTACACCAAACTGACATTCTATTTTGTCATTTTTCCCCATTTCCTTGAATAAGCTATATATATATATATATAAACTGTAAACATCAAGATGGTTGTCTGATCTGATCTGCAGTCAGTTGATGTCACAAAGCGCCTGCAGCTGTCAGAGGCTGAATGAGGTTACAGCCATTTTAGCAGGCTGAACTTTCCACTTGTTCAGCATGTAATATTTTCACACTCATTTAGCTCTGATAATTAGACTGTGTGTATTCAGCCCCAGGAATTACAGCTGCAGAGCTTTTAACAATGTTGTCAAGCCTAGATAAAACCAGCTATGTTTTTTTTTTTCTTCTTCTTCTTCTCTAAAGAGAGTTAATAAAATCAATGTTTTCCATATGAGTCATTTGGGAATCTCTGACATCAAAGTGAACATGCTATTACGCTTAATGGGTGAAGAAGAGAAGTCGTTTCAGATTCTGCATGCTGTAATATTCACATAATATTCAAAAAGCCCTATTCAGAAAACCTCGTATAAGCCAGATATTATGCGATAATGCAACCAGATATTTCAAATATGGGGTCAAAAATGTCCCTGTAGTGAATTTTTCTCAATTGTTGTAATGATTTTATGTCTTTTTCAGCACATTTATTCCACTCATTTTAATATATATGTATATATATATATATATATATATATATATATATATGTAAGCAATAAGCAAAACTTATTCACGATACAGCACTGCCTTGAGTACCTTATTGCTTTTATAAAACGGTTAAATATTTAAGCCAAAAATATGCATCACTGCTACTTTCATGTAGTTAAATCAGTAAATGCCTTGCTTCCGCTGGAAAAAATAGTCCCTGAGCGTGAACAGCAACAGAAGTAACATTATTACGCCATTAGACGGAGGCAAAGACTGTTTTTACAAAGTTTTTACGACTTTTATTTCGAAAAGACTGAATTGTTGTGGACACGGAACAAGACAAAACTGACAAATGCTTTGACGAGTGCTGTCAGTCAGCTGACCGTTCGCCGGCAGTTTGATTGACAGGCGATCTGACCAATCAGAACCCCGAATCCGCCATATTGTGCAACAAAGCGACCAAGGGAGTTAGTAGATGAATGTTGGTGAACTTGAATCACGTCTTGAAACAACATTCCTTCTGATGTTCATTCATGTTTATTTGAAGCTATAAATGAACTAGTATGAAGAGATGATCGAGCGATCTGTCACGACACATTAAACACACACTAGACGCTATTTATTGATCAAACTTCATTCAAAAAATTACAATATATTAAATATGAACCTGTTTCATACATTGTCAGTGTCCTCTTTGCTCCTCGATGTTTTTTCACTTCGTGAGAACATGATGTGTGGCATGAGAGCGCATAGCAACAGTAACTAAAGGGGGCGGGGCTTTGCGAACGGCCAATTGAGAACAAACAGTTTATGTTGCTAACGGATACACAGAACCGTTGGGTGAAGCGGTCATAGCTGTGTTTTTTTTATCTTGAATAATACACAGCTATTGACTAATATATATATTATCATTTCCATAAATAGCACCTAAAAAGGTCCCTTGAACTCTGCATATGTCTGATCCGCCTGCTCTCATTTCATGATGGTAAATTGCAAAAGTTACATTGTAATATTTCCGTAAATGTTGCATTAAGCACCACTTGAGATAACTGTATGACCCTTCTGTGCTCAACTCATGGCAAAGCAGTTTAAAGAGACCCACCACCAGCACTCATAGTGCACACTAAAGAGACGTAAGAGCCACGATGACGCCTCAGAAAAGAAACCCAGAGAGAGAAACCTAAAAAAAGTGAGCTTGATCAGTACAAAAAGTGGAAAGCAAGCAGGGACCCCAGAGAGAGCCATCAATGCATCTTGTGTTTAGTGTGAGAGCAGACTGTGGGATTGTGAAGAAGAGCTTGCCTGAGTGAAGTCCTGCTCTACCTATCCTGATGGACAGCTCCTCGTCCTGCTCCTCCTCCTCACACAGACCAGCCATAGAGCTCTTCTTCTTCTTCTTCGCTTTGTCCAGTTTGGCATCAGGTTGCAGAGCCAGAGCCATATGAGGGTCCGTCCCGACGCCCTGCAAAAACAATGGATAGATGTAAACACATTCCAAATGGCATTGCTTTGTGAATTGACTCTTCGCAAACAGTTTGATTGACAGGCGATCTGACCGATCATAACCCCGAATTCGCCATTTCCGGGCTTGAAACAACATTCCTTCTGATGTTCATTCATGTTTATTTGATGCTATAAATGAACTAGTGTGAAGAGATGATCGAGGAGCTACAGCGATCTGTCACGACACATTAAACACACACTAGACGCTATTTATTTGTAATAAATCCACTCCGTCACCTTTCACCCACTTGCCACCAGAGGTCACCCTTTCACATCATGGACTCTATTTACGGACTACATTTCCCACAAGCCCCTCACCCAGTCACCGATCACCCTAGCCAGCTGTTGTCACGACACATTAAAGACACACTCGACGCTATTTTTGTAATGAATCCGCTTCGTCACCTTTCACCCATTTGCCACCAGAGGTCACCCTTTCACATCATGGACTCTATTGACGGACTACATTTCCCACAAACCCAGTCACCGATCACCCTAGCCAGCTGTTGTCACGACACATTAAACACACACTTCACGCTATTTATTTGTAATGAATCCGCTCCGTCACCTTTCACCCACTTGCCACCAGAGGTCACCCTTTCACATCATGGACTCTATTGACGGACTACATTTCCCACAAACCCAGTCACCGATCACCCTAGCCAGCTGTTGTCACGACACATTAAACACACACTTCACGCTATTTATTTGTAATCAATCCGCTCCGTCACCTTTCACCCACTTGCCACCAGAGGTCACCCTTTCACATCATGGACTCTATTGACGGACTACATTTCCCACAAACCCAGTCACCGATCACCCTAGCCAGCTGTTGTCACGACACATTAAAGACACACTCGACGCTATTTTTGTAATGAATCCGCTTCGTCACCTTTCACCCATTTGCCACGAGAGGTCACCCTTTCACATCATGGACTCTATTGACGGACTACATTTCCCACAAACCCAGTCACCGATCACCCTAGCCAGCTGTTGTCACGACACATTAAACACACACTAGACGCTATTTATTTGTAATCAATCCGCTCCGTCACCTTTCACCCATTTGCCACCAGAGGTCACCCTTTCACATCATGGACTCTATTGACGGACTACATTTCCCACAAACCCAGTCACCGATCACCCTAGCCAGCTGTTGTCACGACACATTAAACACACACTTCACGCTATTTATTTGTAATCAATCCGCTCCGTCACCTTTCACCCACTTGCCACCAGAGGTCACCCTTTCACATCATGGACTCTATTGACGGACTACATTTCCCACAAACCCAGTCACCGATCACCCTAGCCAGCTGTTGTCACGACACATTAAAGACACACTCGACGCTATTTTTGTAATGAATCCGCTTCGTCACCTTTCACCCATTTGCCACGAGAGGTCACCCTTTCACATCATGGACTCTATTGACGGACTACATTTCCCACAAACCCAGTCACCGATCACCCTAGCCAGCTGTTGTCACGACACATTAAACACACACTAGACGCTATTTATTTGTAATCAATCCGCTCCGTCACCTTTCACCCATTTGCCACCAGAGGTCACCCTTTCACATCATGGACTCTATTGACGGACTACATTTCCCACAAACCCAGTCACCGATCACCCTAGCCAGCTGTTGTCACGACACATTAAACACACACTTCACGCTATTTATTTGTAATGAATCCGCTCCGTCACCTTTCACCCACTTGCCACCAGAGGTCACCCTTTCACATCATGGACTCTATTGACGGACTACATTTCCCACAAACCCAGTCACCGATCACCCTAGCCAGCTGTTGTCACGACACATTAAACACACACTTCACGCTATTTATTTGTAATGAATCCGCTCCGTCACCTTTCACCCACTTGCCACCAGAGGTCACCCTTTCACATCATGGACTCTATTGACGGACTACATTTCCCACAAACCCAGTCACCGATCACCCTAGCCAGCTGTTGTCACGACACATTAAAACACACACTCGACGCTATTTTTGTAATCAATCCGCTCCGTCACCTTTCACCCATTTGCCACCAGAGGTCACCCTTTCACATCACGGACTCTATTTACGGACTACATTTCCCACAAGCCCCTCACCGATCACCCTAGCCAGCTGTTGTCACGACACATTAAACACACACTTCACGCTATTTATTTGTAATGAATCCGCTCCGTCACCTTTCACCCACTTGCCACCAGAGGTCACCCTTTCACATCATGGACTCTATTTACGGACTACATTTCCCACAAGCCCCTCACCGATCACCCTAGCCAGCTGTTGTCCATTACTTGATGCAATCACATTCACACCTCACCCCTATAAAAGCACCACTCACACACAGCCACGTTGCGAAGTATTGTTGATTCCTGCGTCACAATTCTGAGCGTTTATTCCTTGTTTTGTTCAGCCTGTTACCCGACCCTGCCTGTTCTCCGTTTTGTTGCCTATTGACCATTTGCCTGGACTATTTACCACGAGACTGCCTGTTCCCCGCCACTATTGTTTGCTGTTGTGTTGACCACTGCCGGTACGACTACGTTTTTGTGTTAAAGCTGCACTTGGATCCCACTCGCTGACTCGCTCCTCGTTACATTATTGTAATATTTTAAATATGAAACTGTTTCATACGTTGTCAGTGATGTGTTTTTCACTGCGTGAGAACATGATGTGTGGCGTGAGAGCGCATGACTTGTCGGACATAGCAACTGTAACTAAAGGGGGCGGGGCTTTGCGAAGGGTCAATTGTGAAATCTCCTCTTTAATAAAAAGCCCACACCTGACATGCGGCATCAAAAGCCTTGCCCTTTAAAAGCCTCGCACCTTGCGTTTCTGATTTTTAAACATTATCGAAGGCATAGTCAGACACGATTCGTCTAGATGTCAAGAAAATATCTACCTAAGCAAATAAAATGCCAACGGGTGTTCAGTCACTGATATCGACCTATATATATATATATATATTTGTCTTTAAAGTAAATTAGCTTTTGAAAACAGAAGCACGGTGAAATTGCAGGCATCCATTTCGGAGCTGCCATTAATAAAGAACCTCGGGCTGTTGTATTCGCTCTCAATGCGTAAAGACCGAGAGAGAGATGTGACATTAAGAAGTCAAATTACCACGGTGTAAAATCTATTGCAAAACAAAAACACGAATGCCTCCGGGCTAAAATTGAGCTGAATAGTGGATGACTCACTAATAAATGCTTACCGTTTCTCTACATGCAACAAACCTTTTAATATGGTAATCAAATACATTGTATAACTATTTATCACTCTGTACGCACGACCGAGCACCATTCTAGTTTTAAAACTTGCAATTTTAAGCTGACTTCACTGAATGTTTCCCAAAACTGCTGCAAGTGAACCTCACCTCAATGCAAACACCTCAATAATGCCATCTTCTCTTCACTCGGATGTATGTACGTAGGCAAACCATGAGCGAGTCGAATGGTTATGAGCAGACGTGAGAGGAAAAAAAGCTTGTTCTGAAACAGCACAGTGTTTATCTTCCATTAGAGCGGAGAGAGACACTGCGTCTTATATTGAATGTTTGATCTTTATGGTTAAGAGTTAAAATCACCTGAAAGCATCCGAAAACTGGACTATGTGGGACACTTCGTGCACTCGACGGTCGCAGCTTTAATTACATGGCGAGGGGGCGTCAGACTCCTGAGGCTCAAAGACAACATCATTCATGCAACGCACAGTTGAGTACACACTACAAAGTGTAGACCGTGTCATTTGCTACACAACTTTAGAGTGGTTTTAGGGGCTTTAGAGCCAGTCAGGCTGAGATCAGGCAAATTTGAGATCATATTTGATTACGATGTTGATGATGACGTTACAAATGTTTATTTAATTACAAAAATGTTTGTTTGTTTTTAATATTATTAAAGAACTACTATTCAAAAGTTTGTATATATATATATATATATATACATACATATATATTTATACATATATATATGTGTATATATGTATGTATGTGTATGTGAATATGTATATATGCACGTGTGTATATAATATACATTACACATATACATATATACATGCATACATACACGTATATGTGTATATGTATATATATGTATATATATATACACACACACACACATCTATCTACACATACACACATAAATATATATATATATATATATGTTTTTTTTATTTGAAGCAGTACAACTGTTTTCAAAATCATTAATAATAATAATAATTTCACATATTAGAATGATTTCTGAAGGATCATGTGACACTGAAGACCGGAGGAATGATCTTTTAAAAGAACAAGTTTAAACAAACTAAGACCATAAACCAGTAATAAATGATAATGAAACAGTTTAAGCCATTTTTTTTCTCTGTTTTTGAGAGGTCAAGCAAATGTTATGCATTAATTATGTAATCAAGGAATTAGTTTGAAAAAAAAAATGGTTCAATATTATTAAAATAATATTTATTATTTTAACTGTTATCATTACTATTTAATAATGGCATTCAACAATGCGAACTGAAGTGGACGATGACATCCGTGTGTACAGATAAATCAAATCAAATGTCATTGTAAAAAGCGCTATATAAAGTAAACGTGACTTGACTTAATAAATACCCGTTTTTAAGTGCAATCTCCCACTTTCCCATTCTCTCCATTAAGTGTTTTTTTTCTTGTCAATATGGGTCAACAAAATCATATATGAATATAGCCTTCATGTTCAGCCATATATTTATTATAAACCCCGGCAAATGTTGCATTGACTTGAATGAATGGACGAACGGAGTCCAATAGATTCACATCAAAACCTCCGCCTGCCTGAAGACACTCACGTCACCTTGGGTTTGGCAAAGAAATCAATAACAGCTCTTTCAGGCAATCTAGGAAATAGTTTCTGTCATCTGAAGTCAAAAGCCTCTCATATCTAAAAATTTAATACGAAGCAAATGCCACAGGTGAAAGAATATCAGAAATTCGCTAAAAGCAAAGTTCTGCATTAAACACAAGCAGCGAAGAGCTTTATATAGACGATCAAAACACCAGAACGTTCTGTGCGGCAGAACTTAACTTTAAAATATGCCACGGGGTCCTTCGACACACTTCTGATTGACATATGCAAATATATGCGGCGCAATCACGAATCATCATCAGTCATCGGTCGCCGCAACGTATATATTCTCTACAGCATGTGAGCATTTGCATGTTTGAGCAAAAATGCGAGAACAAATCGACTAAATGTAACGATACATTATCAGAGATTTTTTCAAATGCTTTCTTCTACGTTACTGAAATATGCAGAGGGAACGTAAGAAATACCAGCGCATAGTTTCAGCAGGGAAGAAAATCTGTGACCTGCAGCAGAACGTGTCTGCTCCTCATTCCAGGAGAAACATGATTGTAAACACTGATGCGTGATTCTTTGGGAATCGCCAAAGTGTAAGCTATTAACCTCTTTCACTTCTAACACAAGCTAGACCAAATCTCATCAGCTCGGACCCTACAACCACACACACACACACACACACACACACTCACACACACACACACTCACACTCACACACACACACTCACACTCACAAACTCACACACACACACACTCACACACACACTCTCACACAAAAACTCACACACACACTCACACTCACACACACACTCTCACACACACACTCACACACACTGACACACTCACAAACTCACACACACACTCACTCACTCACACACACAGTCTCACACACACACTCACTCACACACACACTCACACTCACACACACTCTCACACACACTCACACACACACACTCACAAACTCACACTCACTCACACACACACTCTCACACACACACTCTCACACACACACACACTCACACTCACACACACACTCACACTCACACTCACTCTCACACACACACACACAGTCTCACACACACACTCACTCACACACACACTCACACTCACACACACTCTCACACACACTCACACACACACACTCACAAACTCACACTCACTCACACACACACTCTCACACACACACTCTCACACACACACACACTCACACTCACACACACACACACTCACTCACACACACACTCACACTCACACACACTCTCACTCACACTCACACACACACACTCACAAACTCACACTCACTCACACTCTCACACACACACACACTCACACTCACACACACACACACACACTCACACACACTCACACACACTCACACACACCCACACACACTCACTCACACTCACACACACACACACACTCACAAACTCACACACACACTCACTCACACACACACTCACACACACACTCACACACACACACACACACACACAGAGAAAGAGAGAGGAGAGAAAGGTACATAATGCAGCTTTAACACTTGTAAGAGTACATTTTCGCAGAAAAGAAAGGCAATTAAACTTTTTATACTATCAAAGAGCTAAAATATGTGGACTAAAAACCACAAAACTCCATTTCATAAATCTTAAATTTGTGATTTTTTCTTTTGTCAACTCAACTTTAATAATTAATGTGGTTCTGATAACATATTCACATATTCTTTGCCCCGCCCTCAAACGCTGTAGCTGTAGCTGAGGCTGGAAGAGTTTGGTTCGTGTTGTTCATGTCGAAGACGCCGTTTTCTGCTGCACAAAACAAATCCGCTTTAATGCACTTCTAAAGGAGATCGATACGGTAAAAACCGACGCCGTCGTTACTGATCGTATCATGTGCTGAAATTCAGATATGGAGATGGGTGTTTGATTTCCGACACACACCGACTGGGCCATCTGACCAATCAGAGTAGAGCAGGCTCTGAATCAATCAATCAGTCCTTCAGAGCTGATGCTGCAGTGTGCAAAATGAGAAAATGAAAGCGTTTTTTTTTGACCTTGGATGCATGCAAAACTATAGGAGACTCCAAAACAAAAGGAGGACCCTTTAAAATAGCACTTTAAATCTTCACACTGTGGTCTACATCTCAAGTTTGTACATGTATGTGAGACATGAGACCTGCAATTTATTGCTCTTATCTAATGTCCTCAAAATCTCAGAGCGTTTTTACATTACGATTGCATGAAATGCACACAAACAAAATCATACGTTATCGTTGAAATAACATGCGCAAGCAGTGTCCTCTGTTTTCCGAACGTATCACATCCTCCTCTCGAATAATATATACGTTCAATATCGCATCGAGCGATAGTTATGAAGAAACAAGCTTGAGAAACACACGCAGGGAAAAACGAATGGAAGCTGAGCGTCCAGTATTGTACTGAAACGATTGCTCAGTTTAATCACAGACAGAGCGTCTGTGCATGGGTGGCAGCGCGAGAGAAATGCATCATGTTTGTCATCATCTGTCCTTTGTTTGTGGGTAAGTTACGACCGCTGACATACGAATCAATCCAAATGAGCAAGCCGTTAGCAGAATTTATGGAGGAAGGATACACAGGGATATATCATCACTGACCGCGCTTATCAGTACTCTGACACACGCAGGCCGTTCGCACTGGGCCAATGAATACTGGCCCTCTGGTTCAGGAGTCCTAAAAGATTGTTGAAATCATGAAAAACGAACATTTTCATTGATCCTTTGGAAGATTCATAAGCTATGTAAAGCATTCGGGCAATTTGTGGTTGCCAAATATCGCCGGATCACGTTGAACGTTAATGTGATTCTCTACACCTGTGGTGACTCATTCATTCACTAGCTTGATAAAAGTCATTGCATGCTACAGGTTACATCAAAACACAAGTATTTGGCTGTCTTTATGAGTGATTCATTGTTTCATTCAAACAATGAATGTTCAAAACCACAGATTCGTTTAGGAACAAAACAATGCCTCCATTGATCATTTATCCTTTTAAAATGTTTGATTTATTCAGGGACAAATGAATCATTCAAATGATCCACTCAAATCCACAGATTCATTTGGGAACAAAACAGGTGACTCTTTGGCTGTGTCTGTGCGTTCCATTCTGTGACACTGTGGCATTGAAGTCGTGGACAGTTTGTAAATGTATGCTTTTGACCAACGTTTTCCACTTTTGATGTCATGTCAAATTAGGATTCAAGTAATTAAATATTTGCTTGTGCTGTCTTGCTCATTAGACCGTTACGCTTGTTCGAAACTAATTTTGTGAGATATCTTTGCTGCCTGCAAAGTCACTCACTAATAAGTCATTAATTTATAGGGCAACGAGGAAATGATTCAGCAGCCAAAGATTTTGGATGTAGCCTTTATTGAATCATTCACTCAAATGATTTGTTCGAAACCACTGAATCATTTAAGGGGGAAAAAGTGACTCTTTGAAAGCGAGCCATTGAATCATTCACTCAAATGATTTATTCAAAACCACTGAATCATTTAGGGGGGAACAAGTGACTCTTTGAAAGCGAGTCATTGAATCATTCACTCAAATGATTTCTTCAAAACCACTGAATCATTTAGGGGGGAACAAGTGACTCTTTGAAAGCGAGTCATTGAATCATTCACTCAAATGATTTGTTCAAAACCACTGAATCATTTAGGGGGGGAAAGTGACTCTTTGAAAGCGAGTCATTGAATCATTCACTCAAATGATTTGTTCAAAACCACTGAATCATTTAGGGGGGAACAAGTGACTCTTTGAAAGCGAGTCATTGAATCATTCACTCAAATGATTTGTTCAAAACCACTGAATCATTTAGGGGGGAACAAGTGACTCTTTGAAAGCGAGTCATTGAATCATTCACTCAAAGGATTTGTTCAAAACCACTGAATCATTTAGGGGGGAACAAGTGACTCTTTGAAAGCGAGTCATTGAATCATTCACTCAAATGATTTCTTCAAAACCACTGAATCATTTAGGGGGGAACAAGTGACTCTTTGAAAGCGAGTCATTGAATCATTCACTCAAATGATTTGTTCAAAACCACTGAATCATTTAGGGGGAACAAGTGACTCTTTGAAAGTGAGTCATTGAATCATTCACTCAAATGATTTCTTCAAAACCACTGAATCATTTAGGGGGGAACAAGTGACTCTTTGAAAGCGAGTCATTGAATCATTCACTCAAATGATTTCTTCAAAACCACTGAATCATTTAGGGGGGAACAAGTGACTCTTTGAAAGCGAGTCATTGAATCATTCACTCAAATGATTTATTCAAAACCACTGAATCATTTAGGGGGAACAAGTGACTCTTTGAAAGCGAGTCATTGAATCATTCACTCAAATGATTTGTTCAAAACCACTGAATCATTTAGGGGGTAAAAAAGTGACTCTTTGAAAGCGAGTCATTGAATCATTCACTTAAATGACTACCGATTCATTCAGGAATGAAAGTGACCGTCTTTATGATTGAGCCAGTGATTCATTCAACCCAACAATTTATTCAACTGAAGGAAAGAAACAAGAAGCTCTCTTCATAAGCTAGTCAGTGAATCATTCACTCAAATGATTAGCTCAAAAACTGATTCATTAAGGAAAGAAACAATAAGACAGTGTTGACGGATAGACTTGCTATTTATTTTGGGATGGTTGCAGGAAAAACGTTTATTTTTCCACAAAGCAGCGGGACCACATCGCTTGCCAATCTATTCTCACTCTGGTGTGAAGAAAGCAAGCTTAGAGACAGCTGGATGACTGGAGAATGCTGTCAATTATTGAGAGAGCACAGTAGCAAAGTGCATGTGTGCGCAAACTGGGATTTCTCAAGTCCCTGCTGATCCGCTGTGGAAAAGATAAGAGAAGAGTCAGAAGTCACACTTTGAGAACATGAAACGAGTGATGTTTAATGCCTTATAAGGTGCAACTGTTTACAGAAACACTTCAACAACGGCTCATCACGATGTCAAGCTCCAATCCGCTCAAAGCCTCGTTCGTTACGTGTGCTTAATGAGATCTGCTTGATTAGTGAGACTCCACAACTGGGATCCCAGAACACTGACAGATGTGCACAGGCATATGAGCTCAGACTGGTGAGCGGGATCCAATGGAAATGGAATTTACATTCTTATGGATTCTGGTGTTCCGAATATCTGTTCAGAAATGATCATCCACAGATAAAAGGCAAAAGGTGCTGCCGTTTTCTGAGATGACGAGTAACAACGTTTCTATTTCCCATTTTATTTCTTTCTCAATCAAAAAAAAAATAACGATCTGACTGATGATCATGTTATCCAGCATGATTTGAGATTTTTCAGAAAATCCAAAGAGCATTTTGGCTTTAAATTGAAGTAAATGTCACAAATGTGGTCATTATGTCCAAAATATCTTACACCATATCCAAAAACTTGTATTAAGGTTTAAATTAGATGTTGAATCCCAGAAATCTAATTTGACTTTCGGAGCCCCATTACATTTATGGGTGAATCTCCCCCAAAATAGCTCCAATTTCAAAAATCAAAGATGATGCTCTTGACAAATCCAGTGAGATTCACCTTCATTTATAAGCAATGGCTTGGAAAAGAAAGCCTCTATCCATCATGTTGACACCATCACGGTGTCCTAAAGTAGGCGTAAGACCTTAGGAATCATCCAACACCAGGTGAATTATGGGCCGAGAGGTGGAGGTGAAACTGTACGCCAAATCTTCAAGATATCTCATCGGTGAGCCCAAACTTAACCTCCAAGCCATCTTCGCTTTCAAGACCAACAAATCTCAATCTTGCCATATCACATTTCCATTCTCAAATTGGACATGCCGCCATCTGTTCCCATCTCCTTTCAAGCTTCCTCGCAATCTATTCCGCCATCTATTTTTGAGTCCACCCTCATTTCAAAATGAGTTCACCCCTCTCAAGATACACATTTCTCAGATATGGCGGGGGTTCTAATGGATTTGGTGACCGTGGAGACATATGACCCACATATCATTCCTTGAATCTATGCAAGGACTGCAACCGGCAATGACACATGAAACGCGAAGATGAACAATCCCTCCAATGCGGATTACGAGCACCACGACCACCACTTCAGTTCTAGGACAAGCTCCTACACAAATCCACTCTTGCTCTACCACCTGTGGAGAGAACATGTTGAAGCTACACGGCTCGAGACGCAAACTCTGACCCAATAAAACCCGTTCCTGCAGGCCCTCCTTTCAGAAACCCACTGGAATTGAAAGCAACTGAGGAGGAATGGAGTAAATATAAGATGCAACATCTCCATTTGAAGATTACAGACGTGCTGAGTGCAGTTTGAAGTCACTGATTATTGATACATGACAAGAAAAGGCCTTTCAAATTGGCAATCTCAATGAACTCCTTCACTATTCAAATTCTCAGACTGATCCTGGAGCCGGTGAAGTGTGCAAAAAGAACACAGCAAATCCACCTTCAGACATCGGTGATGGAAAATATAACATTGTGTAAACAACCAATTCATTTTCAGCACTGTGGGAAAGAGAGAAATATGGAGAAAGACGCCCCTTTTGAGAACAGTTGGCACTGCCTTTTAAATTGTAACATATTTAGAGAGCCAGTAAGAATACATGAGATGAGAATGGAAGCTTGTTTCCACCGTGGAATTAAAAAAAGGACTTTTTTCTAAGCATTGTGAGATATAAACTAATAATTCTGACTTCTTTTCTCAGAATTGTGAGATAGCTCGCAATTCTGACTTTATATCTCACAATTCTGACTTTATATCTCACAATTCTGACTTTATAACTCGCAATTCTGACTTTATATCTCACAATTCTGACTTTATATCTCACAATTCTGACTTTATAACTCACAATTCTGACTTTATATCTCACAATTCTGACTTTATATCTCACAATTCTGACTTTATAACTCACAATTCTGACTTTATAACTCACAATTCTGACTTTATATCTCACAATTCTGACTTTATATCTCACAATTCTGACTTTATAACTCACAATTCTGACTTTATATCTCACAATTCTGACTTTATAACTCGCAATTCTGACTTTATATCTCACAATTCTGACTTTATATCTCACAATTCTGACTTTATAACTCGCAATTCTGACTTTATATCTCACAATTCTGACTTTATATCTCACAATTCTGACTTTATAACTCACAATTCTGACTTTATATCTCACAATTCTGACTTTATATCTCACAATTCTGACTTTATAACTCACAATTCTGACTTTATAACTCACAATTCTGACTTTATATCTCACAATTCTGACTTTATATCTCACAATTCTGACTTTATAACTCACAATTCTGACTTTATATCTCACAATTCTGACTTTATAACTCGCAATTCTGACTTTATATCTCACAATTCTGACTTTATATCTCACAATTCTGACTTTATATCTCACAATTCTGACTTTATATCTCACAATTCTGACTTTATAACTCACAATTCTGACTTTATATCTCACAATTCTGACTTTATATCTCACAATTCTGACTTTATATCTCACAATTCTGACTTTATATCTCACAATTCTGACTTTATATCTCACAATTCTGACTTTATATCTCACAATTCTGACTTTATAACTCGCAATTCTGACTTTATATCTCACAATTCTGACTTTATATCTCACAATTCTGACTTTATAACTCACAATTCTGACTTTATATCTCACAATTCTGACTTTATATCTCACAATTCTGACTTTATAACTCACAATTCTGACTTTATATCTCACAATTCTGACTTTATATCTCACAATTCTGACTTTATAACTCACAATTCTGACTTTATATCTCACAATTCTGACTTTATATCTCACAATTCTGACTTTATAACTCACAATTCTGACTTTATAACTCACAATTCTGACTTTATAACTCGCAATTCTGACTTTATATCTCACAATTCTGACTTTATAACTCACAATTCTGACTTTATAACTCGCAATTCTGACTTTATAACTCACAATTCTGACTTTATATCTCACAATTCTGACTTTATATCTCACAATTCTGACTTTATATCTCACAATTCTGACTTTATAACTCACAATTCTGACTTTATAACTCACAATTCTGACTTTATAACTCACAATTCTGACTTTATAACTCACAATTCTGACTTTATATCTCACAATTCTGACTTTATATCTCACAATTCTGACTTTATAACTCACAATTCTGACTTTATAACTCACAATTCTGACTTTATAACTCGCAATTCTGACTTTATAACTCACAATTCTGACTTTATATCTCGCAATTCTGACTTTATATCTCACAATTCTGACTTTATAACTCACAATTCTGACTTTATAACTCACAATTCTGACTTTATAACTCACAATTCTGACTTTATAACTCACAATTCTGACTTTATAACTCGCAATTCTGACTTTATAACTCACAATTCTGACTTTATATCTCACAATTCTGACTTTATATCTCACAATTCTGACTTTATATCTCGCAATTCTGACTTTATATCTCACAATTCTGACTTTAAATCTCACAATTCTGACTTTAAATCTCACAATTCTGACTTTATTTCTCACAATTCTGACTTTATAACTCGCAATTCTGACTTTATATCTCACAATTCTGACTTTATAACTCGCAATTCTGACTTTATATCTCACAATTCTGACTTTATAACTCACAATTCTGACTTTATAACTCGCAATTCTGACTTTATATCTCACAATTCTGACTTTAAATCTCACAATTCTGACTTTAAATCTCACAATTCTGACTTTAAATCTCGCAATTCTGACTTTATTTCTCACAATTCTGACTTTATATCTCACAATTCTGACTTTATATCTCACAATTCTGACTTTATTTCTCACAATTCTGACTTTATATCTCACAATTCTGACTTTATATCTCACAATTCTGACTTTATAACTCACAATTCTGACTTTATTTCTCACAATTCTGACTTTATATCTCACAATTCTGACTTTATATCTCACAATTCTGACTTTATAACTCACAATTCTGACTTTATAACTCGCAATTCTGACTTTATATCTCACAATTCTGACTTTATAACTCACAATTCTGACTTTATAACTCGCAATTCTGACTTTATAACTCACAATTCTGACTTTATATCTCACAATTCTGACTTTATATCTCACAATTCTGACTTTATATCTCACAATTCTGACTTTATATCTCGCAATTCTGACTTTATATCTCTCAATTCTGACTTTAAATCTCACAATTCTGACTTTAAATCTCACAATTCTGACTTTATTTCTCACAATTCTGACTTTATATCTCACAATTCTGACTTTATATCTCACAATTCTGACTTTATAACTCACAATTCTGACTTTATAACTCGCAATTCTGACTTTATATCTCACAATTCTGACTTTATAACTCACAATTCTGACTTTATAACTCGCAATTCTGACTTTATAACTCACAATTCTGACTTTATATCTCACAATTCTGACTTTATAACTCACAATTCTGACTTTATATCTCACAATTCTGACTTTATAACTCACAATTCTGACTTTATAACTCGCAATTCTGACTTTATATCTCACAATTCTGACTTTATAACTCACAATTCTGACTTTATAACTCGCAATTCTGACTTTATATCTCACAATTCTGACTTTATATCTCACAATTCTGACTTTATATCTCACAATTCTGACTTTATATCTCACAATTCTGACTTTATATCTCACAATTCTGACTTTATATCTCACAATTCTGACTTTATAACTCGCAATTCTGACTTTATAACTCACAATTCTGACTTTATAACTCACAATTCTGACTTTATAACTCACAATTCTGACTTTATAACTCACAATTCTGACTTTATATCTCACAATTCTGACTTTATAACTCACAATTCTGACTTTATAACTCGCAATTCTGACTTTATAACTCACAATTCTGACTTTATATCTCACAATTCTGACTTTATATCTCACAATTCTGACTTTATATCTCGCAATTCTGACTTTATATCTCACAATTCTGACTTTAAATCTCACAATTCTGACTTTAAATCTCACAATTCTGACTTTATTTCTCACAATTCTGACTTTATAACTCGCAATTCTGACTTTATATCTCACAATTCTGACTTTATAACTCGCAATTCTGACTTTATATCTCACAATTCTGACTTTATAACTCACAATTCTGACTTTATAACTCGCAATTCTGACTTTATATCTCACAATTCTGACTTTAAATCTCACAATTCTGACTTTATATCTCGCAATTCTGACTTTATATCTCACAATTCTGACTTTAAATCTCACAATTCTGACTTTAAATCTCACAATTCTGACTTTATTTCTCACAATTCTGACTTTATATCTCACAATTCTGACTTTTATCTCACAATTTTGACTTTATATCTCGCAATTCTGACTTTAAATCTCACAATTCTGACTTTATATCTCGCAATTGTGCCTTTAAATCTCGCAATTTTGACTTTATATCTCACAATTCTGACTTTATATCTCACAATTCTGCCTTTAAATCTCGCAATTTTGACTTTATATCTCGCAATTGAGTTTTTATCTGGCAATTCTGACTTTATAATTAACAATTCCGTCTTTATATCTCACAGTTCTGAGTTCATAACTCGCACCTGAGTTTACAACTCACAATTCTGACTAACTCGCAACTGAGTTTATTTCTCGCAATTCTGCTCGCAAACTTGCGATTGCGAGAAAAAAAAAGTCAAAATTGTGAGATAAAAAGTCGTAATTATGTTTTCTATTTTTCATTCAGTGGCGGAAGCAACCTTACATAGATGAGGCATCATCATTTCTTAAAGGAAATAAATGAAAGCATCTGTTGTAACACAAAATTGAAAAAACATAGCAATGTGGAACGAGGGTCATGTGATTTTGGCAGAAAAAAAATATATGTAAAAAAAAAAAATATATATCCATCCATATATCTATATGTGTGTTGAGAAGAGATATGGTGACATCTATGAGAAGATCAAGAGGAAGATTTAAGACTTAAAAAGGGCTCTTACCTCATCTTACACCGTAATGTGTCATTCCTATAAACCTACCTGACCTTTCCATATAAAAATGACCATAAGGCTACAAATCAAACCAGTGTCAGACAAACTACTCCAAAAATCCTCCTCAACACAAAGTAAATGCTTTCAGCTCGCAACAGGGAGAGAATGAAGACAATTTTGCTCTAAGTGGGTAGCAGAAAATTTGGAGTTACTGTATGAGGGAGTGCAGCCGAGCCCAGATGGACGTCTTGTTCGTCAAAAATAAAAATCAAGGAAAAATAGGGAAATTGGCCACAAAGCCAATCATACAGCAGTTATTAAAAAGAAGAAGAAAAAAATCACAGAAGCTCATGTTCAAGCTGCTTTGTGATGCAACGTTTTGCTGTTCCTGTTCCATGGTGGCATTTCCATGCAAATATATTCAGGAACGTCATCAATGGTTTGTGAATCGTCAGCCTTTGCAACATCTGGTTGAAAGCACTGGCTAGGGGGTCTTGGCAGAAACTCTGGTCACAGAGCATTGATTTGAACAGGTGGCATTCAAAAGACAGAAATAATAATAAAGGGAGACAATTGCAGGAATCGCAGGAGATCAAGCCCCACAGCAACACGGATGGGAACAGCTTCCTCACAGTTATGTAAACATGTAAATATATGCGCCTGAGAACAAAACAAACAGGATTTTGGCGTCCAATCAGGTTCATTGCGGAGCCTCTGTCATTTTTGTTCCCTTTTCTTCAGAAGAACAATATGTGATGTGGTAATATAATTGGATATAAAAAAATCATTAAATCATTCAATTAGAATGTTTATCAGGGCTCCAGACTAACTTTTTCACTGGTTGCACTGGTGCTTCCAATTTTCTCAGTTGGCCGCACCAAATTCTTGGTCAAATTTTTTATTTGTTTTTGGCTACAACAGTTTTAACTGCCGCCCACACAAACAAAATAAAACACAACATAAAATCAAGGCCTGGTCCTCTCTCGTCCTTCACTGTCATAGCTCCTCTTTTATGCTTCCGGAGCTCCTCCGTGAGAGACACGAGACCGGTGTAGCGCGCAGCTGACGCTCATTATCACTCGCGCCACCGGCCTCGCGCCGTTCCCTCACGGCTCTCGCCCGCCCTGCTCGTCACAGTATATAAAATCCTAATATATATCATTTCGATTGCGCTTCCCGTGAAGCTGAACTGAAGTCTGAATTCACTTCACACGGACCGACTGTCACGCACAGTTTGTAGCCGGAACTACTTCTCTCTTTTTGTCTATGACGAGTCACGCAGGTACTGTGATACTCCGCAGCCGAGCCGAGCCTGATCTGAAATAGTCTGAACATAAACACTTATTATGGGCGTACCGCAGTGATTCAGGATAAGACAAAAACACGATTTGGAAAATGGATTCATGATGCACTCCTTCATTAAATTTCATGCATTTTGAAAGCAAAACAGTTACGGACGGCAGCAGCTGCTGATACCTCATTCTGTTACACGCGCGCGCGAATATCACGATCATGCACTCGCACAAATGCGACCACATAAAATTTTAACTCGCACATCCTCAAAAAAAGGTCGCGTATGCGACCATTTTGGTCACAGTCTGGAACCCTGTATATACATATACAGTGTAGATGGAGGATAGATTGTTGTGCAATTCCAGAATTATGAGCTCAACGCATTTCAAATACATGGGGTAAGATTGGGTCAAGCAGACCTACGGCTAATGCTTCATATCACAGATGCATGACTGAGTTCACTACACACATGAATGCTGTTAAATGAGCCGACGCTCGACCTCTGACCTGAGGTGACTCATAGCATGAAACAGAGCACTCCATTAAGCCTGCGTTCATGTGAGGAGAAAACAGTAACAGCCGACCAGTCAGTTACATTGCAATCAACAGCCAAACTGTTATTAATCTCAGACGACAGGCACACCGAAAGACTGATGCACACCGGACACAAAAAGGAGCAAAAATATGTAGGAATGTGACAATGACAAAGATGAAGATTACCATACAGAATGCTATATTTTAAAGCGATATTGAGGAAATTAGGAGATATGGTTAGAGATTAAAAGGAAACTGCAGCTTTACAGAGCTCAACAGCTCTGGCTGAGCTGTGATATATAAACGAAACGCTATTGGCTATTTTTAAAAAAGGGGGAGTAGCCGTTCCATACGTCCCCTTGCTTCGATGGAAATTACGACAACTTCAGGTACTTCAGTGGGCCTTTAAGTATTTATTTATTTTTATAGCATTGTACGTTTTGTCGTAGGGTAGTCGTGGATAGTGGTGAGGGAGTCGGGCTTGTAATTTGAAGGTTGCTGGTTCGATTCCCATGCCGGCAGGAATTGAAAGTGGGGATTGTGAATGAACAGCACTCTCTCCACCTTCAATACCATGACTAAAGTGCCCTTGAGCAAGACACCTGACCCCTAATTGCTGCCCTTGTAAGTTGCTTTGGATAAAAGCATCTGCTAAATGATGAATATGCTGAATAATTTTTTAAAATCAACTATTGTTTTTTATTAGTGCTTGGATTTCATTTGTCTGCCAAAAAAATGAAATCCGAAGAAGGGTGTAGAATGATAATACTAAGTATTATAATACTAAGAATCCTAGCTTTCCCACAGCACAAAAAGAAAAAAGCAAACTCTGGTCACTCAAACGACTTGTTTTCCACTCTGGTTCTTTGCTTGAATAAGCCAAGAGAGTGGGCCGGACATATGTGAAAAGTATGAGTGTTATCCACAAACCCACATGGTCACTTCAACCTGTTCCATATGATGTGAAATAAGGCAGTGATGAAGGAGCACAGCATTTCATTAACGATTGCAGGACAGATCCTCTGGAGTCCTCCTTAAATATGAGCATCAGGAAAATAAACCACGTCTTCAGTGAAGCTCCCCTGTGTCAGTATGAGTCAGTCTGAGGTCTGGCACTGGCTCCGGTCCACTGAGCCCTTGAGTTACTCTGCTTATATAACCACGGGCACGAAGAACATAAGGACATCTGCATACGCCCAAAAGACAGTCAGACACGCACGTCAATAACTGATCGAAGCATCAAGATCACCAACTAACTCAGTGCTGGCTCACAAAAACACGCTGGTGATGCTCGAGGCAAATCTGCCCAGAATACCAGTCATTTTCCCCCTACTTTTCCACTCTCCTTCAGCTATTTTTAGCTTTCTGATGGAGACGTGTGAATTAGGATTTATGATGTAGGACCGGAAGGGTCTCGCCGTTCCTGTGGCGACAGAAAGAGTTTAGAGGATATGCAAATGTGCACGCATTTATCACCGCACGACATTTCAGTTCCAAAGTCCACAATTTACATTCATGCTAAAGACTGTTTAAAGGAACCGCTCACCCAAAAATGTATGTGCCGAAGCTCTGAAATAGACATATAAAAAACGTCTACACTCACCTAAAGGATTATTAGGAACACCACACTAATACTGTGTTTGACCCCCTTTCGCCTTCAGAACTGCCTTAATTCTACGAGGCATTGATTCAACAAGGAGCTGAAAGCATTCTTTAGAAATGTTGGCCCATGTTGATGGGAAAGTATCTTGCAGTTGATGGAGATTTGTGGGATGCACATCCAGGGCAGGAAGCTCCTGATCCACCACATCCCAAAGATGCTCTATTGAGTTGAGATCTGGTGACTGTGGACTGAAGAAACCAGTTTGAAATGATTCGAGCTTTGTGACATGGTGCATTATCCTGCTGGAAGTAGCCATCAGAGGATGGGTACATGGTGGTCATGAAGGGATGGACATGGTCAGAAACAATGCTCAGGTAGGCCGTGGCATTTAAAACGATGCCCAATTGGCACTAAGGGGCCTAAAGTGTGCCGAGAAAACACCCCCACACCATTACACCACCACCACCAGCCTGCACAGAGGTAACAAGGCATGATGGATCCATGTTCTCATTCTGTTTAAGCCAAATTCTGGCTCCACCATCTGAATGTCTCAACAGAAATCGAGACTCATCAGACCAGGCAACATTTTTCCAGTCTTCAACTGTCCAATTTTGGTGAGCTCGTGCAAATCGTAGCCTCTTTTTCCTATTTGTAGTGAGATGAGTGGTACCCGGTGGGGTCTTCTGCTGTTGTAGCCCATCCGCCTCAAGGTTGTGCGTGTTGTGGCTTCACAAATGCTTTGGTTGTAACGAGTGGTTATTTCAGTCAAAGTTGCTCTTCTATCAGCTTGAATCCGTCGGCCCATTCTCCTCTGACCTCTAGCATCAACAAGGCATTTTCTCCCACAGGACTGCCGCATACTGGATGTTTTTCCCTTTTCACACCCTTCTTTGTAAACCCTAGAAATGGTTGTGCGTGAAAATCCCAGTAACTGAGCAGATTGTGAAATACTCAGACCGGCCCGTCTGGGCCGTGCCACGCTCAAAATTGCTTAAATTACCTTTCTTTCCCATTCTGACATTCAGTTTGGAGTTCAGGAGATTGTCTTGACCAGGACCACACCCCTAAATGCATTGAAGCAACTGCCATGTGATTGGTTGATTAGATAATTGCATTAATGAGAAATTGAACAGGTGTTCCTAAAAATCCTTTAGCTGAGTGTATAATATAACGAATCAGTGTTTCTCAACTGGTGGGTCGCAAGACATTTCATTGGGTCGTGGAGTGTGTAGTCAAAGAAACAAAAGCACATTTTGAAAGATGTTCTTCAAAGTCTTTGCTCTTCTGTCAGACTGAAAGCATTTTTCCATTCCACTGTGCTGCTTTTCCATTGTTTTTCTACTTAAATGCACTAGACAGACGTGTTGACCGTTGCACTCTCGTCTTTTGCAGCGTCTCGCTCATGATCTACCAATGCGGCGCTCAAGTTAAAAGAAAAGCTGGAAAGTATTCGCATGCAGGATTGATGTTCAGTCTTCATTCATGTTTTAATTAGGGATGCACCGATACCATCTTTTTCAGAACTGATACCAAAAATTCTGTGCAATATTCAATGCAATGTTTTATTGAGCCTTTAAACAGTTTTAAGTTTCAGTTACTGTGCACGTGAAGAACAATTCATAGAGCTCTCTACTCCAGTGTTGTGATCTAACAGCTATAAACTCCAGTCAATTTATGCAAAACCACAGACCTTTATCTATGGATCAAGTATAAAAACATTGAATCATCTGGGAGAGAGTTCCATCGTGTTGACTGCCGTAACCGACCACGACTGGCAGTTTGAATGCTGATGGAGAATGCGGGAAGCAGTTACGTGAACTTTAATGACTTAAATCTTCATTTGTACCTCACATTAAACTATGGCTTCAGAACAGTTTTAATACAGTGCACGGAAACTTCATGGTGCTTTATAGTGTTTTTGAGCCTTTTGTGGGGTTTAACAATGACACAATAGTACACACGCAATATCGGATTTGGATAACGATGGGGCAAGAAATTCTGATTCCGATCTGATCTGCAATTTATTAACTGTTCATCTTAGTATTGTGTATTTAGCATGGTAACAGTTTCTGTAGCCTTTCTATAAGCCAAAAATACCACCAATTCTGTATTTTTGATAGTAACAACTTTGTAACTTTATTGCATTAACATACAGCCTTACCTTGTGATACTGTTTATTCATTAGTTTTAGTGAAATTCCTATAATTTATGTGCATGTTAAGTAAAGTGGGACAGTATGTGTATGTGCGTGTATTCCTTACGTTATGGGGACCAAATGTCCCCACAGGACATTTTTTTGGTCCCCATGAGGAAACAAGCTTATAAATCATACAGAATTATCTTTTTTGAAAATCTAAAATAGCAGAACATTTTGTGCGATGGGTAGGTTTAGGGGTAGGGGGACAGAATATACAGTTTGTACAGTATAAAAACCATTACGCCTATGGAATGTCCCCATAAAACATGAAAAAGTGTGTGTGGGTGTGTGAGAGATTTGAGGACACATTTGTATAATGACATGGGTATTACACTGGTATTACAACTTAAACATGAAATTTCATGAGTCCTCATATTTAAAAAAGCTTTAAAAACATACAAAATAATTTTTTATTAAAATTTAAAAATGCAGAATGTTTTCTGTGATGGGTAGGTTTAGGGGTTGTGTAGGGAGATAAAATGTACAGTTTGTACAGTATTAAAACCATTACACCAATGGAATGTCCTCACTTTATAGCAGAAAAACCTGTGTGTGTGTGTGTAAGATTCCCATAAATTCCTGTAAATTCCCATAAATTTCCGTAAATTCCCATAAATTTCCGTAAATTCCCATAAATTCCAATAAATTCCCGTTGAGTTTCCAAATTGGAATATTTCCAAAATCCCCCAGGTTAAAAGTTCCCCTGGAAAGTTTCCAGAAATTTACTGGAAACTTTCCGCCCCTTTGCAACCCTAGTTGTGTTACATGCGAGTCAAGCGTCCTCTTGGGCAGTCCTTGACCAATGAAAGCTGCGATAGTGTCTGGCTACACCAAACTACACATAACATCATAATTACTTTGTTTTGGCCATATAAATATTGCAACAACTGAGAAGGCACATCAAACTAAGACTTATCTTAGTCATGTCCAATTAGTCAAGAAATGTTGTCTGTGCAACAAAAGTAGTCCAAAAATGTTGCAATAAGATTTTCTCCATCGGGCAGCCTAATTTTCCACTGAATCTGTACATCTGCGGGGTGTTTTGGGGGTGTTAGTGCACCAAAAACATATGTACAGGGATATAAATCAATCCGCGGAAAACATTTTTACCCGAAGGGACGACTTAAAAGTAGCCAAATTCCGTGGGAAAAGCGTGGACTTGGCAACACGCATGCAACCCTTGTCATCTGTCCTCCTACTACGAGCGATGAAGACATCAGAGGACAGACGGGAGTAGAAAATGATCAATGATTGAACTTCAAATTGAATTTCTCCTGTCATTTCATTGAAAAGAGGCATTACATTTGCAAAGACATTTAAGCATAAAAATAACAGGGAATTCAGCTATACATCAAAGTTTATCAACCATTTGCAATGCCGATGCCTCAAAGGGACGTCAAAATGCATTAATGTAAAACAATTCAAACCGAAGCATTTCCGTCACACCTGACACGGTGACATCACAAATCCCAACTCGGCACAGGATCTGCGTGTGTAAATGGATTAGAAGAGGCTCAATCTTTCTCCCAGAAGTTTTTCAGCCATATATAGACCACTTTTCAGAAACTATTTCTTTGTGTTGAATATCAACGGGCTGATTTTCTTAATTACGAAATGTAACTACATTATCGCTCAGCTCTTTACATAAAGCGTATATATATATATATATATATATATACACACACGAGTCATTTCAGGCAGTTCAGAATCGCTTCTTTCTTTTAGAAAACTATAACGCCATTAATCGGCACGCTGATCTTTGAAACTTTGCAGAGCTTTTACACTCACAAACGGCTGTACATGAAAGGTAATATCCATAAATACATATTAGGGGACTTTAAATCAACAGATTTCAATTATTTTGCTGTTGTTGTGAGGTCACATTAAAGCTCTGAAAACAATTATTGTGTGAATGTTCACATGTCTTATGTACTGTATAGATATTTTACCCTTTCCCCTGAGAAAGACTTTCAATAATAAAATAGAAAAATGCACTTTTTTTTATTTATTTTTTTTTTTTTATTATTATTATTTTAAAAACTGTGATACTTGACAAAAGTGGCAGTGAAGAGCTTGAGAAATATAAGACTTTTTTCCCCCCATCAAGCTGTAATCAAATTTTATCCAAAAAAAGACAAAAACATTACACATAATTCTCTTGTGATGTATATATGTCCACTGCTCAACATATTAACGCTCTTATGAGCAGCTGTCAATCAATCAATCATTTACATTTCATAAACAATCTGATTTACGCCACATTATATTTCATTTTAAGCCATTTTGGCTAATTTTCCTGATAATAGTGAATTACCAAATTCAACAGCTAACAATAAGATTTAATCTCATTCCTGGTAACTAATGCGTGTCAGAGAAATTCCTCGGTGACATGTGGATCCAAAGTACTTGCTTTCCTACAAACACTCACTTGTAAGTCGCTTTGGATAGAAGAGTTTGCCAAATGTATATGTACACGAGATTCCACAGCCATGAATAAGATAACAACAACTCAGTCGCTCGTATTTGAGCAGCATTAATGCAGCGCCGCAGCTACATACGTGACTTTGTGACCACGTCAAATGAAGAGCGTGTGAATCATGGATGGACGGCTGTTTGTCAATAACGAGGAGGTCCTGCGCTCTTTCCGCTCATACGGCACGACCTCAGGGAACCAGCTGCTGCACGCAAGACCACATGACTACACATCCAAAATATGGGTGTAACAGTCCAATATTTGAATGCATTCTTCATTTGTGTGAAAACCAAACAACCAGAGAATGAATATTCAGTCAAATCTGGTGCATGCTCCTAGTTCTCCATACCAGCCAAAATTTTGAAAATAAGTCTCTTCCGCTCACCAAGGCTGCATTTATTTGATCAAAAATGCCGTAAAATCAGTAATATTGTGAAATATTATTACAAATTTAAAATAGTTGTTTTTTTGTGTGAATATATGTTAAAATATAATTTATTCCTTTGATCAAAGCTGGATTTTCAGCATCATTACTCAGTGTCACATCTGTGACCCAGGACGCCAAAACCAGTCATTTTTTTTTTAATTTAAATGTTATACATCATCTGAAAGCGGAATAAATAAGCTTTTCATTGATGTACGGTTTTTAGGACATGACATCTGGAATCTGAGTGTGCAAAAAGATGTAAATATTGAAAAACATCGCCTCTAAAGTTGTTCAGATGAATACAAATCCACTCACAAAAATACATTTTTGATATATTTACGGTAGGAAATGTATAAAATATCCTCATGGAACATGATTTTTACTTAATATCCTCATGATTCGCTAATTTTGACCCATGCAATGTATTGTCGGATATTGCTACAAATATACCCGTGCGACTTATGACCGGTTTTGTGATCCGGTGACATATATTGTATTTAAATGAATTATTAAAAACATTTGACCAGTAATGTATATTTATTTTATTATTACTTTGAAGAAACAAAGCTGTAGTAGCAACTTATTCTTCCTCTTCCATTCTTTGACTGCGGAAAAAAGTTAACAATAAAACAACCAAAAATACACTGACAGTCGCATGAAAGGTTACAAGCAGCTCGGCAGCTGCAACCAACTCATTCACTGGTTAATTAGTGCACTGCCGCTACACACTCCAACGTGTTACTGATTAACACTTGAACATTCCACACTTCCTGCACTCACACTGGCTTTAATGTGTAAGAGTGGCCAACAACTAATGAGGACTCACACACACACACACACACACACAACGCATGCCACAAGCTTTAGATGCATCACTGTTAACAATGTTAATGATGACAGACTCTCATGGCATTTCTCATGAACAATCGCAGTCTATATTCTGCATTACTGGTGCTCGTTTGGGTCAGTTAGTAATAAAGAGCAATTATTGTGATTGAAAGCGTCAAGAACTTGGAAAGTCACTTCAGTCCTCTTTGTGTTAATCGTTTAATTGGTTCCCCCATAAGCCAGTGGTCCTCAAAATGTGGGAAGGGAAGGTATTGTTAAGAGGATGAGGGAGACTGTCCTAGTTCTCAAATCCCTTCACTCTCACACATTCAGATCTGCCACAGAGACGAAATACGTGAGAAACAGCAAAGCTCCAACTCCTTTTCTTCAGAGAAAAGGACTTTGGAAGATTCGTTGTATCACAATTTGTTCCACTAAAAACTACAGAATCTCGACGCTCAAAGTTCAATGCAAAGAAAGCGCTTTTTAAGGACCACAACAAACGGCTGGTAGGAACTACAACGAGCTTCTTCCTGAGTTAGTGACATCACTAACCCTAACATTTACATAAACCCCGCCCCCGAGAACACTCAACAAAGGGGGCGGGGTCATGTTGTGCTGCTTTAGAGAAGAGGAAGAGTTGTTGTCGTCGAGTGTTGTTGATGCCGTCATTTTACGCCGGACCGTTTCACAAACGAGGGTCGATTCGAGGAAAAAAGACGAACGTGACGACACATGCTAGAGATGAGTTGATCGACTCCACAGCAACTACATCAATTTATCCACTAACCGTTCAGAAACTTCTTCCTGAGTCTCTCCATCAGTTTGAACACTTTCCTCATTTTGTCTGCGTGAGATTCTCCAGCTTTGTTGTTGTTGAGCTGTTAAAGCTCCGCTCTATTCTGGAAAGGGGGCGGGGAGCAGCAGCTCATTTGCAATTTGCAAATTTGACAAGCTAAAGCTTTAAGAAAGAGTTTTTACCGTGTGAATTGATAAAGAGCGACAGTAAACCATTAAAGATTTCTATTCAAATAAATGCTGTCCTTTGAACTTTCTATTCAACAAAATTCAAATTCTGCAAAAAAAGTAACTGAGCATTAGAGGCCGACAACGACAAATTTAAATGAGCGGGCATAATATCAGTCGATAAATGTGCAAAAATCAACAGTTATCGATAATTTAAAAAAAAATAATAATAATCTTTTAATACTGGCTGTAAAATATTATGCAGCTCTAATCATATACTGTATAATAATAAAACACTTCTCAGCTTGTGTCAAGTTAAAAAAATGTAAATTCAATTAAAAAAATTACAAAGAAGATAAGTGAATCAAATAAACTGTGTCATAATAGTGCAGTCTTGGGGTAAGTTTACACGACAACAACGTATATAAACTGAAGTGTTTTCCCTTTGCACTTTTGAAAAAAGATGAAAAGATGAACGTGACGACACATGCTAGAGATGAGTTGATCAACTCCACAGCAACTACATCAATTTATCCACTAACCGTTCAGAAACTTCTTCCTGAGTCTCTCCATCAGTGTCGACTCCGGTTTGAACAATGTAAGGATGAACACTTTTCTCATTTTGTCTGCATGAGATTCTCCAGCTTTGTTGTTGTTGAGCTGTTAAAGCGCCGCTCTATTCTGGAAAGGGGGCGGGGAGCAGCAGCTCATTTGCAATTTGCAAATTTGACAAGCTATAAACTTCACAGACACATTCAGGAGACACCAGAGACTGATATTGCATCTTGTAAAAGAGGTATAATAGGTCCTTTAAAAGTTTTCTAATATCAGTTAATAACCTACGTGTGTCAAAAACTTCAGCTGCATGATATTTTCATATACAGTAACCGGTAAAAAAAAAAAAAAAAAAAGTATATAAATATATACATTTGGGATAAAGTTCAAATAAAGTAATTCTGTTGCGCACTGGTGCAGTGGATATATAAGATTGTCTGAGCTCATTTGGGGTGTTCATATTTCTTACAAAACCCCTGAAACTAATTAAGTGTCGCCCACAAGGTTTTGCGTCATTTACGACAATGCAAGGAGCATTAATCTGGCAACAGAGCTTAGTTTCGCACCCAAATCATTATTCTCTCCACTCACACACTTTTCATCTACACAGAGCCAGAAACATGCAAAGATGCTGCATGGCAAGCAAAGTCGTTTTGAATTATGTAAACAGCCTGACAACTAGTCTCTGAAGTCCACTCGTAAACAAAAGTTCCCCGAGTCTTATGGAGTGCTGTTTGACGGACACCCACTGTCACAATCTCACACACACACACTCCATATTTCACATTTGCCACTGAACTGATTTTCAACAAGTCTGGAAGAGCATAAATATTAAAGAGGAAATTCATGGCATGTTCTACAGGTTCCCACAGGGTTTTCTCATGCAACATACTGAAACTAAAACCTTACATCCTCTGAGCAAACTCACAGCTCCAGCACAGCCGAGATTCCTGACTCCCCGGAGACCCAGATCAAAATAAAAAGTGAGTTTGGAGCTGAAGAACATCACAGATGAGAATGAAGTGATGTTTATTAGAGATTAAATATGTGAAACGGGGCTGCAAAAGTGATCCAATAAATATTTAAGATTGTGATTCCTGCTTGCTGCTGTCAACTAATCATGAAAAGTATAGATTAAAGTATTATATTTCCCCGCTGAATCATCAAAGATTTCCATTTGGAAACCGATGACCAAACAGAGGTGTTTAAATTTGGCCAATCAGTAACAAAATGTCACCTGACACGTATCGTTTCGCAATTTTAACTTTTCAATACTTTCAGCAAAGACGGTAAAAAAGCGCTTCGAGGGTGTTGTCTGTAGGAATTTATTTTAAAAAGTATATTAGTATATCATTTTTTTTTAGCATATAGTGATTTTTACGAACTCAAAATACCAAGTTCACTAAACTTACAAAAAGTAGTTGGAAAATGTTGCCTTCATTTTTTTGAGTTGAATTTAAGCAACAGTTTTTACCGTGTGAATTGATAAAGAGCGACAGTAAACCATTAAAGATTTCTATTTCAAATAAATGCTGTCCTTTGAACTTTCTATTCAACAAAATTCAAATTCTGCAAAAAAAGTAACTGAGCATTAGAGGCCGACGACGACAGATTTAAATGAGCGGGCACAATATCAGTCGATAAATGTGCAAAAATCAACAGAAAGTGATTTCTATGACAAAGATTGTTTCAGAATCTCAGTATGAATTTTTA
Organism: Opsariichthys bidens; assembly: GCA_037194245.1. NCBI lineage: Eukaryota > Metazoa > Chordata > Actinopteri > Cypriniformes > Xenocyprididae > Opsariichthys > Opsariichthys bidens. The sequence goes on from CM074309.1 coordinate 1,846,006, forward strand.
ATAATGTTTAAACTGTGTCAATTTGATTACATGCTTATCTCATTTCCTTGCGAGTGCCGCCAAGTTTAACCTCTGTTGCCGTGCAAATGCAGCGAGAGCCCGCCCCACACTCTGTTCCGATTGGCTGTGGTTTTTGATTGATCGATTTTGAATAGTTTTACGATATTTGTAGGATGAACAAAAACGGTTTTGTTAATCGTTAAAATCACACGTAAATTGGATCATTTTCAGACTTTTGAGCGTTAAAGTGCTGGACAAAGTTGTGTGAAGGAACGTGGGACGGAGTGAGATCGGATGATGTCATCAGGGTCGGCCACGCCCTAGCTTTTGGTGAAAATGACGCCACAGAGTAAAAACCGGAGCTAAAATCGTGCAGTGTTGGAGAAGCAACGCAAGTTACGTCGTCGGGTTACTTTTTCAAAGTAACTAGCAAAGTATCGATTACTTTTAGATTTACAAACAAAATATCCGAGTTCAAAAAATGAGACAAACACCTCTCATGTCCCCGTGTTGAGAGAAATCAGGAGTGAGGTTGCACTTATTCATTTCACTTTTGGTGTGAAAGTGTCTTTACATGTGCCAAAAATAGAACTTAAAATAAAAAGCCCAGGTGAGAAAAAGTAGGAAAACTACGGAAAATTTCCACTTTCACACAATGCTCTGCTTTCCCGACTTCATCAGAAAAAATGCCAAAACTGTTTTGCAGATTAATGTTCAATTCAAAGTGCAAAGTGTTTATTGTCATATGCACAACAGAAAGCAATGTTTCCCTCTACAATGAAATTCTGACTTTGCCGTCCACACTAAATGTCACAGTAAATAATAAATAATGCAAAAAATACAACAAGAAATACAAAAAAAAAATACAAAATACAAAAATACAAAATAAGAGCAAATAAATACAAAATAAGAGCAATATTAATTCATGAGCCAAAATTAGGAGTAAAATTAATGTTGCATGTGTCAAAAATAGAACTTAAAATAAAAATAAAAAAATTCAAAGCCCAGCCCAGGTGAGAAAAAAGTAGGGCAAAAGTGATGCAATGCATTAAAGTAACACAATTAGCTACTTTTTCAAGAGTAACGCAATATTGTAATGGCTGTAACGCCGCAACTCGGCATAAACGAAACGACAAAAACGCATAAAACATCTAACGTGATATGACCACCATATGAGCACCATTGTTATAAAACTAGGCAAAGTCTCATGGATCTTACGTTGTGGTCGTTTTAAAACTATGTATGGTCCTTTAGATATTCTGGGGCACTTTTGTGGAATAAATTACCCCTGGATATTAAAGGTACTTCGGATTTGGTTAGTTTTAGTTTAAAAGCTCAAAATTGGCTCTTAAGTAGGTTGTTTTTTGATGAATTTTGTATAACGTTGGTTATTTATGAAAATTAATTAATTAATTAATTTATTTATTTTCATAATTTATTATGAAAATTTATAAATTTACTTATTTTATGTAAATCTCTGTAAATGTGGAATTTATTGTAATTCTTGTATTCATAGTTAGGTTGTGCTTTACATCAAGGACTACAATGGAAACAAGTTTTATCTTAAACTTTGTTGTGTTATCCTTGATGAAATGAGTGTATTCGCTACTTTTTTGTCAAATAAAAAATGAAATGACGCTCACTAAAACCCCAAAGTGAAACATTAAATTCAGTCACATACATATACGCAATCCCAGCCGCGTACATTTTATTTACGCAATCCAAGACATCTTGAGCGTGTGTAAGCGTCAGTCGGTGTCGTCTCAGGAGGAGCGCTGACCATCATGGGAGCGCTCCAGATAGAGAGATCTCAAAGTTCGAGGCCTCGGCACACACAAAGCCACGCAATAAATACACACTCGGCATCTACCCCTTGACAGAGACGGATGAGCCGTTGTCCGGTGTTTATCAGCTTCTCCAGCATGTACGGACAGATGGAATACAGCTGGACAGAAACACTGCAACAAATGAGATAAGAGAAGCGTGGACAGCAAGGGAAAGCTTTGAATACGCATCTACGGTGAAAAAATTTCCACTTTCACACAATGCTCTGCTTATTTTTTTTTTTTTTTTCCAACTTCATCAGAAAAATGATGGCCCAAAACTGTTTTGCGGATTAATGTTCCTCCTCACCGCACCATCCCACAATGCATCGCAGGATCTTGCAGCCTCCGCGCTTCAAATACACGCATTTTTTTTGTTGTTTTTTTAACAGTGAAGTAATGAACCTGCAATGCACTCCCGAGATTCACAGCTCTCCTTAGTCGTGTCGCAACCATTCCCTGCGATGATGAAAAAGGACACACATGCATACGCTTGCAAGCAATAACGTATGCGACGGCTCTATATAATCGTACGCAAAACGCACTCAAGAGCCGATGTGTATATATTGAGACGTACGTCGCCTGTGAAGATCGCGCGTTCCCGTCCTCATGCCATCTGCGAGAGGAAGAGGCGGTTGTCATGGAACTTGTTGCCGTGAGGCTGTGCATCTATCGTCAAGAGCAGCTTGCATGAGTGCCTCTGTCGGCCAAGCTGACCGAGAATGTCACGTAAATCACACGACCACCTGCTTTGATCAAATAAAAAAGCCGGTGGAAAAAAAGGGGAATAGAAAAGGGCACTTTTTTTTTTTTCTGCGCTAAACCAACGCGGCGCTACGCAGCTTCAAGAAAAAAAAACAGAAATGGAAAGAAAAAATGACTTTAGGACTAAAAAATATATATACTTATAATATATGATATAGTTCGACCTCGCAACAAAATCCGCATCGCAGGCTAAGAACGGCGGGATGTATATCCATCATTCAGACGTTATTAAAGCTCACACATTTATTTCAATGGTGCTCAATAATAATCAAAAAAAATGCGCAATTTTTTTTTTTTTGTGGAAACCATCATACCATCACCATGTTAAAAAACTTATAATACTTTAATTCAGCAAAAGGATGCATTAAAAGTGGGTATTTATAACGTGAAAACTGTTTAATAGTTCAAATAAATGCTTTTTGTTTTTATTCATCAAAGGATCTTATATAAAAATGGATCACATCGTTTGCAAAAAATATGACGCCGCACGACATTTTTCAACACTGAATAATAATGCGGAAATATTTCTTGAGCAGGCAAATCGCAATGATTTCCTGAAGGATCATGTTGAACTCTGAAGACTGAGTAATGGTGCTGAAAATCCAGCCTTTGGATCACTGGATATGACAATTACATTTTAAAATATATTCACATAGAAATCAGTTATTTTTAAATTGTAATTAATATTTAAGAATTTTTTCAGTATTTTTGATCAAATAAATGCAGCCATGGAGATTTTTTTTTTAAATAAAGTCTTAATATTTCAAAACTTTTTTGAGCAGTAGTATAGATAGATAGATATTTGTTCTACTCAATTTTATACGGTATTTTTTGCCATATTTGAGAGTTTTGTCTAACAACAGCAGAGCAGCAGGCAGAACGACAGTGCTTTCAATAACGCGCGGCTGGTTTCAGCCGGCCATCCAACAGTGTGTTGAGTGATTTTTGCACTGCAGCTTTTTCCTCTTGGTCTTTATCTGTGGGTTTTCCTGACTAGACCTCTCAGGTGACGTATAAAGAAAACCACGAACAGACAGCAGCAAAGGAAAAGTGCCGTCCTTTCCTCTCTCCACAACTATAAAGCCGTGGATTCTGCCAGAACAACAGGAACATCTGAAGGGCTCAACAAGCGCACTGTCAGGAAATTTCATTAGATTTGAGGGCAGTGAATCAATGTATACACAAGCAAAGCGAGTGCTTTAAAGGAGATTAAGAGGTGACAAGTTCTAGAAATTTACTCTCACACACAGGCGCCTCTAGTACATCACCGCTAAAAATATTGACACTCAATAGCCGATCGTCCTAACGGATTGCACTGTAAAAAAAAAAAAAAAAAAAAAAAAAAAAAAAAAAGTTGAGAAAAACTTAAAAGTTTCAGTCTTATGAATTGAACTTGTTGATGAATAACTGGCTGGTTGCCTTAAACGTCATTAATTTTTACAGTGTAGGTGAGTTTAGTTGGTAATCTGCATATTGTAATTCTGGTGGCCAAACTGAATTAAACTGGACTGTTGGAAATGAAATGAATTTCTAATTTAATTAAAGCAAAAAAAACAATAAGATGTGAAAATATCATTACAATTTCAAATAACAGTTTTTTTTACGTGAATACATGTTGAAAATGTCATTTATATCCACTAAGCTGGAATGTTCCAGCATCCCAGTCTTCTAAAGCGGTCACATGATCCTTCCAGAAATCATTCTGAATGTGATATTTGGATGCTCAAAAAAACATTTATGATTATTATCAGTGTTGAAAAAATGTTCGCGCTGGCTTCATATTTTTGTGTGAAACTGAATATATTAGTGCTATATAGAAAGTAATACTTTAAATAAAGTCGGTGGCCCTAATGGTGAGGGAGTCGGGGCATTGTAACCTGAAGGTTGCAGGTTCGATTCGCCATGGGCCGACAGGAATTGAAAGAGAGGATTGTAGGAGCACTCGCTCCCACCTTCGATACAACTACTAACGTGCTCATTTGAGCGAGACAGCCAACCCCTAAATGCAAGTCACTTGGATAAAAGCTCTGCTAAAATGAAATGTAAAAATGTAAATGTTTTATTCAGCAAGGCTGCATTTGAGTTTGAGATCAAAAGTGACAGTAAATACACTGATAATGTTACAAATTTCAAATAAATACTGTTCTTTACGAATCCCAGAAAAAAATAACCAATGACCACGGTTCCACAGAAAAAAAATATCCAGCAGTAAAAAAAAACTAATGATGAATAAGACAAACATAAAGACGTGGCGCTAATTACAAGAGGAAGAATAAAAAGTGATAGAAAGAAAATAATTTAAAGCATGATGTAATAGGTTTGAGTCAACACCAAACAGAAGTTGGCAAAAGTTCACGACCCACTTCTGCTGCAATTTTCCCATTTCTTCCTGCGGTTCATATCTGCCTATCTCACATATTAATTTCTAGTTTTTCTCTCACAAAAGTGCCATAAATCAAATGAAAGACGCAGTGTGCACGAGAGCTGCGCATTCTTACTGTAGGGCAACGTTTTAAGACTTTAGAGAGGCATCATTTCAGTCTCATAATATGCAAGGCTGCCTCAGTGTAGTGTTTATTGTTTTTATTATTATTATAGGTTTAATTAGCATTTTGATTTGAATATGAAATTTATTTTATATTTTAGTTGTGCAAATTGGTTTTTGTAATGACGAAACGTTTGGGTTTATATGCAATCATTGTTACACCTAATAATAAAAGCATTAAATGTCCAAAACATTATGTGGGATCATGTTTGAACAGTTTCAACATTCATTATTACAAGGTAAGATATTAAAATACTAAAATATTATATAATATATACTATATATATATATATATAGTAATACTATATATATATTATATATAAATTATATTCATTTTTCTTTATTATATTTAATTGTTATATACACATATATAATATACTATAAAGATAATTCTATTCATTTTTCTTTATATTTTAAATTTTTATATACATATATATATATATTAATATATATATAATATATTTATATAAATTATATTACACACATTCAACATTCATTATACAAGGGTAAATATATATAATAACTAAAATATAATATAGGATATATATATAATAATTATATTCTTTTTCTTTATTATATTTAGATTTTATATACTATATATATATAATATATAATTATATTCCTTTTTCATTTATTATATTAATTTTATATACCAGTAATATACACACAGTTCAACATTCATTATTACAAGGTAAATATTATAAATACTAAAAATATTATATATATATATATAATTATATTCATTTTTCTTTATTATATTCATTTTTTATATACATACATATATATATAT
>CM074309.1:1852028-1899528 GCA_037194245.1 Opsariichthys bidens
TATTACTGCTTATTTTGATGGTTGATGAGATATTTTAGTATGTTTTTTTTTTTTTGTCAACGTCGGCCCGTGTTTGACATATATTGCACGTGTTTAATTGCGCATACTTATTTCTCCCTTTTTGTTTAAATTGCCTTTGCTGTCATCTCACTTAATGAGTTAAAAATGCCCATTTCATTTAATAACACTGGTAAATGTAATCTTTTGCAAATATCAAAATTAATGTCCATTTTGCATACTGTATATTATATTTTAATGGCAGAATTCATAAAATGATGCGATGAAATGAAATGTATTGAAACATTCAAATTCTATACTACTGTGTAAAACAAAAGGTTTTGATGTCAGAATTCACATATTTCTGTTATTATTACTACAGTATTAATATATTATTATTTTATTATTATTATTATTTTACACACATTGGTATAGGATGTTAATATTTCTCTTGTATTATTACCGGTGTTTATTACTATTAATATTATTAGTATATTGTAGATGATATGAATAATGTGTAGAAATATTACAGTTCTATAATGCTGTTTAAAACCAAGTTAAGTGTTGATGCCAGAATTTTTTTTTCAGAAATGTCTTTAATATTATCTATTATTATTATAGTATTACTACTACTTATGAATATATTTTTATTTTAATAAACATTAGAGTATAATTATGGTTCTGTACATTTGTATTGAACATCTATTATTAATAACAGGCAAAAATTATTATTATGCTATTAAACAGTAAATATAAATGTTACAGAAAAAATATAGTAAATATATATAATATATTTATTTAAAATATATATATTTATTAAATAAAAATTGTATTATAGAAATATTAATCTACACGTATAAAACAAAGAGTTTGATGCCAGAATTTCACCTGTCACGAACATTATTGTATATTTATAATTAACTGTATTCATATATTATTTTATTACTTATTTTTTTAATATTTCCTATACATGTCTCATTTAATAATTGCTTATTTATTATTATTATGATTTATTATCATAATGCATTTATTGGACACTCTTGTTCTCCTCTTTGACTGAATTGTTTATATCGGGTCCATTTCGTACTTTGACAAATTCACATTTCTGCCCAAGAAATGTTGGTGTCTCATTCAAAAAACAATGCGTCAGCTGGTGGAATCGAAGGTCTGTGGGCGATACGTGGGCCCGAGCCTGGCATTCGCTCTCTCTTCCTCGAGTGTGTTTTCTGCGCCTCTCATTCCTTGTGTTCTGATGTCCAGCGGTGTCGAGCATTCAGCGAAGTCGGCGGAAGATTCTACCACCTATGTGTCCTTTCCTCTGCGAGCTGGACAATGACGCCCTTCATGGCCTCCTGGTTACGAGCTCACTCATTTAGTCGTCGTATTTGATGTGAACTCCGGGTGCCGTTAACGCTAATTGTCCTTTCACTGTAAGAGAGACGAATGATTGGACAGTACCACCAGCAAACGGTGGACTCATTAAACAACGATAACAAGTAAAAGTGAGCGAATAATCACCGATCGGGGTACTCGGTCTGCTCCGGTAAACGATGTCTGAAAGTGTTCTCTGCTGCAGGTATTCTCTGTCGCGGGTGGTTGGATCATTATGGGCAGTTGGGAGATGCGGCCATTACACCACTTCATTCCCGGCAAGGCACAAGGACAGTGGTGTAAATGCGCGATGACGCCATTATCTACTAATAAGCCTAGCATTAAAGACGTTCTGGACAGCGAGGGGTCAAGGTCTCACGTTCTTCTTCTGGTGCTGCGCCGCAGCCGTTTGAATTTCACTGCACTCAATAACGTAAAATATCAAAACTAGGAAACTTTTGCATATAAATAATGATTAGTCTTTTATCATTTCAGGATATGAACTTGTTGATATCAACCAAATTAAATTTTCACTAGTTAAAATGTTCATTCTTGATATCTATAATTCAATTTCCATACTCTAGTATAATAATATAATTGTTGATATCAAGAATTGTATTTTTACTGGTGAAATCTCGCCATTGGCTGCCACTTCAAATTCATATTGTTGACATCAAAGAATTCATTGCTTACGAGTTTAAAAATTCCAGTTTCACACATCTGGATTCAATTCTTACTAGTAAAAATGCAAATGTATGATATCAATACGGATATACTTGTTACTGTTGCAAATGTACTATTCTGATACTCAACCTGAATTTCTACTAGTAAAAAAATGTCCATTTCTGATGTCTGAAATGAAATTCTGTTTTATAAGATCATTTCTGAAAAAATCTAAAAAAAACGGCTTTATTACTTAGTAACCAAATCCAATTCATGATATCAGAAAAATTGACATTTTTCTAGTAGAAATTCAATTGTTGATATATGATTAGGACATTTGCACGAGTATCTGTACTCATTCAGAAGATGCATAAACAGAGCCTCTAGTGTAATGGATGCTGGTAACATTCTAAAAATAATTTTTAAAAATTAGAATATTCTGAAAGTTCTAAAAATGTGTGTATTTTGTTGTGTATATATATATATATATATATATATATATATAGATATATATATATATTTATATCTAATATATATTATAATATATATATAATTTTTTTTTTTTTTAATAAAACTCCATTATTTCTCTATGGACACATAAAATATCAGTGCTATATAATAAAGACATTTGCTTTTCTTTGGTAAAAAGCTCTTACATTACAAAAAAAAAAAATTTATTATATATATTTTATATTTATATATATATATATTATATATTTTTTATATATAACGATATATATATATATTCTATATATGTATTTATATATATATAGTTATAGTTATATATATATATATTTTTTTTTTTTTATTTTTTTTTTAATGTAAGCTTTTTACCAAAGAAAAGCAAATGGTCTTTATTTGGTCTTTGGTTTAAATGGTCCTATTTATTTAGGAAATTCACTTTATTTTCTTGGCAAATGAGAGTTTAAAAAAAAAATCTCACAAAATTGAGGAAAATAAGTCAGAATTACAAATTAAATTTTTTTCATCCCCGTTTGTTTCTTACCATTATTTCTAATATAAAAAAACACATTTTCTCTTTTTCGGCAGGTACTTGGTTTTATTTTACCATTAAAACAGTTCCCCTCGAATACGAATAAGCCCAGATCCAGACGCGGGCCCGAGTCCAAAGCTGGTGAAGGGAAAGATCATATGAGTGACAGCTTGGCGGGACGGAGCCGTTGACGGCCTGATCACCTTTTGCTCGTTCCAGGAAGAGTCTGGCAAGAACAGAAGAGTAAACAATGCAGGCCTTTTCTCACTTCAGAAAATTAAAAAACGACAAAATATGAAATAAAAAAAAAAAATCAAATAAAAAAAATGACACAAGCTAAACCAATCTGCAGGCTGAGCAACCGGAGCATTACTTGACCAGAAAGAGGAGGTGGGGGGGGGGGGGGGGGGGGGTGGAGGGGGGGAGAACGATGGAGAAACCTCCGGCACTACCAGACACAACACAGACTGACATCTCATCACGCGGCACATTTCACGTTTTCAGTTCAGTTTGCTGTTTTCATCACGGAGAGAGGGAATTAAGAGCGTTCACATTGGCCTAGGGTGCATCGGTTTCCGCTCAAGATATTCACGATCTCTAATCGAAGTATATGAGGGGAGAACTATTCCTTTTTGATTTCTCTTTTTCTTCGTATGCATTATTGATGTACTGAATGCAAAAGAAAGGTGTTATTGACTTCAGCGTAAAGCACTATACCTCCTATATCGTTGGTTGAGTTTGGAAATGCTGTCCTCATAAGTGTTCGGGGTACGATTATGTATTGCTCCTGCCATCACTTTTTTTATGATTTTTTTTTTCATTCGGAAACGCTCGTTTTAACCTTTTGTCGTCATTGTCGGTATTTTCTATTTTCTTTCGGTTGAGGGCTGAAAATGTATCTCCGCTAGCACACACACGCATCCGACACATAAATCTATATAATAAATCTATTTTTATAAGTCCTAATCCTCATTTCCTGTTTACGTGTCCTATACCACCATCTCTTCTCTTTATGTGCTTAAAGTCTTGGATGTGAGTGGGAAAGATAGGTGTTTTTTGCTTTCGTTGTCGTTGCGTCACGGATCTTTCGTCGGGTCGGGACGTGAGACGTCTCGGTTGGCTGCGTGTTTTAGTGGGGTTTGTTTTGGTCGTGAAGGCTTGTGTTTCAGCCATCTACGCATTGTGAATGAAGACGTTTTCTTTCTGTTCGTACGATAATCCGTCGTGATGCCTGTCGCCACCATGGCTCGATTCAGCAGTGTTCACCTATCCTCAGCCACATGTCGAGTGTGTGTGTGCTATTTGTGTGTGCGCATGTATGCATATCACGTGTATATGTGTGCTGTTGAGCGGGGTTTGTGTGTGCGCGCATGCAGGTATGTGGGCACCTGTGTGTTGGTGGTGTTAAAGTGTGTGTGTGTGTGTGTGTGTGTACTGAATCAGTACTCAAACTTGGCATGCTGTTTAAACTGGATGCTAATTAAAAAATAAGACTTTGGGGAGGATTTTATAAATGTTAATTATGTATCTATGTATAGTACTGTATGTATGTAATGTATGTAAAACAACATCAATGGAAAAACATGGTGAAAAAAAAAAAAGTGCTGTGTCTGATTTGCTCGCCGGCCTGAAACGACTTCAGAATCGCACGAGATTTCTGCTTCCCTCGGGATGGATGAGTTTTTTTTCCCTCTTAATTAATTTCTGCTCTTGCCCTTCTCGTTCGCACTCTGTATCCTTTGTTTCTTTTTTTAACATTTCACCATTTATTTCTAATGAAAACATCTTTTTTTTTTTTTGCGTGGTTTGCTGCAGCATGTTTTCTTGTTTGTGAGGTTACACATCCAAAATATACATTTGTGTTTAATCCGTTTAATTACTCTTTATCATCTGTGGATTTCAATTTCCTTTAAAGGCATGGACGGTATAGCGAGTTTGAGTCAGAAATCTTCTATTATTCGCGGGGACTGATGTATATGCTTTATTCCTGAAATCATGGTGAGAATTTATTGTTTTTTGTTCTGTCTGGTCACAGCAAACCCCATGCATCCCAGTCAACGCGGACTCATTTTTCCATATATGATAAATGGAGCGATCCAAAATCTCCTGTAAAAGCCTGTGTATTCAGATTTCTCTTCTGGAAACGTAAATGGTTAGATAAACACCTCATTTGCATATTTAAACAGCCAATAACATTTAAAAACTATTTTGTATAATGACAAAGTACTATGATTCAATTAATTAAGTGGTGATCTCTATTAGATCATGTTTCGCCCGTAGAGACCGCTCCAGATCAGTAGGGTTCGGGTGCACCAAGAGGAAAAAATCCTAGTTCTCAATCCTCCACGGGAAAAAAAATGTAGCACCCCCACTTTTATGGCTCTTTCCATATATGTTGAACTCCAAGGTTGTTAACCGATGAAATGCGTCTCAAAATCGTCTTCAGTAGGTTTTTGTTTGGGGGGGGGGGGCTGTCGTGAGTAACACCGATGCCTCGTTAGCGGCGTATGCCGTCCGCCATATTGGAAACAGACGGTTATATAGCCGATGTTTAATAGGGAGTCAGTGCAGCAAAGAGCCGAACTCAGGTGTTGACAGAACCGGGCTAATATGTTCATACTTTGGGTTCTGGTAAGGACTCTAGCAGCTGCGTTTTGCGAGGGGGGGGGGTACCAGCTGTAAAAAAAAAGTTTGTTTTTTTTTCGTTAAATCAAGCGAGCAGGGCAACCACCCCAGACAGTACAGTGTTACAGTAATCTAGTCTCGAGGTCTGAGGGGGGGGGGGGGGGGGGGGGGGGGGGGGGGGGGGAGGGGACCGCTCCCGCATGAACTAACTGTTCCGCATTTGTAATTGAGTATTGAGAGCATATGTCGCAATTTAGATATATTTTTAAGATGGAAGAATGCGGTTTCGGTTTTACATATGCTAGAAATGTGGCTTTCAAATGAAAGATTGGTATCAAAGAGCACACCGAGGTTCCTCACTGACGAAGACGACTTAACAGAGCAGCCATCAAGTGTTAGACAGTATTCTAGGTTATTATGTGCAGAAGTTTTTGGTCCAATAATTGTTTTTTTTCTGAATTTAGTAGTAGGAAAAATTACTAGTCATCCATTTCCCAGTTTTTTTTTAAATATCAGCTACGCTTTCCGTTAATTTTGAGAATTGGTAGGTTTCGTCAGGGCGCGAGGAGGATAAATATATAGCTGAGTATCATCAGCGTAACAGTGAAAAAACTAATGCCATGCTTCCTAATGACATCTCCCAAGGTTAGCATGTACAGAGTGAAAAGCCACTGGATAGAACGGTCCTAGTACTGAGCCTTGAGGTACTCCATATTGAACTTGTGATCATGTGACATCTCTTCGCTTACTACTACAAACCATAACGGTCAGGTAAGTGATTTGAACCATGCAAATGCAATTCCACCAATGCCAACATAATTTTCTAGTCTATTTCAAAAGAATATTGTGGTCGATAATGTCAAAAGCAGCACTGAGGTCAAGTAACACTAATAGAGAGATACGACCATCACAAAAAAACGTATTCTTTATCTGATGATAAGAGCAAAAACAGTTGATTTGGTTCATAGTTCAGGACTTTTCTGCCATGTCTATACATTCAAGATCAAGGTGTTTAAAAGAAGAAAAAAAAAGTGTGTTGTGCTCTAATAAATATAGCATTTATTAAAACTAAAATGACATTGATTTTCCATAGGAATTCTTGAGGAATTGGGTTAGTGGTACATGCGCTCGCATTTTCCATTCCACAGCACACGTATCTGACGGCGGGCGTTAGTATTCACATGCTTGTTTGAGTAGGTAAAAAGAAAAATGAACATATAATCCTGAATCGGCCGGCTCTTGTCGGGGTGTGTGTGAACCGGATGATGCAGAAGGCCGTTGTTGTGCGATGTCTGCGGCGCGAGCGGGGAGAACCTGCTGAGCTCCAGGCTGCTGATTCTGCTAGAGCGCGTGTGGCGCCGCCGTGTGGTCAGAGAAGCAATAGACACAGGTTTCTGTCGCCTTCGGCCTGTCCTGAGTCACGCTGCCTTCCTGAGACACTTCATCTGTACGAGCCACCAGAGAATCTGAAACGAGCAACTGCATTAAAATATAATATGTACTAAAAACATAATATATTTGTAAGCTTATGTGTTATTTTTAACCTTTAGATTGATTGCCCGTGTCTGTTGGGCTGCTGTTTCTTGGTGTCCTGCTGCTGGTGTTTGGCTCTTTTGAGCAGCAGCAGGATTGCAGCGGTCAGTGTGAACATGAGCACTACGATGCACAGACCCAGCAGAGAGTAACAGCAGCGCTATACCAAACACAATATTATTCAACTCCGAGTACAGTGTGGATCTGGCCACTAACTACCTCTAACTAAAACTAAGACTCAAAAAACAAAAAGACTAAAACACCTTACTCTCCTCTACTTATAGACTTGCTCTCTCGACTCTCTCACAATCTATACACTGCTAAAACTCTCTAACCGAACTGCGCGGAGTCCCTCTGCTGGTCATCCGCGGCACCGCAGACACGCCGACGGGCCTCTGCGATCACGGCCACTGCATCATAGCTCGTGCGAATGTATGGCAGGAATGCATAGATCTATTCTACTCCCAGTGGAAATGTACATTGCAAGATTGTTTTATAAACTTATCAGGGCAGGTTTTTTTGGGCCTAACCAATTTGACCCTTCGCAAACAGTTTGATTGACAAGGCGGTCTGACCAATCATAACCCCTTAATAAAATTAAAAAATCCACCATTTTGGAGTTAGTTTCATTTTTGGAGTCTGATGTTGCTTTCCATTCATGTTTATTTGATGCTATAAATGAACTAGTATGAAGAGATGATCGAGATGCGGGAGCTCGGGTGGCAGAGATCTGTCACGAACACATTAAATACACACTAGACGCTGTTTATTAATTAAACTTTCACTTTTGGGTCGGGTCTTCTGTCAGGGATGGTGTGGTGCAAGACACCTGAATGCTTTTTACAAGTCAGAATAGTTACGTAATTATGACGTGACTGTGAACGCACCTTCAGCTCTGATCTGTTAAAAGTCACCATGAAACCAAAACGGACAGATTATTCTTACATTTTTATGTAATATTGCAGTGTTTTTTACTGATTAATCAGCGCACATCCTTATTTATTTTAAATCCATGTGCCTCCTATAATCTTTCATCCAAATAACCTCGTCTGATGATGAGGGCGGGGCTACCTGTCACTCAACGAGCTCCACCAATAGCAAACCACAACCATCCAATCAATTCCCCACAGACAAAATCAAGGGCCCCCCGCCCAACATTTGTTCTTGTTCGAGAAGTAGATTTCACTCGGATATACGACAAAACATGGAAGAAAAGACTACTGCCATTCATGCCGAATTTTATCTAACCGCAGTTTTAACGGTTGGACTGTCAAGATTTGATAAACGTTATTGATTGAAAAATAGATTTTATTTAGTGCATTATTAATGCATTTAACTTTTTTTTTTAACACCCCTGCTGTGTCTTTTTAGAAGCTGTGTTTTATCAACTGCTAAACTGTGATTTTTCTGTGTAGTCAGCTGCCTAGTTTTTGGAATCACAGTGATTGTCGTGGCATTTTTGTGACAATTTAAAGAAGCAAAATTAATTTAAAAAAACCGAAAATGACATATGGAAGAAAAAAGCTCAATAGACAGGTTTAAGGTCATGTGTACGGTGGCCAAAAGAGCTCAACGCGCTGCAAATAAGAAAACACATGCAAACAACAAAAAAAAACACATGCAAATTCTTTTATTTGCATGTGTTTTTTTTATTTGCATTTGTTTTTTTTATTTGCATGTGTTTTTTTATTTGCATGTGTTTTTTTTTTTATTTGCATGTGTTTTTTTTTTTTATTTGCATGTGTTTTTTTATTTGCATTGTGTTTTTTTATTTGCATGTGTTTTTTTTTTTTATTTGCATGTGTTTTCTTATTTGCAGCGCTTTGAGCTTTCTCGGCCACCTGTACACATGCTTTACTCACTCTTGCAAGAGTTTGTGCACGCCGAGGGGTGACTGCCACACAGCTCGGAGCACTTCAGACACTTCTTTCAGCAGACTCGGTCGTAGAACTGACCAGACACGGCTTTACATTTCCAGGCCACTGACGACACAACAGCACACACCCTTAGTCGAGCAGGATTCTCGTTTTAAGTATGAGTTAGACAGTGTAACTTAGCCGCAGAACTCAGAGCAGCGTGCCAGGATCACAGGGTCATGACAGACCAGACTGCAGGACACACACTCTCGCACCAGCCTGTCAAAGTACTTCCCCCTCTCCACAGCGCTGCGCCATCGCTCAGTCCCGACAAACTCCTGCACAGCCCATGAACAGCATTGATTTTTCTTTTATTAGTCATGAGTGACTGTCGGGTTCAGTGAATGAGCTCTCTGAACAAGGCTAAAGAAACTCCTGCCTTTCCTTGAAATGTACAGTAGTTTCTCGTGTTCAATCACCATGTAATCTCTCATGTTCATGACTGGTAATTCACCACACAAAGAAGCTGATCTTGAAATGACTCCTTCACATAAATTGGTAAGATTCAGATCGGCACGACAAAATTATTTCAGTTTCCATGGATTGAAAAATTAGTAAAATTATAAATAAATAACTAAAATAATTGTGTGTGTGTGTGTATATATATATATATATATATATATATTATAATATTTTATCACATTATATATAAGAATTCAAGCTGGACAACTGTATATACGGGTAATATAAACTACATTAAAAGTTATTGGTAACACTTTACAATAAGGTTTATTAGTTAAACATTAGTTAATGTGTTAACTAACATGAACTAACCATGAGAAATATATTACGAGAAATACAAATACATTACGTTTGTTCACAGTGCATTAACTAATGTTTAACAAGATTTTAATATAATGTATTAGTAAATGTTGAAATTAACATGAATAAAGATTAATAAATGCAGTTCATTATTAGATTCATGTTAACTAATGAACCTTAAACCTTTGTTAGTTTTACTTTATTATATATATATATATATATATATATATATATATATATATAGTTAACGGGTACACCTTTATTATTTAATCATATATAATAATAATGATTAATAATGGTATACACATATATATATATATATATATATATATATATATATAATATGATAAAATATTATAAGCATTCAAACGGTTAACTGTATAAAATGTTATAAACAATATTAAAAAGTTATTTTACAATTTATTAAATAATATTATACATTTATGTGCTGAGTAATAATAATTGACGACTTGCTTATTATCGGATTAGGGTTGGTTTTTAACGTTAGCTTTATAGTAAAATATGTAACATAATGTAACAAGGACACTGTAAAATAAAGTGTTACCAAATGTTCGTACAGTTCGTTAACTTTAATTGTAAAATTCAGTTTGTTGTTCTTTATAAAATCAGCTTCATAAGTGTCGTGAATCTGTAAGCAGCCTGTACATATTAAACACACTCACTAATCTTTTTTCCACTGAAACACAAAATTGTATAAGAGTTTCACAAAAACTGCAATCGTAAAATTCACAAATAATTACAAAGTAACACAATAGATTAAACGTGTAAAAGACTTGTAAAAACATACTCAAATAATCATTTGAAAAAAGCTTAGGGTAGCGCTTTATTTTACAGTCCTGTTCCCCATGTACTTACTATATACTTATTATAGTTATTGTAATAACTGCGTAATAACTTGGTACTAACCCTGAACCTACACCTAACCTTAACCCCTGTAGTTACCTTATCTTATCCCGTACTTTATAGGGAAGTGCGCGTTCTGTAAAATAAAGTGCAACCTAGGTTAGTTCAGCGATCACTTACCTCGAGTGGGAATGAAGGCATGTTGGTGGTCTGTCGTTCAGTTTCTGTGCGTGTGAGTATATACCAGCAGATCATTTGAATGTTTTAACCACAGTCTCACGAGACCGAACTGCTGCAACTGCTTTTTATTACATGCAGATAACATCTGATGACTTCAATTGTTTATTTATCATACGAATTAAATCTGAGAACATGAAAACCCAAAACGTTTTAGACATGGGAGATGGTTCATCAGAGCCACTCTGTAAAATCTACCCCCCCCCCCCCCCCCCCCCCCCCCCCCCCCCTTTGAACATTTGTATCCAAAGACAGAACAGAGCATCTGCTTTTTAAAGGGGTCACGAACTGCATCGTTTTCCTGGGGTGCACTTATCATTTTTTTACATCAAAAATGGTCATAATTTAGAAATAATAGGCATTTTTTTATTCTGATTTTAGCCCTCTGATTTGAAGGGGCGTGTCTGCTGCCAGTGTACACGCCCACTGCTGTGATTGGCTGACATCTTTGCAATATGAAATTGCTAAGCACATTTTTTTACTATTAAAGCTCTCAAGGTCAACTAATCGTGAAAAGTGTCGATTAAATCTACAGCGTCATATTGAGATATCGTGGCATGAAAGGTTGCAGTGATGATCATCCGTAGTCGATCACAGACATGTCGTTGAGCTCATGAAAGCAGTGATCTCGTCTCGTTTCTGAACACTAATTAATACTTTTCATGCAAACTCGATGTAGTTAAGAGATGTGTTCATTATAACCGTTTTACAGATCTCAGTCACTGTTTGATTGACAGCTCTAGTGATTGTAAAGGGAGCGTTCTTTCTATATATAATTTAATCACATTTTAAATAATAGATCATTTTTTTCCTACTAAGAAAAACAATGTGAAAGTTGACCGTTTAGTCACTGGTGTACTGACTGTCCATGAATCATATCAGGCATCAGAATTAATAGGGTTACATATGTTGTCAGATTTCTCACTTCATGGCATCTTTGAATAAAAAAACCCTTTAGCGTCAGCCATTCTTTTTAATCAACACTTGAATGCGAGTATGTTTCATGTTCACAAAATCGCGTTTTTATCCGTTAGATTATACACTGTAATGAATTGCTGTAAAAATTACAGTAATATTTTACAGCAGATGGCTGTGTTCTTAACAATACAGCATATTGCTGTAAACTGCAATGCATTCTGGGGGGCGTGGAGGTTTGACTCAAAATTACAGGATATTACTGTAAATTTCAAGCACAAAGAGGCAGTGTAGGATTTTCAACGGTTGTGATTCTGGTAGCAGCAAGAGAGAGAGAGTCTACAACTGTGGTAAGTGACTTATTTAATTCAAAACAATACAGCAAATTTAAAAAAAAAAAAAATGTTAATCAGAGAAATACAGTAAAATTCTGTAAATTAAATTATAGTAATGGTACTGTAAAAATTACAGTAACTGGCTGGAAAACCCTGCTGCCAGTATTATACTGTAAAATTTTACAGGTCATTATTCTATCGCTTGTTTCTGCTTCTTCTTTGCTCGTTTTGGGATCCTTTGGATCCTTCGCCCCATACCGTATAACAGTGAAAACATAAATGACGGACAATCTTGTGACGGGTTACTATGCGTTACGGTCATCTGGCGGAAGCTAGTTATTTTACTTCATGAAGTTTTAAATATGGATATCTTTCTTACGAAAGCCCATCCCTTTCGCGTCAAAAGGTCTTTATTTGCCACCTGGAGCCGTATGGGTTATTTTTGATGATGGATGGACGCATGTCTTTTGAGCTTCAAAACATTTCACTACCATCATAAAAAGCTTGGAATATTTTTAAATAGATTGTGTTCGTCTTGAGGGCGAATAAATCATGGGATCATTTTCATTAAACATTAAACCACTTCATTTAAATGTGACCATTTTTTAATTGCAATTTGGGCTGGAAAACGTACATAAGCTTGTACGCAACTTTGCAGCGGGATTAGCGACTTTTCAGACCCCTTTAGTGACTTTAGCCGCTGGATAACATGTAGTCACTATATCGTGCTCTTTCTGCTGTCTGACAGACAATTCGTAAATGAGAGAACGGCTTTATTGGACATTCGGCTGGCCTATATATTGTATACAGCTATAACCGCTGGCGCATTATATGTCATTAGCAACTTTTTGAGCGGGTTTCAACATACACTGTAATGAATTGCTGTAAAAATTACAGCATTATTTTACAGCCGCTAGCTGTTTTTTAATAATACAGCATATTGCTGTAAACGGCAATGCATTCTGGGGTCACATGTTGGTTTGACTCAAATTTACAGAATATTGCTGTAAATTGACCCTTCATAATTGAAAAAATACAGTTATTTACTGTAATCAGAGAATACAGGGAAATTCTGTAAATTAAATTACAGTAACACTACTGTAAATTTTACAGTAACTGGCTGGCAACCCTGCTGCCAGTATTATACTGTAAAATTTACAGTAATGTTTTAACAGTGTATACTGCATGTTTTAAGCTGGAGTTGCTTAGGACCAGCACTTGACGGGCTAAGGAACAACTAACCAGCTTCAAAACACATCTGTTTTTATTTTCATCAAGCCACCTACTTTCTTCTGAGAACAGTTGGCAACACTGCAAGTATAAGTTCTTATGTTTCAAGTAATTACGACAAATCAAACACAGTGGCTTGTTTCTTGTGCAACAGCATTTAAAACTAATGATCTTCCAACATGAACTAAATGACTAGGCGAACTCATCGTTCGACGCGGCGGGGGCAGATGACTCGGGTTTAAATGAAACAAGTTTTGTTTCAAAAGATGAATATTTCCAGCCCTTACATTCATCTTTTCAACTCGTTCTGTGTCACTGATGTTTGCAGACAGCTTTCCCCCCTCATTCTTTCATTTCATAGGGACACGGAAATCGACGATAAAAATCATGTTGTTGCGTTCAAGCCGAAACTCTTTCGAGCACGTCCGTGCACCTGCAGTCCTTTTAAATAGATCTCATGTAGACGAGCGTTTCTTAGACTACCTACAGAAACCAGCAGAAGACCTATTCTGAGGTGTGGGTGAGCATGACAGTGCAGTGTGTCACTGGGGTTCAGGGTCTCTGGAGCAGTGAAGCTGAACCACACTGACAGATGGCGGATCGGCGCAGGAAGAGCTCGCTCGGCACCCACACCTGTTGACTCAAAATGACAGTGAAAGCCTCATTTTGTACAAACGCTGCATTAATGAATGTCTTTGGTTTCAGTGTGTGTCAAAGAGAAATGCATGAGGTATCAAGCATGGCATTTCATTTGAAGTTGAATGCATTCATTGTCGATCATGTTTTACAATACACGTCCATATTCTGTAAAAAAAAAAAAAGTTATATTTTGCAAGTATGCTAGTTTTACTTTGTTTAAAACAGGTCAGTACGTTGTTGTTGTTTTTTAAAGAAAGTAATACTTTTATTCAGAAACGAGATTGAAGACAAAACGGTTTCGAATGAATGATCTTTTCTATTCACTAAAGAAAGTTTTCAACACAGATAATAATCATAAATATTTCTCGATCGTCAAATCAGCCTATCAGAATGAGTTCTGAAGGATCATGTGACTCTGCAGTAATGATGCTGAACATTCAGCTTTGATCACTAGATGTAAATGACATTTTAACATATATATTCACGCTTTAAATTGTAATAATATTTCACAATATTACTGTTTTTGATCAAAAAATAGTGACTATTTATTATAGTACTATTCTATGGCACACACACACACACACAAGTCAAATTGAGCATTGTTGACACATTAGTCTTTATTTGTTTGGTAAATGAATGTAATGCACTTCATTTTTTGTCAATAACAACACTGAAAAAGGTGGATACCTGATCACACGTTTCTCCACAATTGTCAATAATTACAGGTCATGAGCATGACGCTTAATCCATATACAAGCAAAAGATATAAAGTCCTCGGTTTTTTAAAAATAGAAATCAAATCGGACAACAGAGGGAGACATTTCGCAAAAAAGAAAAGAAAGGGGGCGAGAGAAGCTTGTTTTGTCATACATCTTTATACATCAACATTTTCTCATGTGTCATTACAGTAGTCCGTTGGGTTAAACAGTAAATGTGATTCACAAGATTAAACATAAATCTAATTTCTCTGTAATACGTTTGTACACTGATATATGGGGATTTTTTAAATGATCATTTCCAGCCACATTTAAACACAAACATATACAACTTTATGCTATCAATTAGGCTATAATTTACAAAAAAACAAACGTAATATTACAGGTTGGTAATGTGCATTATTTTGCATGTTGGATGAAGTTTTAAAAGGTAAGACTTTACATTATGCTTTCATTTGTCAACATTAGTTTAACATGAACTAACAAGCCTTTATTAATCTTACTTATTGTCAGCTTAACATTAGTTTAATGCGCTGTGTAACTAACACAAACAAGCAACATATAATCCTATTTCTACCGCCAACATTAATGAACATATTGCGCATTGTTAGTTTATGTCTATGCATCGACTAGTGTTAACAAACGAGACGGCATTTTCTCTACTTAAAGAAAGCCTGCTGTGCCGTGGTAAAATTTAATTAAAACACAAATGACCTGACAACAATAGTGTTTGAAGAATCATTTAATTAGACCTGAGGATTATTCCGCTCGGCTGCGTTGTAATAAATTGGATCTATAAAATAAATAACTGGGCAAAAATTGAGCTGTCGTAGATTACAACCAGACACAGCCTGACGTTGAGCTACAACCTAAAGATGATCCCGCACACAAGCCCACACACACACACACACACACACACCGAGAAGAAAGCAGCACTCAAAAACACAACCTTCATTCTAAGCAAGAATATGAGAGCTGAGTCATTCTTCAAGGTTTTGATTGCACAGCTGTATGACGTACATCTTTGAAAATGTGTTATTAATATATATTGTACCCACACCGTCGGATCTACAGACAACATGACATGAGACACAGCACTAAAGCGCCACTCGCACACACTGCCTGACTGTCAAAGGCACGTCGAACTGCACTCAAAGAACTGGACGAATACTGCGATAAAGTTTCGATCCTAGAAAATAAACCACTGTGTCCACTTCCGAACTTACACCTTGCAGATCTGATTTAGAAGTCGGACAGACCAAGTCCGAACGGTTTTAGCCCTTCGCAAATGTTAAAATGCTCTAAACCCTCAAATGGGCGAGAGCTGAAAACGTTCTGTCGATGCCAGCTCAGTATTTACACTTTAAAATTAGTGTTGTATTTACAAGTGGATTGTACATTCAGGTGGAGGGTTTATTGTTAAAGCCCTAGGAATGAATGCGTTTGAGGGATTATTTAAGGCACTTGCAGCGTCGTTTTATAATCAATTGTTTTTCCGAGCGATACAAATGTAAAGCAGCTGTTATGATGCAATTCATCGTCACTATTGAACAGTCTGTGTTGACGCTTCCACATTAGTGCGACGCGGTGCATTCATCACAATGATGGATAAAGGCTGAACATCTTATGTTTATAATGAGGTATATTCAACACGGGAAGAGAACTCTTGTTTGAATACTTTAATGACTAATGTACAGTTGAATGAACTTGCATTCTCTGTCATCATTGACCCCTTTGACCTTCATTGGTTTGACGGAGCCAAAGGTTGTTTGTATAACGGCTGGAACGAGAAGGATTGATTTGCATCCCATTTGCCGGCTGATGAATGTTAGTTTAGTAGGCTACAACCAAGACATTTGGTTGCTTCATACTAATTAACAGTTCTGAACTAAATTTCTCCAGGCCAGATAATAATTACAAAAGCTCTACGTCAAATTGAGCGTCTTAAGCCACGACTCACGACAGGATCCTATAGAATTTAGCAACAATATTCTAAGCATGAAACACATAAAGGCCCTGTTAACACTTGGTATTGAGGCACGTTTTGATCGATCGGATCACAAGCGGACGACGTCTTTTGTCCACTTTCAACCACTTCTGTCCTGATTTCTCGGAGGGGACGCGATGCCGCGACGCGATAAAAGGTAGCTATCTTTTAGAAACGGTTTCTATTTTTCAGTTGGAACAACACAAAGTATGGCAATTCTAATCTCAGGTACTGTTTATGTGCTTTATTTATTGTTAAAAGCTGAGTTGAGTATTTTCTTTTATAGACGTACTAAAAGCAACAATCGACAATTCACCTCAGATGTTCAAAATAAAAGCAAGGAAACAAGAACGTTCACTCATTGTAGTGTATTCTATGACAAAGACTGGTAACTGAGTATGTGTTTTTAATAATGGTGTAACATTCATGAATTTGATTAACCATTTTGGAGTTTGCCGAGAGAGCCCGCCCACGCGCTCTTCTGATTGGCTGTGATTTTTGATTGACAGCGTCTCATTGTTTGTCGCTGGTATTTTATTGCATCGCGGCTGATTAGGGTACGGTGTATGGGCGGTAGATGTTTTTTTTTAGATCTTTCAATCTATTGGACACAATGGCCTGGTTTCACAGACAGGGCTTAGATTAAGCCAGGATTAGTCCGTAGTTCATTTAAGTAGCTTTTTTAAATGTTCCTTAGAGAAAAAACATTACTGGTGTGCGTCTTGAGACAAAAACAGTGGCATATTTTAAGAAATGTCAGTGCAAGTTGCTTTCAGTTAAAAACAGCTCAAACGTGCATTTTAGTCTGGGATTATCTTAAACCTTCTCTGTGAAACCGGGGGAATAAGTTTGCACAATTTACAGAGAGCTCTAAGTGTGTGTTATAAATCAGGAATGGCGAGAGAACATTGTGCTTGGTATGTTTTTTGTCTTCAAACCAAACTTGGATCTTCAGCCGGCAACGTTTGAATCCAGTCTGACTAGCGCACTTCCCGTAGTTCAGTAGGTGTCCAGTAGGCGGTCTATTGTGCTCTTCCAACTAGTGCTGGAACGTCGCGTCAACGTCGTCGACGTACGAAAATACGTCGACATGCGTGAAATGCGTCGACGCGTCACACTGTTTACATTCATCTGGCGTAACGGCGGTTCCTGCTCCTGGGAACGGAGAAAGTTCCATTCTATCACAAAAACCCAGACCACAATTATCAAAAGTGTGGGGAAAATACTTTAAACAGAGGTTAAATAAAACGCTCCTTTGTTCCCTTTGCAGAACCGAAATGCCGTACCACCTACGGAATTGGATCTCTGCCAAATTTTTGCGCGCGCAAGATCATATTTTGAGCGTGAAAAAGGGCATTTGGCGCGTGAACTGAGTTGAGGAGAAAATCTTCGTCTTCCAAATAAGAAAATATTTGGAGCGAACGAAAATCAGTTTTGCATTTCAAAGAAGTTTATTTGGATGTGCGCGGACGTTCTCTTTACGTTTTTTGCTCGCGCTCCTGATTCCCGCCCTGCGCGCTCGCCTGCTCAACACAAACCAGCGTTACAATGTGCCAGAATTCCAGCCAATCAGAGATGAGGCTGCTAAATTCTGATTGACTGGCTTGACAACCAATCACAAGACTCCCTGGATTACAGACAGCGCAAGAGGGAAAACACACGGTTCAGGAGACGTTCGTTCAATGGCTTGAACACTATCAAAGTTCCTTTAAGACTGTAGAGAAAGTCTTTGACACTCTTCATGTTAAAGTTCAAATGTCTCCCACTAGACGAGCACACATGAGTGGCTTATTTGTAATCAAAATCAAATTGTATTAGTACATAATGGCGTGTCCCAGTGTTTCTACACCTCAACGAACTGCTAAATTAGTTCTAACTTTTTACGTAAAAAAAAGATCACTAGCTTAATTAAAAAAAAACTTTAGAGTTAGAGTAGTCGACTAATCAAACAATAATCGTTAGATTAGTCGACAGAAAAAATAATCGTTAGTTGCAGCTCTACTTCCAACGCATTCCACCACGTGAGCGTCTACACTACAAAAGCAATCCGGTTGAATGCGTGTCTGTCAACCTCTGGAAGTGGTCGACAGTAGACAAGTTCAATACGTTTTACTCCCCGTTTACACTTGTATTCCGATCCGATCGACCACAACACATCTTAATACCAGGAGGGCCAAAAACATGCATAAAACAGTCCATAAATATTAATTAGACTTAACTATGTTGGATGCTTTTTTATGAGGGATACATATGATGCTCTATAACGTATCTTACAAGGCAACATAATATTCCTTGGAGCAACATATGATGTCTGAAAAAGTTGATTAGGCAGGCAGCGTCATCTTTCTCCTTCCCCTCTCCATTGAACATTACGTATATATTTCCACTACCAAATAAAACTCTACTGGGAACCAGCGGCGAAATATGATGAGGGAAGATTTTTGTAAATGTAAACACGATGGCAACCATCAGGTTTTGGTAAGATATTCCAAGCATAATTCACTAAATAAACAACAAATAAAGAGGCCAGAGAAATGTACATCTTTTGTTAGATTTTGGAGACCTTTTTATATTTAGTCTGGATAACAACTGCACTCACTCATCTTGCATTCATCGTCACAGAAAGCCTTGAATAATAAGAAGCCTCTAACAAGCTTGTCCTGTTTGGCCTTGTGTCTCCACAGAAGGCTTGAGAGAGTGAAATAATGTTTATCTAATGAGGGCCACGATCTTGAATTGTTAACTTATCTCTTAACTTTAAAGACAATTTTGGCACTGAAGTGAACGTACACGCATAACAAACACAACAGCTTCATCGTTTCTTCAGACAGCGACACCAAACAAAGCAAGTACAGTTATTTACAGTAAATGACATTCATCGCTTAAATACATGAGATCGATCAGATCAAGGATCTCACCCAAATGGATGTCCAGATAAACTTTGATACTTCGTGTTGATCTTAAATACTAAATCTCTCCTAGCACACCTCGTTTCTGACAGGTAGATGTGTTAAGGACAGATTTCACGTAACAGCTGTTTCAGATACTGGTCTGAAGGTTTCCGTTGAGCAGTGCGGCGTTTTGCGTTTCCGTCATGACGTCGTTGACCATTCGAGTCCTGTCCTGTCGGCTGTCGCTGCGGTCGATCTCATCCAAGCCGCCGACTCTTTTCAGACACAAAACGTTTTGGAAACTCTTCTTGAAGTTGTCCGACAAGAAGGCGTAGAGGATGGGGTTGGCGCAGCTGTTGGCGTAGCCCAGCACCACCACGAAGTCAAACGTGCTCTTCAGCACGGGTGTGGTGGGCACGGTTCCGGTCACAGAGGTCACGTTGAATACGTAAAAAGGCAGCCAGCACAGCACGAACACCACCACCACGATAGACACCATGCGGGTGACTTTCCGCTCGGAGCGCTTCCTTTTGGTGGACCCCACCCGCATGCCGGAGGACTTCACCTTTATGACGATGAGCAGGTAGCACATGGAGATGACAATCAGCGGCAAGAAGAAGCCCAAGAAAAAGGTGTAGAAGATGAAAGCGGTGTAGTAGGTGTTCTGGGGCTCGGGCCACAACATGGTACACGTCCGAGCCTCGTTCCTCTTGACGTTCACGCCGCTGTAGATCATAATCGGTAGGTTGACCAGCAGAGACACGCTCCACATGGCCAGACTGATGGTTTTGGCCATGCGCGGCTTTCGCCATTTGGTGGATTTGATCGGATGCACCACGGCCAGGTAGCGATCAAAGCTCATGACCGTTAGAAAGAAGATGCTGGTGAACTGGTTCATGGAGTCCGCGGTTAGGACAACACGGCAGATCGCCGATCCAAAGGGCCAGTGGAGCAGCAAGAGCTGAATGGCGATGAAGGGCAGACTCAGCATGCACAGGACGTCCGCCACCGCCAGGTTCAAAATGTAGATGTTGGTGACGGTCTTCATCTTGGCATAGCGCAGGATGACGTAAATGACCAGCGTGTTCCCACAGAGTCCCACCGCACAGACTACAAAGTACACAAATGTGATGACCACTGAACTTGTTTGGTCAAAGCCATGGTTGGTGCTGTTGTGAGCGTAAATCTCCAGACCAAAGTCAGACTCGTTCCCTGGGTAGAAACTATTGTTCACCAAGCGGTTGGGGAGGGACAGGTTGGAATTGGGCATAAACGTCCTAGCGTCCATTTTGGCAGTGTTTATTCACCGGGAAAAGGCTTATGAAGATAGAATCCACAGTTTAATACGAAACCTATGGGCATTTATGAAAAAAAACAGGAAATATAAGTTAACAACCAATCTGCTAAATTCGATAATGTCACATCTACATATGCTTTTTTTATTGTCTCGAATCAAAGTAATGGAATCCCTAGGGAAGCCCATTCCTGCCACTGTTGAGAAAAAAAATATTTCTCATAAAACTTTCTCATAATAATGACTTAGTATCTCATAATAATGTTTTAGTATCTCATAATAATGACTTAACATCTTTAACTTAATAAAAACCTTTTTATTTTTTTATTAAGTTAAAGATGTTAAGTCATTATTATGAGATACTAAAACATTATTATGAGATACTAAGTCATTATTATGAGATACTAAGTCATTATTATGAGATACTAAGTTATTATTATGAGATATTAAGTCATTATTATGAGATACTCAGTCATTATTATGAGATACTAAGTCATTATTATGAGATCATTATTATGAGATACTAAGTCATTATTATGAGATATTAAGTCATTATTATGAGATGTTAAGTCATTATTATGAGATACTCAGTCATTATTATGAGATACTAAGTCATTATTATGAGATGTTAAGTCATTATTATGAGATGTTAAGTCATTATTATGAGATACTAAGTCATTATTATGAGATACTAAGTCATTATTATTAGATATTAAGTCATTATTATGAGATACTAAGTCATTATTATGAGATACTAAGTCATTATTATGAGATATTAAGTCATTATTATGAGATACTCAGTCATTATTATGAGATACTAAGTCATTATTATGAGATACTAAGTCATTATTATGAGATGTTAAGTCATTATTATGAGATACTCAGTCATTATTATGAGATACTAAGTCATTATTATGAGATGTTAAGTCATTATTATGAGATACTCAGTCATTATTATGAGATGTTAAGTCATTATTATGAGATGTTAAGTCATTATTATGAGATACTAAGTCATTATTATGAGATGTTAAGTCATTATTATGAGATACTCAGTCATTATTATGAGATGTTAAGTCATTATTATGAGATACTAAGTCATTATTATGAGATACTAAGTCATTATTATTAGATATTAAGTCATTATTATGAGATACTAAGTCATTATTATGAGATACTAAGTCATTATTATTAGATATTAAGTCATTATTATGAGATACTAAGTCATTATTATGAGATACTAAGTCATTATTATGAGATATTAAGTCATTATTATGAGATACTCAGTCATTATTATGAGATACTAAGTCATTATTATGAGATACTAAGTCATTATTATGAGATACTAAGTCATTATTATGAGATGTTAAGTCACTATTATGAGATACTCAGTCATTATTATGAGATACTCAGTCATTATTATGAGATGTTAAGTCATTATTATGAGATGTTAAGTCATTATTATGAGATACTAAGTCATTATTATGAGATACTAAGTCATTATTATGAGATGTTAAGTCATTATTATGAGATGTTAAGTCATTATTATGAGATACTCAGTCATTATTATGAGATGTTAAGTCATTATTATGAGATGTTAAGTCATTATTATGAGATACTAAGTCATTATTATGAGATACTAAGTCATTATTATGAGATACTAAGTCATTATTATGAGATACTAAGTCATTATTATGAGATGTTAAGTCATTATTATGAGATGTTAAGTCATTATTATGAGATACTAAGTCATTATTATGAGATACTAAGTCATTATTATGAGATACTAAGTCATTATTATGAGATACTAAGTCATTATTATGAGATGTTAAGTCATTATTATGAGATACTCAGTCATTATTATGAGATGTTAAGTCATTATTATGAGATGTTAAGTCATTATTATGAGATACTCAGTCATTATTATGAGATACTCAGTCATTATTATGAGATGTTAAGTCATTATTATGAGATGTTAAGTCATTATTATGAGATACTCAGTCATTATTATGAGATGTTAAGTCATTATTATGAGATACTAAGTCATTATTATGAGATGTTAAGTCATTATTACGAGATACTCAGTCATTATTATGAGATACTAAGTCATTATTATGAGATGTTAAGTCATTATTATGAGATGTTAAGTCATTATTATGAGATACTAAGTCATTATTATGAGATACTAAGTCATTATTATGAGATGTTAAGTCATTATTATGAGATACTCAGTCATTATTATGAGATGTTAAGTCATTATTATGAGATACTCAGTCATTATTATGAGATGTTAAGTCATTATTATGAGATACTCAGTCATTATTATGAGATGTTAAGTCATTATTATGAGATACTCAGTCATTATTATGAGATACTAAGTCATTATTATGAGATGTTAAGTCATTATTATGAGATACTCAGTCATTATTATGAGATGTTAAGTCATTATTATGAGATGTTAAGTCATTATTATGAGATACTCAGTCATTATTATGAGATGTTAAGTCATTATTATGAGATGTTAAGTCATTATTATGAGATACTCAGTCATTATTATGAGATGTTAAGTCATTATTATGAGATACTCAGTCATTATTATGAGATACTAAGTCATTATTATGAGATACTAAGTCATTATTATGAGATGTTAAGTCATTATTATGAGATACTCAGTCATTATTATGAGATGTTAAGTCATTATTATGAGATACTAAGTCATTATTATGAGATACTAAGTCATTATTATGAGATGTTAAGTCATTATTATGAGATACTAAGTCATTATTATGAGATGTTAAGTCATTATTATGAGATACTCAGTCATTATTATGAGATGTTAAGTCATTATTATGAGAT
The DNA here is from genome assembly GCA_037194245.1 of Opsariichthys bidens. NCBI lineage: Eukaryota > Metazoa > Chordata > Actinopteri > Cypriniformes > Xenocyprididae > Opsariichthys > Opsariichthys bidens. The sequence goes on from CM074309.1 coordinate 1,875,851, forward strand.
ACTCAGTCATTATTATGAGATACTAAGTCATTATTATGAGATGTTAAGTCATTATTATGAGATACTCAGTCATTATTATGAGATGTTAAGTCATTATTATGAGATGTTAAGTCATTATTATGAGATACTCAGTCATTATTATGAGATGTTAAGTCATTATTATGAGATGTTAAGTCATTATTATGAGATACTCAGTCATTATTATGAGATGTTAAGTCATTATTATGAGATGTTAAGTCATTATTATGAGATACTAAGTCATTATTATGAGATACTAAGTCATTATTATGAGATGTTAAGTCATTATTATGAGATACTCAGTCATTATTATGAGATGTTAAGTCATTATTATGAGATACTAAGTCATTATTATGAGATACTAAGTCATTATTATGAGATGTTAAGTCATTATTATGAGATACTAAGTCATTATTATGAGATGTTAAGTCATTATTATGAGATACTCAGTCATTATTATGAGATGTTAAGTCATTATTATGAGATGTTAAGTCATTATTATGAGATACTCAGTCATTATTATGAGATACTAAGTCATTATTATGAGATGTTAAGTCATTATTATGAGATACTCAGTCATTATTATGAGATGTTAAGTCCTTATTATGAGATGTTAAGTCATTATTATGAGATACTAAGTCATTATTATGAGATACTAAGTCATTATTATGAGATGTTAAGTCATTATTATGAGATACTCAGTCATTATTATGAGATGTTAAGTCATTATTATGAGATACTCAGTCATTATTATGAGATGTTAAGTCATTATTATGAGATGTTAAGTCATTATTATGAGATACTAAGTCATTATTATGTGATACTAAGTCATTATTATGAGATGTTAAGTCATTATTATGAGATACTCAGTCATTATTATGAGATGTTAAGTCATTATTATGAGATACTAAGTCATTATTATGTGATACTAAGTCATTATTATGAGATGTTAAGTCATTATTATGAGATACTAAGTCATTATTATGAGATACTAAGTCATTATTATGAGATGTTAAGTCATTATTATGAGATACTAAGTCATTATTATGAGATACTAAGTCATTATTATGAGATGTTAAGTCATTATTATGAGAGTTTCTAAAAAAAAGTTTTTGATTAAGTTAAAGATACTAAGTCATTATTTTGAGAAAGTTTCTCATTATTATGACTTAGGGAATATTTTTTTTTTCTCAACAGTGGCGGGAACGGGCTTCTATATAATCCAACCCAAGATGTCGAATGTGAGTGTAATTGCATACACAACTGAAGTCCTTTAGGAGCATTAATGGTGGACTGTAGCCATGATTTACACGTTATACTCTTATAAATAATTTTCAAAAGCGATGCCATTGAAGAACCATTTTTGGTTCCACAACAACCTTTCAGTGAACAGTTCTTAAAAGAACAATTTTTTTTTTCATAATATGACAAACACTTTTTCCACTATGAAGAATCTTTTGTTCGATGGAAAGTTTCGATGAATGTTTAAGGTTCTTCATGGAACCTTCATAGTTCTATTTTCTCCATGGGGAAATTACACCAATCAGTGAGTGAAAAAAAGCAACAAGCCAATTTAGCTCTTTAGCTCCGCCCACTTCCCACGAAGTACTGCGAATGATGCAATCGAGTCGAGTTCTCTAAGCTCTCAACGTACTTACATATTTATGCATAATTTGATGAATAAATTTAAAATATATTGTTTTTATACATACAATCAACATTTGTGTGAGAAGTTTTATTTTTCTGCATCGTTTTTAATTCGATTATGCTGTTCGCAAAGCTTTATGGGATAGTTCTTTCCCTCACTAAAGCATTTACTCAATTTTTTTTTGCTTCAAATCAAAGTTTATAATGTTTTGATTCACCTTGTATCTGATTGGCTTGGTTCATGACTCATAACTCTTTAATAATGACTTTTTTTTACCATCCCTATGGGAAAAAATACTTCTGGAACCAGCATTGCGGCAACGGTTGTTATTTTTTCAGAGTCTAGTAGGACGAATTGTGTGATTTCAGAGATACAAAGACAAATTTTCAGTGAACTTTAATTCCTAAGTATTCTTAGAATATATATGAGTATTTTCACTTGGTCACTTCATGCATTTGAGACTAAGGCCAAGTGTAAATATGCATGGTTGTTTACTCAAATGGGATTACGTCAGCATATTGAATTTTGGGAATCCCATAACTCACGAGACACATGGATGGAGCAACCATGAATCTCAAACAATCACTGCAATATGGGATGTAAAAAGCGAAAATTTCATCATCACAGACGTGAATTCTGATATATTTGCATATCGTGATTCGATAGTAGACTGGATTTATATCTATTTTGCATAAATAAGGCATTATTTAAGTAAAATTCTTTACACATTTATGTGAAAACAGAATGCACGTCTCTCAAAATGACTGAACCAGCCTTTTATCAAATCTGATTATGCATCCATTTACTTGCAATTTTAAGGTCATATGCTGATTACGGGTCTGATCTGCAACTTAGGATAAACAAGGACTTTACCTCGTCTGTCTGGTTTCTACAGATCATTGACTTTTGCCCTAGCAAATATTGGTTTAATTGATCTTTACTGAGCAAACAGTATGAATATGTGACCTAGAATGATGCAAACTTAATTTTGCTGTACAAGCCTCAGATGAATGAATTCATATAAAAGTACTGCAGTGTTGAGGGATCCATCCAAAATCGTGTCGGTCTACATCCCACACAATATCACAGCATCTTCAACAGAGAGAGAAGATCACTACAGAAATATCATGTAGAGTTTCCTAAACCCTCAATGATGGTTTAAACAGCCATGTTAAGTTAAATTTTTAAATATTGTAAAATGATTTTCAGCCAGAACACCACATGTCTAAATAAATGATGTGAAATAAGTAGAAAATCATCATTTTGACATTAGCTATAACTATTTTACCTAAAAATACCGTTAAAAAAATGACCGTTTTTTTACCTGACAATTTGTAACGTACTTTTTTTTTTTCAAATAAAAATGTAAAGTCTTAAATATATAATATGTTGACCAATACTGTAAAAAAAAAAGACAATTTTATCTGATATAGCCTATTTCACCTCAAAGATTTAACGTTACCTGTAGTTATGGGACACCTTTGGAGATCCATTCCTGGAATTGGACAGCTTCACATGTTTCCATTGACTACCATAATATTAATAAACTGTACGAGCAAGTGCGAAATCCAACTAAGAATAAACGACACTCGGACTTGACACCTCCTGATAAACCCGCGCGTGTCCGTTGGTGCGTCAGGACACCGGCAGTTCTCCTCAGATAACAAATGACCGTTATTTCTGTTGAAAATACACTAAAACATACGTTGGGAAGCGGATGACGCGCTTAAACTTTATAAACTGACAATTGTAGTCAGGAAAACGAAATTTTTGAGGGCAACAGTCGAATTCCTTTGGTATTTTCAGTCAGATCGTCGCGCGCGCGCGTGTGCTGCTGGAGCGCGAGACCGAGCGCGAGTGCAGCTTCCCGCTCCGCGTGCAGATGGAGCTACTGGTCCGCCGAGCGCGCGCTTCCCGCCCTCCCTGATATATATATATATCCTGCGCAGTGGAGGAGAAACATTAATCTAAACGACGTGAAAGGCTATATTCAGTTGTTTTTGCTGTGTGGTCTTGATAAGGACTCGGGAATATGGCAGGGGTCGAACTTATTTTTTAAATAAATCCCTAAAAATATATGTTTAAAATTAGATTAGATCAAAATAAATGCATGTGGGAATAAATTCAGAGTCATATCATGAGAAATTTAATTTTCACTCTTCTTCTCTTTTTTTTTTTTTTTTTTTTTTTTTGAGATAAACGAACTTCTTGCATCCAGCTTGGAATTTTTTTTTTATCGTCATAATTCCTGTGGAAGTGTGCAATCTGCCATCTTTGTCATGTGACAATCATCCATAAAAGGCATCAGAAAATAACTGAACCTGGTGTCGCTATCCAGTCAATCAAATCACGTGCACGCGCACAAATCTAATTCGCACTTTTAAAGGCACAATATGTACGATTTTTAGATTCGAAAATCCAAAAACCACAAGAAAATTTTTGTTGACTTCAATAAATGATCCAAAATGCTTCCAAAAATGTTTTAATCCAGAGAAATAAACAAGTTTGTCTGTGCATCGCCTATCATTGACCTCACCCGCTTTACCCTCGGTTTCCATTTTTATTTTGTAGAAACCATGGAACCACCAAAGATGCCTTCAACTGTTCATATTATAAATTATATTACATCTCAACACAGTTTAAATCTCATTTTATTGATTTGCTGCAATGTTTTAATATCAATCTAGCTTACTGCAGTGGCGACCGAGGCATAATAAAAGTCCCGCTGCTCTCCAAGTGTGTGTCGCGCTCGTCTCTCATTAGCGATCGCTCTGGCGGTCATCAAGCTACGTCTTTGTTTTGAATAAGCGACCTCTAGTGGTGAAAATTTACATTTAAAAAGTTTCAAATAACTGCTGGAACGAATCAAATCTGATTAAACGTATGACCAGTTCACATTCTCATGTGAGGCGTGTGTTTCTTAAAGGGACAGTTCACCCTAAAATGACAATTCACTCTCCCTCAAATGGTTCCAAAAATGTATCCATTTCTATTTTCTACTGAACACAAAGGAAGATATTTTGAAGAATGTTTGTAACCAAACAGTTGTGGGGTATTTTTTCCCTCCATAATACTTTATAACCTTAGATTTCAGACAATATAACATTAGATTTCAGACAATAAATAAATGTGTAAGATGAATCCGGAGATCGGTTACAGTATCTTCTGATTGAACAGATCTGAAATCCTCAATCCTAAAAGAAAAGAAGTGAACCACACCAGTAAGCCTTCACCTCTGACAGCACTTAGTTAACAAGAGCAGGAATTGAATATATGGGGTTAAAGGTCAATGGCTGATAAGTTGCGAAAAGCCTTGATGATAGGTAAACTGTGGCAATGAAAATAAACAGACGCGACTCGACAAAACGGTCTAAATAAATCAGCATGATAAATGATTGAGCTGAAACATACGCTATGGAAAAAGAAAGAACATCCATTATATTTGATAAGTGGTTGACATTGAGAGCCATTTACTTTCTCAACTTGTTATGAAGCTCTAAACAAATGGATAGTTGCAGGGAAACTTTTTAAAATCGATTCAGATTTGAAGAAAAAGCACTCTCCTCAAGCTGACAAAAGTAACAGGAATGGGAAAATCCTTGTCAGGATAGAGTGTGGTTAAAAGAGAGAGGATTATGCATTAGTAATGAGCAATTTTTGGGCACTTTTATGCCGCAGTTGCTGATTTTTATAAAAACAGATTTCAACCTTTTCTTCTTGTCACGTGAAACTGCCTTGGAAACTTTTTTCAATGCCTTTATCGATTATTTTAAGCTTGCCCTAATCTTAAAATGTAAAAAAATGTACCCCCAAAATTGAATCGAATACACAAATGGCAAACAAAACTTTGATTCAAGACCATAAAAACCCATTGTTTTTATCACAAGTGTTCAACGGTGTCATTGAAGAGCGCTTGAAACTAATTATGAGATGCAATGTGTGAAAAACAATATTTTTATTGTGCATAATTTTTAAGTAATTATGTCAGATTTTTTCAAAAGTGAGAACATATTATTTAATTAGTTTGTATTTAAGACAAAATGCTAGAGTGTGTCATTTTACTCCAACCAAAATGTGGAGTGGAATATTGGATGATGGAAATGATGGAAATGACAAAATTCTCCACAAATTGAATGAATTATATGAAATATGTTTTTAAAACAGCCAAAAGTCAAGAGTGCCCCTTCATTTGGAAACTCGGCAGGAGAACGCCAACAGTTTTCAGTGCACTCAAAAAAATATTTCTGTCTAAACATAAGTTTTATGTAATTTAATTATATAGCAATTTTCCATCCATTTGAATTACATAGTTTTAACATAAACAAACTAATAAACTTAATGTGATTCATATTTGTCAGTCATATGTAAATGAAATAGGTTTTTAAGATTTATGTAATAGTTGAGTATATGAAGAGTGAGAGATTAAATGTCTTTTGTAATGTCAGTTGTAGTTCTTGTGTCCTTCAGAGATTCTGCTTGTTAACAGCAGGCGTTCATCATTACTGCTCAATCATGTCATTAACTCTGACGCTGCTCCAACGGTGCTTTAACTCAGTAGTGCGCACACACATGACCACTAAACAGTGTTCATTAACCTGTGAACTATTACATAAATCTCACCTATTTCATTTACATATGACTGACAAATATGAATCACATTAAGTTTATTAGTTTGTTTATGTTAAAACTATGTCATCCAAATGGATGGAAAATTGCTATGTAATTAAATTCATAAAACTTGTGTTTAGACTGAAATATTTTTTGTGAAAATGTATTAAATAAAACAGTCTGCACCGAATTCAGATAGATTCTGATTATTTATTCATTTAAATATTATTATTTAAAGTCAGTATGAAAAAGAAACAGGTTATGACTAAACCTTTAAAGTTTTATATAATATTTATTTCCTTCTGTGTCTCTTGTTGTGTGTGGACTGGACGCTGCAGTATTAAGAAAAAAACCCTCGTGTGTGCGAACACTTGGGAATCGACTGATTCTGATTCTTCTCAAAATATGGGAGTGAAACGGCTTCTCGAACAAGAAAAAATGTAGGGCGGGACTTGATTTTGCTAATAGGGAATTGTTTGGACGGTTGTGGGTTGTTATTGGTGGATCTCGTGTGAGTGACAGGTGATGTCGGTGCAGGAGGGAGGGGAAGTTATTTGGATTCAAGATGAACTCGAGGCACATCAAAAATCATTTATACTGCGAGATTCCATAAAAAATAGGAATGGTCAATTTTGATTTCATGGTAACAGTTTTTTATTAGGCTATCTGAATTAATTACAGCTGCAGACTGACAGTCTCCCCTAGTGGCCAGAACAGGTAAATCTGGGTGAACCGAATTAAGGTGTTATATGTTATAAGCAGCTTTTAAAATGTATTTCACTACAGATTACAAAATACATGCTTTCAAAAGTCATTTGTAACGTATTTTGTTACATTACTCAAGTTTAGTAACTTCATCTACATACTTTAGAATACTTTGGAATACTAATAAGTGTGGAACGAACACAAAAAAGGTCATTGCAAGTTTTTAATCTCACAATTCTGACTTTTTCCCTCAGAATTGCGTGATTTAAAGTTGCGATTGCGAGTTATAAAGTCAGAATTATGAGATATAAACTGACAATATTGAGAAAAGTCTTTAGAAAATTCTGACTTTTCTCAATATTGCGAGTTTATATCTCATAATTTTAATTTTTTCAATATTGTGAGTTTATATCTCATAATTCTGACTTTTCTCAATATTGTCAGTTTATATCTCATAATTCTGACTTTTCTCAATATTGTGAGTTTATATCTCATAATTCTGACTTTTCTCAATATTGTGAGTTTATATCTCATAATTCTGACTTTTCTCAATATTGTCAGTTTATATCTCATAATTCTGACTTTTCTCAATATTGTGAGTTTATATCTCATAATTCTGACTTTTCTCAATATTGTGAGTTTATATCTCATAATTCTGACTTTTCTCAATATTGTGAGTTTATATCTCATAATTCTGACTTTTCTCAATATTGTCAGTTTATATCTCATAATTCTGACTTTATAACTCACAATTGCAACTTTATATCACGCAATTCTGAGGGAAAAAGTCAGAATTGTGAGATAAAAACTCACAATGACCTTTTTTGTGTTTGTTCCACACTTATTAGTATTCCAAAGTATTCTAAAGTATTTAGATGAAGTGACTAAACTTGAGTAATGTAACGAAATACGTTACAAATGACTTTTTAAAGCATGTATTTTGTAATCTGTCGTGAAATACATTTTAAAAGTAACCCACCCAGCCCTGATTAAGTGCACAAACAACACGCTTGAAGTATAAAATGAATGCCTATTGCGTAATAAAACGAACTGGAAACCGATATTGGGAGCACAAAACATAATATAATATAATAGGTAATCAGCCAGATGTATGTTATGATAGTCAATAAACCAACAAAAAAATAGTTAGAATGAGAATGGCTTGATTTGACAACCTGTAGCTTCGGTTTTATACTAATAGTATATGGACCATGAAATTTAAAAGACATTAATAGTCATTATACCACACATTAAATTATAAATCATGATTTTGCAGGAATTATTATCAGGCGCTAACAATACAACCAATTAAAAGCCTGAAGCTTGTTTTTCTTTAAGCCCCGACAGCACATGGCCTCTGTACTGCCCCGAATTAGTGTCTCAGGAGACTAACTAACCTATTCATTATGTCACTGATGTGTTTCAAACCTATACATTACAGGCCTAGACCGGACATGTGACGCCAAGGGTCCACTTAAAAGCTTTTGTCAGTTTATAGCCACAGTGATAACTACTGATGATAGATGACTGTAGTCAAACAGGGAAGATAGGAGTTTAAAAGGATGCTTTCTAAGGCGCAAAGCCAAAGCCAGTGACATAAAAGTGACAGCTGAACTGGCGGACACTTTCGCTGTTTAAAAATGGCCAAATGTAGCGTTAACTAGAGTATGTTGCACTGTCGCCTGGATGGAGAATGGCAGGGTTCCAGCAAAAGGTCTCTGGAAAAAACAGCACTTTGTATTAAATAATATTTTTTCATGTTAATATGCATTTAAATTAGTGAAGCTTCCTCAGACAAAATTTGCCTAAAAAATAGGTGTCACTATTCGTTTGACAATTTTATATAATATATATCCTTTTATGTTTATTCATGTTAAATGTATAATATTTGATGGGTTATTTTATAATGAAATGAAGTCATTTTCTATTTACACACTTGCATCGAGGGACGTGATCTCATAACCTCCTGAGAGACGTTATTTAAAATTGTTTTGGTACATAATGTGCGTGAGAGCTATTGCTAACCTTCTAATTGTGTATAAATCATTTTCCGGAAGATCTGATTGCGTCTGTTTTATGTCAGAGGTATGAATTCTTGACAGTCGTCGGGAAAACGTTCATCATGGAGCCATGGGATGCTATTTTTCTACATTTGTACATGGGAAGGAAGCTTTTTAAGTGTTCTAATCCGAGCGTACTGTCTCCCACTACGTTCGGTCTCATACACTGGGTTAAAAACAACCCAAGTTGGGTTAAATATGGATAAACCCAGCGTTTGGGTTGTTTTGACCCAAATGTTTTATTTAACCCAACTCTTGTTGACTAAAATGACTATGTGGCCGGCTTAAAATGAACCCAAAATATGTTGAAATTAAAAATCAGAGTAATTACCACAGGCAATTTGTTTATTAAAAATGAAATTAAAAATATTTTTTTTTAAAAAAATGAAATGTTTATTGTTTAGATGTTATTCATTAAACGTATTAAGTAAGGTTATTTTATTAAATATATTAATAAATGTCAATTTGCACCATATTTCGAGTTCATTTTAAGTTCCTTTTTAAACAAAAAAGCTGAGTTTAAATAAAAAATACCCAGCAGGTTGGGTCAAAATGACCCAATTGATGGATTTGTCCATTTTTAACCCAACTTGGGTTATAGTATATTTTTTTTATATCATTTTTTGGTCTTTTTTACATAATGATGGGCCAGAATGGTAATTTTAGGTTGAGTTTGTACTGTATTTCTGTGCACATGTGTGGTCATACCATTATTTTGATGATAAAAGTTTTTTGCTACTAGATTCTCCTTCGGGCCAGGAGTTGGGAATAAGGAAAGGTATGTTATAGGCTTGCGTTGCACCTTGGCTGCCTATAAAACTGCTGCAAAAACAACACGTTTATAACATTTTGAATGCGAGCCAGATGTGAGCCAAAGAAGTGTTGTGGGCCGTGCATTTCTCAGTCGAAAGCCGTCAAGATAATAACACCGAGTCAAACTTCAAGTATATGAATCATTTTTCCCGTGCAAAACCCAAGAGGTTTGCACGGCTCAAGTTGGATCCACGTTTGCTCGTCTTTAAAGTTTAATCTGAAATTTTACACCTTTGACAACCACAAAAAAAACTTCATAAATGTTTAAAGAACGCAGTCTCCTAACTTGAACAAAGAGAATCATACGCTCTGTCATTAGCTGCACTTTTTTTTAATGTTTATACACAATGATAATGTCGTAATAAGAAACGTTTCGGATGATTATATGCAAATATTCTATACATGCAACAAAGTAAAATATTGGCATAAAAGCATAAGCTTAAATATTGGCAAAATACTGTGATACATAGAAAACAAGGGTAAATGATTCATTTATAATACAATATATTACAGTAGATTCAGAATATATTATGAAAACGTTAAAAAAAAAGAATGATTACTTTTGGTTTCTTCATGTGGCATCCTGTCAAACCAAATACATATTTAACAAATATTTCCAAAAATGGAAACAAAATATATATTTATTTATAAAAATAAAAAATATATATTACCCTGTGTATGTATGTATGTATGTATGTGTATGTGTGTGTGTGTGTATATATATATATATATATATATATACACATATGGGTTTAAATGGCCATGTGTTATTAATTATTAAGTATTACAATTAGAAACACATGGTTATTTAATTTTCATTTTCAGCATCAAATATATCAAACAAATTCACAACCATATTCCTTATTCATGAGTCATTTAGCAACAGTCACACAAAAATCCTCAAATATTTAGTCCAAGCTGGATGCCATGACAACCGTGACATCATCCAGAAGTCCACAATCATTTTGACAGCACTTGTACAGGAGGGCAGGAACTGCATAATCACCCCTACAACACGACCCTTCCTTTGCATGGAAATCCGCCGCGACTTGAAAAATCGAGAGCGAGTTATCGACTTCCACTCGTCATGCCTCAGTCTCAAGGGCACAGAAGCAAAGGCTCGTGCTTTGAATCGCACTACAAAAACGTGGCGCTGAAAGCGAGGATTGTCTGCTTGCAAAGTGGGAACGCAAACCCTCTTAACGTTCACAGCTATGCTTGTAGGTTGGTGTCGTTCAGGACGTAGCCCTCGGTGTCTCTGTCGCAGTGTGTCCGCGAGCTCTTGTGGGGACAGAGGAGGGTGTGGAAATGCCTCCGGAAAGTTTCCGACAGACACGCGTACAGTATCGGATTGGCGCAGCTCCACGAGTACGACAGCAGCACCACAAACTCGAAGCCACGGGAGAAATCCAGCGCCAAATCCGTCCGGTGCAAAGAGCAAAAGTTGAAGACGTAGAACGGCAGCCAGCAGACGCCGAACGCCAACACGACCGCCACCACCATCTTGGTCACCTGTTTCTCCAGCCGGTGACTCTCCAGGGAAGACGTCGAGTTTCTCAGAGTCGCCAACAGCGCCGTGTAAAACACGATCATTACGGTGAAGGGCAAGGCGAAGCCCAATACGAACGTGTAGCTGAGAAAGGTCAACCACCAGGTGTCGGACGCAACGTGAGGGTCAACGGTGCACAAACCGTAGTTGGCGGAAAAGTGAATAGCCATGGGAAGCACGGGAAACAGAGAGACGAACCACATCAATGCGGCGACGATCTTCGCCCGTCGCGGCGTCCGCCAACGAGCGAAGCGCAGCGGGTCGACCAGCGCCATGTAGCGGTCAACGCTCATCACCGTCAGGCAGAACACGCTCGTGAACTGATTGATGCCGTCCAGAACCATGACCAGCTTACAAACGGCGTCACCGAAGATCCACTGGTCCTGGAAGTTTTGGATAGCAATAAACGGTAGTCCTACCATGAAAAGTCCGTCGGCCAAAGCCAAGTTGAAAATGTAGACCGTAGTGGCCGAAGACATTTTGTCCAGCTTCAGAATGGCGACGATGACCAGCGAGTTCCCGGCCAATCCCACGATGCACACGGCCAGGTACATGACGGCCATGGCGATGCTGAAAGCGTCAAAGTCCTCCTGGATGTAGACGTCGTTTATCGCGGCGCCGTCCAGGTCCAAAACCGACACGTTGTCGTAAAACATTCCCAAAGGTACCGCGGTTTCCATTTCTGCTCAAAAAAGTTCTTGTTCTTGATCTCCGCACGTTTATTTTCCCATCTGAAGAACCCGTCTTTCAGCTCTGAGATGGTGAACACATATCTCACCCCAAACAACTGCTGGTCTCCAAACTCTAGTGGGAGATCTTATATATCCCAAAGTGTGTGTGTGTGTGTGTGTGTGGGTAAGTCATCCGTCGACTCCGATAAGCTGCGTCGTCTCGTTCCAATCCGCTGTTTTGAGGTTTCCAGGGTGCCATCTGTTACAATACTTTTGTTTTCATAACTAAACACTCTTGTCAGAAGGTCCATCCAGCCTCTTTCTTTCACACTCCCTTGTTCACTCCCTCTCATTTTCCTCCTTCTCTCCACCCCTCTGTTTCCTCCCTTTCCTCGCAGTTCAGTGGGGGGTCAATCTGAGCCGATCATCCCCCAACTTCCCCTCTGGGCCACCCACTTTACAAATACGTCCCCAATGGATGAGTGATGAATCTGGCCTGTCTCCCTCTGCTTGTTTGAGTATGCGGCGTTTCCCCCCTTCAGTGTTTATATTTCTCGCTGATTGTCTTTGTTTGTTGCTCGGTGAATCATTTATCATGCGCACAAGGCCTCAGTGGGTGGAAGCGGCTGCAGATAAAAGGGCAAGAGCGGTGAGTGATCACCTTAGTCCTGTTCCTCCTCTGACACGCATAGTTGGAATGCCGCAAATCTCACGGTGAGCTTCCCAAGAGATGCCGGAAAACAGAAACCGAGGGAGGTTACGATAGACTCACCTCGCGGACGAGCTCTGTTTTAGTGGACATGTATGTCATTATGCAATATGCAAATGGTTTTGGAGGTCACTCTGCTCCCAATTCCATGAAATCATTCCTAGAGTAAGGAACTTTCCATTGGCGTGCAACCTTGAAATGTCGGGTTTTAAGGGGCCTCGGATGACTCGAGACAGGTATCCAGTCCTCTCCAATAAATCTGCCCGGCCAGCGTTTGGTTTCACTGTTCTGGGCTCGAGTTTTCGTGCATCTCTTAACAAGGAACATAGCGGTAATTTCGAAGAATTGTTACTGTGTGTGGAAAGAAGCCTTGAATCTCTTATCTTTATTCACTTTTCTTTTACGCTTTAGTGTGTTTTTTTGGTACGCTACAAAAATGCAGGGTTAAAAACAAGCCAAGTTGGGTTGAAAATGGACTGGGTAGTTTTATTTAACCCAGCTATTGTTTAAAAAAAAAAAACTTGATTAAGTATGTTGGAAATTAACATTTATTAATACGTTTAATGAACAATAATTGCATTTCTTATTAATAAACGCTCACTTTTTAATTATTACTGTTGCTTTTAGTAAATATGCGTCTGATTTTTGATTTCCAATATATTTTGGATTCATTTTAAGCCAGATATATATTCGTTTTTAAACAATAGTTGGGTTAAATAAAACTACCCTGCAGCATAGACAATCATTTAACCCAAACCTGCTGGATTTGTCCATTTTCAACCCAACTTGGGGCAACTTTTGTCTCAAATTGTGATACATTTTTCTGTTGCAAAGAAAACTCACTTGCATTTGTACTGCATAATCACAGATTATATGAGTTATATATCACATTCTCACCTGAAAATCATTGTTTTGGTCATAAAAACGACACATTTGCTCACAATCACTTGTGATTTCTTCTGTGAGCTCAGAAAGACGATGGGAGGGATATTTTCGGACGTGTCGAACACTGTGTTACTCCCCCTATCGAAGAGTGTATAAATTGGATATGGCTATAATTGTTCGATTCGTGCATAACGACAATCTCTAATGCATGATGATTTACTGCATTGTCACATAAATAATGCAGAGATTGTACAATAATCATAAACTCGATATTGTAAGATTTAGCTGAGCTTTAAGTGAATGATAATTCTACCTATAAAAAGTGTGTTCTCGTTTTTTTTCGTGTTACTGTAATTACTTTTATCTTATGGTTTATATTAAGCTAAACACTTTGAATCACTTATAAAGTGATGCTTTATTTGTCATCTTGACAAGTTTGTGTATGAGCTGCCGGAAAAGAAATTAGGTTTGATGTCACAATAATGAAAAAAAATAATGCATTCAAAAATCCTATTCCAAAACCTCTGATTGATTGAACGGATCTTCTTAAAGAGGAACATAAGAAGTTCATATGGCAAATGAATCACGTTGTCATGAAAGAAACAACATAAAAGAAAAGAAACAAAGAACATGTGATGAGAAGCGCACACACAGGGTTTTTCTAAGAAAGAGGCCATTATCGATCAAGAAATTGCCTCAAAATAAACGAAAACAGAGATGAAAGATAAAAGGAGAGTAACTCTGAAGAGCAAATGTAAAGGAACTATAATTAAAGACAAAGAGTATAGTGTTTGATTATGCTGTAATAGGCTATATATATATATATATATATATATATATATATATATATATATATATATATATATATATATATATATAAAAAGATATTTTAGAATTATATCTTTGATGGGATTGGAAAATGATTTCTACATATTATATATAATGTGTATATATATATATATATATATATATATATATATATATATATATTTTTTATATATATATATCAAACATCATCTGATATCCTGTTGCAGACGCGGTCCCTTTAAAACGCCGTCCCCTGTGACTTACCCAATAGGAGCTCTAGAGGGGCGGGACTTATGCCGTCATGCAGACACGTGTACAGGAAAGCAGGAAGTGAATCGCCACAGTCGGTGCCTGTAAACAGTAAGTAGCACTCAATAGTAAGCAGTGTACGCTAAGGCAAAAAATGTTACAGAATGAATGAAAGCGAAGCACAAATGTGTGATAGATGCGTTTAAATATGAAACCGAAGTTCACTATGAAAAAAATTGCAGTCTTATCATCAAATCTCTCTGTTTATCGTGTCACGTGAGACGGTTGTCAAATAATATATCAGTATGTTTCGATTGGAAGAAACTTGTTTTGATTAATATGACTGATCTGTGGTGAAATATCTGAATAAATTGTCTTTGTTACACTGTAATTATACATTTAAGTACTTAGGGTTTGGTTTAGTGTTAGTTGCATGCAATTAAGCTTAATTTATAGTGCTTACTATCATAACTACATGTAACACATAAAATAAAGTGTTGCAGTATTTATTTTGTAATTATAAAAATTAATAGTTATAAGTAACACTGAGCTTGTCATTACGTAAATTCTACATGCAATCTTTTAAAATGGGATCCCGGACGAGCCCCCGGACTCTGGAGCGCCACTGTTTGCAGGAATCCTGGACAAACAGGATTTGGTTCACACCCACCTGAGTGTGATGAATAAACTGCATCTTGCGTGTCTTCCTCGTTTGCGCAGGCGTCATGCTTCCAGGCTTCAGTCCTGTGGTTCAGGCCCTGCTGGGGACCCTGTTCACCTGGGGTCTCACCGCAGCTGGAGCCGCGCTGGTCTTCGTCTTCTCCAGCAGACAGGTGAGCAGATCTCATCCGCTGGGTTCCTTCAGACAGGCTTTGTAAGAGAGTAGAAAGCCAAACAGAAAAGCACACATTTCAGATGTTCCCAGTCTGTAGAACACTGAAGAAGGTATTTTAAATAATGCAGTGATCGCTTTCGTCCCTGTAATGAAGTTTTAGTCCAGCGTTATTGTCATTAACTCAACTATTTCTGTTAAATGAAATAAAGCTGGAATTAATTAAGTATAAATATTAGTTGGAAAAACTAAACAAAAATGAGAAATATTGCCTGAAATGTAAATTTTTGCTGTAAAATATCCAGTGTTATATATATATATATATATATATATTTTTTTTTTTTTTTTTTTTTTGTTCAGTTGGCTACTTAAAATATCCCAAATATTTCCAACTATTTGTAAATTGTGAGAAAATCGCAATTTTTTTTATTTTTATTTTTTATTTTTTTTTTTTTACCAAGGATCCGGGATGTGTGAGGGAGTCGCCTGTGAATGCCGTCATATCCGGTTTTATTATTGTAGAAACCATAGACACCAAAGACAGGGTCGTCGTGGCCTAGTGGTGAGGGAGTCGGGCTTGTAACCTGAAGGTTGCAGGTTCGATTCCCACGCCGGCAGGAATTGAAGGTGGCGATTGTGAATAAACAGCACTCTCTCCACCTTCGATACCATGACTAAAGTGCCCTTGAGCAAGACACCTGACCCCTAATTGCTCCCCTTGTAAGTCGCTTTGGATAAAAGCGTCTGCTAAATGATGAAAAATTAAATGAAAAAAAATGGGAACGCAGACTTGGGAACATCTGATTCGATACATTATGCACAGGAAACTAATCATGAAATAGCTCAGCATGTTTAATCTTATTGTTTAAATCTAGTTTAAATACCACGACTCAGAGAAAAACACTCTTTTGTCAAGTAATCAGATGCAGCTTTATTTTTAGTAACAGTAATACAGAATTTTTTCCATTATACAATACGTTTTAAAATTAAAATTGCATGCCGTTTATCAACACAATCCATCCAGCATTTAATCTTACGTTAAAACATAATTTTCAACTCACTCAAATGTGTCTAATATGATTAGCAGAGCTGCGTTTCCTCACACTCATGACCGGAAAAGCGGAAGCGGCGACTGTGACATAATAAAAGTCCCGCTTGTCTCGAGGCGCGTGTCGTTCGTCTCTCATCATCATCAATCGTCTCGTTCAGCTCCACAACACTCGCACACTATAACGTTAATAATCGCATCCGTGAACATATCCCGATTCTTTTCCACCAGCTGTGAGGTGAAGACCACACGTCCCAAGATTCCACGCTCAAACTTGCCGTCATCTTTGTTTTGAAAAGGCGGCCTCTAGTGGACGAAAAACTACATAGTGCACCTTTAAGTTGAAGCAATAAAATTATTAACTGGAAGTAAATAACGTAAATTAAACCTAATTATCAATATTTAAAAAAAATATAAACTAAAATAATGACAAAAGCACATGACGAAATGACAAAAAAGTAAACTAAAACGAACATAAACTAAAATATAATTCGAAATATTAATAATAAAACTTTATCTCTGCATCTTATGAATGTGGGTGGATCTTGGCCTCTGATGTAGATATAAATCTAAAATTTTTAATAAATAAAGAATGAAAAATAAACACTCTGATCTAAGAATTTGAACGCTTCTTTGGATCTGTTTTGTATAAAGTGCAGCAGTGAAAAATGAAGTTTTTATTTTTAGGGTGGGTCAGGGCATTGAATCAAACCGTGCTAGTGTGATTATTTAAGTTTTCTTTGAAATTAATATTGTAATTTTAACAGTATAAGACAGTAAGTTCTCTTGCTTAAACACTGTAATAGATCTAACCGGACAATTCTTGTAATTGTACAGTAATCTACTTTTAAATATACAGTTTTTGGAAGTTTAGAACCATAAATTGACATACCCAGAATTCTGTGTGACAATAATTTAAATAATTATGTACATTAGGGTTTTATATTCTATCTTATGCTATTAAATTGTTATTAATTGCATTATTTTAGTGTGTGTGCATCTTATATATATATATATATATATATATATATATATATATATATATATATATATATATATATATATATATATATATATATATATATATATATAAATATAAATATATATATATATATATATATATATATATATATATATATATATATATATATATATATTGCATTCTATTTATTGCATAATTTTTACATCGTATTTACATCAGCTACTTGTGTGTCTTTCTCTTAAGATAAAGGTGCAAATGATATTTGGTTGGTATATTATCAGTTTAAAGTGTAAAGTGGATCTTTTTTTCTCTCCTCCTCACAGAAGCGGATCTTGGACGGCAGTCTGGGATTCGCGGCAGGGGTAAGAGTCCCGTGACGTTGCTTTATGCCTCCATCGTTTCTTCACCTTTTTGCCACAAGTTCTTTTGGTGTCACCATCACATCTCTCTTTTTCTTTTCGCAGTAAAATAGATGTTTGAAATTCATGGGGTGAGAGCAGGCAGGGACACGTTTTGTGCTTTGTTGTTCTCTACCACTCAGGAAAACTGTTAGTACGGGTTCGAAAAGAATAGATATTATTTATCTGTGACCCAGAGTTAATTACACCGCCTCGTTTTGATTATCCTGAATATCTAATGCAACATCAGGTTTGCTGATTTCTCATTTCACAATTCATCTTTTGTGCTCGCCCGAAGGGCCGTGAAAAATCGTCTCGCGTTGAAAATGAAAAATATAATTTCCATGACATTAAATATGCATGTTTTGTAGAGTGGAATTTAAAATCCAGCAAACTAATAAAGTGTATAAATGCTTGTTTTGAGTCATCGGAGATTCTCACAGAATGAGAACGTGAGTGATGATGCAGTTTAAATGTAGTCTTGCACAGTTTTTTTCCGGGAGTAAATCAGAGATTGATCATCCATCCATCCATCATTCTTTCCATCCATCTGTCATTCCATCCATCCATCCATCCATCCATCCATCCATCCATCCATCATTCTTTCCATCCATCTGTCATTCTTTCCATCCATCCATCCATCCATCCATCCATCCATCCATCCATCCATCCATCCATCCATCCATCATTCTTTCCATCCATCTGTCATTCCATCCATCCATCCATCCATCATTCTTTCCATCCATCTGTCATTCCATCCATCCATCCATCCATCCATCATTATTTCCATCTGTCATTCTTTCCATCCATCCGTCCATCCATCCATCCATCATTCTTTCCATCCATCTGTCATTCCATCCATCATTCTTTCCATCCATCTGTCATTCCATCCATCCATCCATCCATCATTATTTCCATCTGTCATTCTTTCCATCCATCCATCCATCATTCTTTCCATCCATCTGTCATTCCATCCATCCATCCATCCATCCATCCATCCATCCATCCATCCATCATTCTTTCCATCCATCTGTCATTCCATCCATCCATCCATCCATCCATCCATCCATCCATCCATCCATCCATCCATCCATCCATCATTCTTTCCATCCATCTGTCATTCCATCCATCCATCCATCCATCCATCCATCCATCCATCATTCTTTCCATCTATCTGTCATTCCATCCATCCATCCATCCATCCATCCATCCATCCATCCATCCATCCATCCATCATTCTTTCCATCTATCTGTCATTCCATCCATCCATCCATCCATCCATCATTCTTTCCATCCATCTGTCATTCCATCCATCCATCCATCCATCCATCCATCCATCCATCCATCCATCCATCATTCTTTCCATCTATCTGTCATTCCATCCATCCATCCATCCATCCATCCATCATTCTTTCCATCCATCTGTCATTCCATCCATCCATCCATCCATCCATCCATCCATCCATCCATCCATCATTATTTCCATCTGTCATTCTTTCCATCCATCTGTCATTCCATCCATCCATCCATCCATCCATCCATCATTCTTTCCATCTATCTGTCATTCCATCCATCCATCCATCCATCCATCCATCCATCCATCCATCCATCCATCCATCCATCCATCATTCTTTCCATCTATCTGTCATTCCATCCATCCATCCATCCATCCATCCATCATTCTTTCCATCCATCTGTCATTCCATCCATCCATCCATCCATCCATCCATCCATCCATCCATCCATCCATCCATCATTATTTCCATCTGTCATTCTTTCCATCCATCTGTCATTCCATCCATCCATCCATCCATCCATCCATCATTCTTTCCATCCATCTGTCATTCCATCCATCCATCCATCCATCCATCCATCATTCTTTCCATCTATCTGTCATTCCATCCATCCATCCATCCATCCATCCATCCATCATTCTTTCCATCCATCTGTCATTCCATCCATCCATCCATCCATCCATCCATCCATCCATCCATCATTCTTTCCATCCATCTGTCATTCCATCCATCCATCCATCCATCCATCCATCCATCCATCCATCATTATTTCCATCTGTCATTCTTTCCATCCATCCATCCATCCATCCATCCATCCATCCATCCATCCATCATTATTTCCATCTGTCATTCTTTCCATCCATCCATCCATCCATCCATGCATCCATCATTCTTTCCATCCATCTGTCATTCCATCCATCCATCCATCCATCCATCCATCATTATTTCCATCTGTCATTCTTTCCATCATCCATCCATCCATCCATCATTCTTTCCATCCATCTGTCATTCCATCCATCCTTCCATCCATCCATCCATCCATCCATCCATCTGTCATTCCATCCATCCATCCATCATTATTTCCATCTGTCATTCTTTCCATCCATCCATCCATCCATCCATCATTCTTTCCATCCATCTGTCATTCCATCCATCCATCCATCCATCATTCTTTCCATCCATCTGTCATTTCCCATCCATCCATCCATCCATCCATCCATCCATCATTCTTTCCATCCATCTGTCATTCCATCCATCCATCCATCATTCTTTCCATCTATCTGTCATTCCATCCATCCATCCATCCATCCATCCATCCATCCATCCATCCATCATTCTTTCCATCTATCTGTCATTCCATCCATCCATCCATCCATCCATCCATCCATCCATCCATCCATCCATCCATCCATCATTATTTCCATCTGTCATTCTTTCCATCCATCCATCCTTCCTTCCTTCCTTCCTTCCTTTAGTTTGTTTTATAGAATAGACTGGAAGATTAGCTGAATACAAATACTATGAGAACATCAATTACAGCACGACAGACTCCATCTTCATCATCATCGTCGTCGTCCTCTTCTGGAATCTGCTGTTTCCATATGGATGGTCCTTTAGTTTTGTGGTCTGGCTTTGCTTCAAGCAACAGTTCCTGTAAGATTCACTGCAGCGTCTGACATCATGACATTGCCAAGAGCAAATATTCCTGAGACGGTCATTCTTTCTCATTCTATAACGGAGAAATGGGAGGGTGATGGCATCTGGACAGGCTGTTTGGGACTTTAAGAAATGCTGAGGGGCTGTTGGTCTGATTTGTGCGGTCAATTATAACCCTGGGAGGTGGGAGATGTTTTCAGCAATAGTCGTCACCAGAAATAAATGTGTTTAGAGGAAGCATTGGTTCGTCTCGTCTTTGTTTTCAACTGAAGATTAATGGCTGTAATTTCTGGAAGTTGCAGTCTGTGTGTGTGTGTGTGTGTGTGTGTGTGCTTTCGCCTTTTTTGTGAGACAGAAAGTATAGAGTGACAAGAAGTAATTTGGGATCATGATGCAAAGCAATCCAGACTTGAACTTTAACCTACTGCTACGCCACAACAGAGACAAAAGAGTCAGCAAAATCACGACCAATGCTGCAAACTTCTTTAAGATTTATTTTTGCCTTTATTGAGACAGGACAGTAGAGATAATCGACAGGAAGCAAAGTAGGAGAGGGCCGTGGGATTGGGAAACGACCACTAGCTGAGACTCGAAGCGCGTTATGAGACATTCAGATTCAGATTCAGATTCAGCTCTACAGAAGACAGCAGCGTCATCATTCAGCCAAATTCAGTTCTGTAACTGCATTCCGGCTAAATCACAGAGTAAAAGTGTGCATCCTTCATCAGTGTTTAAAATATAAGGATAGACAATCAATAACAATATACATTAGTAACATTTTATGCACAAATGAGCAACTGTTTTGTGATGATTAGAGCTGAAATTAAGTGATTTCCTAAAAATTTTTATATATAGTATTTATTATATATATATATATAATAATAAAAAAAAAAAAAAAAAAAATATATATATATATATATATAAATATACACACTCAAACATTCGTATATGAAATTTCAGATTTTATATATATATATATATATATATATATATAATATATATTTTATATATATATATGTTTTATATATATATATATAAAATCTGAAATTTCATAAACAAATGATTTACAAAACATCCATAAGCACAAAAACGATGCTACTCATGTTTATAATATAGATTTTAATTAAGATTTTTGTTGAAAGAAAATATTTTCATCCATTAAATTGATCAAAAGTGACAGTAAACACATTTATAATGTTACAAAAGATTCTATTTCAAATAAATGCTGTTCTTTCGAACTTTCTATTAATCAAAGAATCCGAGAAAATATAATATAAATCCTATCACTGTTTCCGCAAAAATCCGAAGCGTCACAACAGTTTTCAACACTGATAATAATCATTTTAACTTCAAATCGGAATGATTTCTGAAGGATCATGTGACTCTGAAGACTGGAGGAATGATGCTGAAAATCCAGCTTTGATCACTGGATATAAATTACAGTTTAACATGCATTCATATAGAAAATGGTTATTTTAAATTGTAATAATATTTCACAACTTTGCTGTATTTTTGATCAAATAAATGCAGCCATGGTGAGCAGAAGAAATTTCTTTTAAAAACATTAAACTTTTGTGCGTCTTTATAAAAAAATCTTTCAGAAAGTGTGATTTATACGTTTTTAAATTACAGTTTACATGTTAAAAGTAGAAAGCTGGAGAGCAATGCACTGATAATTATTGAGTGCTGTGAAACGCAGTGAAGGCTCTGTGTGTGTGTGTGTGTGTGTGTGTGTGTGTTTTAAAATAGCAGACTTCCTGGGGGTTTGTTTCCCAGACAGATTCAGCATTGTGTAGGTCTGTATTAGGTGTTCACTTTGAAATCGAAAAAGTCGTCTAACCCGGGACAAAGTATAGCCGTAACTTGAAATGCGCCTCCCAAGTGTAATCATCAGCACGGCAGCAGCGTATCGAGCACCTCTCAGGGAAGGTGGATAGATTTAATTATACAGGATGTAGAATTTAAGCACGGTCTAGAGCTCTCCATCCCCCTCACTGAGCCCGTTTACAAATCAATACCGGGCTGATGAGTTCAGGGAAGAGCCCGGGATGAGAGTGTGGAACGGCGTGAAGTGTTGGATAAATACTGTCTGTGTTAGAGCTCAGACTGAGTGGAGAAAAAGAATTCAATTACAGTTTAATTGGTAATAAAAACGTTAATGGCCAATTTGGACCTTAAATCTTATTTCAATTACCATTTATTCATGCACTTTATTTATTCATTCAGTTTAATTGCTGTAATTACAGTTTATGTCTGTATCAGGTAAATTGTTTTTTTTATTTATTTATTTATTATTTTTTTCAGCTCAACCTGCATCTCTTCCGATTAACTTTTTCTTCTAGTGATTGTTAGATTGCATTATTATGTAGTGTGAGTTTAGTGCAAAACTGGCAGATGTAGGAGATCAGCATTGAAACTTTGATGGATGTTAGTACCAGGGCTGGGTGGGTTACTTTTAAAATGTATTTCACCACAGATTACAAAATACATGCTTTAAAAAGTCATTTGTAACGCATTTCGTTACATTACTCAAGTTTAGTCACTTCATCTAAATACTTTAGAATACTTTGGAATACTAATAAGTGTGAAACAAACACAAAAAAGGTCATTGTGAGTTTTTAATCTCACAATTCTGACTTTTTCCCTCAGAATTGCGTGATTTAAAGTTGCAATTGTGAGTTATAAAGTCAGAATTATGAGATATAAACTCACAATATTGAGAAAAGTCAGAATTATGGGATATAA
>CM074309.1:1904528-1914528 GCA_037194245.1 Opsariichthys bidens
ATTAACCTCCGTGTTTCACCCCTGATGTTAATAACGGCTTTGCCCTCAAAGGGAACAAAACAGATGTCGAATGCCGCAGCAGGATATTGAGGTTTTTCACAAGACATAATAGTAATAATAACAATAATCGCAAAGTGCCGCTTTGGTCTCTAGGAAATGTAGGTGTAATTTCTAGAGATGGATAGCTTTCCATTAGCTTGTTTGAATGCTTTATATATATATATATATATATATGTTACACACATATATTTGTCCTGTCCTAACAGAATAGACTAATATTAAAATTATTCTACTAATGTAGTATTACTTTACAATGTTTCTTACATTGCTTTTTAGTAATATTAATATTTATTGTTATTGAACTATTGTTTTTTTTTTGATGAATTACAGAACAACATCAACATTGTTATTGAACTAAATAGAAGTAACATTGAACTGAATTAAGCTGAATAATGACAATATTGTCTGCTTATAGCTGAATTAAATTAGTTTAAAAAAAATGGTTTTTACAACATTAAAGGGGACATTAAATAATGCCCCTTTCTCAAGATGTAATATCAGTCACTGGTGTTTCCAGAAGTTTCAGCTCATATCATTTATTATCGCTTGTCAAATTTGCCCCTATTTGAGTGTGAGCAAAAACGTGGCGTTTTTGTGCGTGTCCCTTTAAATGCAAATGAGCTGCTGCTCCAGAAGAGGGCGGAGCTTTAACAGCTCAACAACAACAACAAAGCTGGAGAATCTCACGCAGACAAAATGAGGAAAGTGTTCAAACTGAGGGAGAGACTCAGGAAGAAGTTCCAACTTTTAGACGTTTCTGAACGGATAAATTGATGTAGTTGCTGTGGAGTTGATCAACGTTCATCTTTTTTCCTTCATCAACAACACTCGACTACAACAACTCCTCCTCTTCTCTAAAGCAGCACAACATGGCCCCGCCCCCTTTGGTGTGTATTCTCGGGGGCGGGGTTTATGTAAATGATAGGGTCAGTCACATCACTAACCCAGGAAGAAGCTCGTTGTAGTCCTTAAAAAGCGATTCCTTTAAAAGAAAATATCTCCCTTTGCATTGAACTTTTGAACATTTGAGCATGAAAACGTACTCTTTGAAAGGGGCCATAATGCGTCCCCTTTAATATTTTGCAGAATATTTTAGTTAAACGCACAAAAAATGGTGCATCAATCCAAACTGAACCTTCAGATTTGTATTCAAATTGCTCTCAGTCCAAACCACGAGATTTCAAGTTGAATTTTTTGAAAATTTGCGAGCGTGTCGAGGTGTGTGTGCTTTGTGTCATTGTCCGTTTTACATTGTTACCTTGAGATTCTGTCTGAGTTTGTGCAAGTGAATCATTACTTGCTTTTCTCATGTGTGTGTGAAATAAAATATCACCTCTCTGAGTAAGACAGAGTGCTGATGTCTTCCTTTAGGTCCTGATACCATTACCAGGACGAATGAACGAGTCTTTGATCATGTTTTGTGCCAAAAGTGTTGGACAGCATAGAAAAATTTCACGAGTTTGAACTTGCTCTGTTCCGCTTGAGGGCTTTGTGCCACACTTTTAATCATGGATAATGAAAAAGTCTTCCGGAGTTTGGAAGATTTGCATTCTGTATCGAATGTGTTTTAAGATTTCAGAGCACATAATAAAAGCACACAATAAAAAAAAAACATCATAATTCAACAATCTGTGTGCCTCATGTTAGAGTAGTAACACACTGTAATATGCATGAACTTCAGAAATGTTTTTCGTTGCGTACGTTTCATATACTATTGGAATAAAAATACTTAATCTATAACATTCGTCACATTTATAAATCCAAAATGATCTGAAGTGATTCGTCAAAATATTCAAATCTTGTACTAACCCTTTAAGGCAAACAGGTTAGGCATAAGTTAAACCAATAAATCATTTTAAAGTGCGATTACAGTGACTTTTATCATTTCTCTGCGTGATGTTAATCTAATGCCACATCCACAATAATAGCCCGGTTTCACAGACAGGGTTTAGACTAAGCCAGGATTTTAGGCCTTTGTTCAATTTTTAAAACGTACCCTAGAAAAATAACATCACTGGTATGCATCTTGAGACAAAACAATGGCTCTGACATATTTTCAATTTGATCTAGGACTAGCTTCAACCTCGTCTATGATGAAGCCGGGGGAATATGTTTTAATTGGAAAATTAAACCTAAACATTTTGAGTAAAAATCTAGGGGTCTGATGTCCCTGGCAACAAATGAGAAAAAGTGAGGGTACGCTACAGCTTGAAATATAGAAGTACCGGCCCACTTTGAGCACTGTTGGTAATCTGAAAAAGTGTGCATCTGGATCAGGTTGATCCAATCCAATGTTGCTTTGAAAAACCAACACAAAAGTAAGATGGATTACCAGATCCTGGATGGCAAAACATGGGATTTCCATGTCTACAAAAAAATTCTGGGTTAAAAACAAACCCAAGTTGGGTTGAAAATGGACAAACCCAGTGATTGGGTTGTTTTGACCCGGCAGTTGGGTTAAATGTTTGATTTAAACGTTTTATTTAACTCAACTATTGTTTAAAAATGACTGTATTGCTTACTTAAAATGAACGCAAAGTATCTCGGAAAACAAATGTTAATTTATTAAGCATATTAATAAGTTTAATGAAGAATAATTGAATAAACATTACATTGCTCATTAATAAATTTATTGTTGTTGTCTCTAGTAATTATGTGTCTGATTTTTAATTCCCAACATGTTTTGGGTTCATTTTAAGACAGACATATAGTCATTTTTAAACAATAGTTGGGTTAAATAAATGTTGATCAGACATTTAACCCAACCGCAGGGTTAAAACAGCCCAGTCACTGGGTTTGTCCATTTAGAACCCAACTTGGGTTGTTTTTAAATATTACTACAATCTAAAAATGCAGGGTTAAAAACAACCCAAGTTGTGTTGAAAATGGACATGTGATTGGGTTGCTTTGACCCAGCAGTTGGGTTAAATGTTTGATTTAAATGTTTTATTTAACTTAACTATTGTTTAAAAATGACTGTATTGCTTACTTAAAATGAACGCAAAGTATCTCGGAAAACAAATGTTAATTTATTAAGCATATTAATAAGTTTAATGAAGAATAATTGAATAAACATTACATTGCTCATTAATAAATTTATTGTTGTTGTCTCTAGTAATTATGTGTCTGATTTTTAATTCCCAACATGTTTTGGGTTCATTTTAAGACAGACATATAGTCATTTTTAAACAATAGTTGGGTTAAATAAATGTTGATCAGACATTTAACCCAACCGCTGGGTTAAAACAGCCCAGTCACTGGGTTTGTCCATTTAGAACCCAACTTGGGTTGTTTTTAAATATTACTACAATCTAAAAATGCAGGGTTAAAAACAACCCAAGTTGTGTTGAAAATGGACATGTGATTGGGTTGCTTTGACCCAGCAGTTGGGTTAAATGTTTGACCAACCTGCTGGGTAGTTTTATTTAACTTAACTATTGTTTAAAAATGACTGTATTGCTTGCTTAAAATGAACCCAAAGTATTTCGTAATTTCACACTTATTAACAAATGTTCATTTATTAAGCATATTAATAAGTTTAATGAAGAGTAATTGAATAAACATTACATTGCTTATTAAATGCTCACCTTTTGATTATTATTGTTGCCTCTGATTTTTAATTTCTAACATATTTTGGGTTCATTTTAAGCCACATTTTTAAACAATAGTTGGGTTAAATAAATGTTGATCAGACATTTAACCCAACCGCTGGGTTAAAACAGCCCAGTCACTGGGTTTGTCCATTTAGAACCCAACTTGGGTTGTTTTTAAATATTACTACAATCTAAAAATGCAGGGTTAAAAACAACCCAAGTTGTGTTGAAAATGGACATGTGATTGGGTTGCTTTGACCCAGCAGTTGGGTTAAATGTTTGACCAACCTGCTGGGTAGTTTTATTTAACTCAACTATTGTTTAAAAATGACTGTATTGCTTGCTTAAAATGAACCCAAAGTATTTCGTAATTTCACACTTATTAACAAATGTTCATTTATTAAGCATATTAATAAGTTTAATGAAGAGTAATTGAATAAACATTACATTGCTTATTAAATGCTCACCTTTTGATTATTATTGTTGCCTCTGATTTTTAATTTCTAACATATTTTGGGTTCATTTTAAGCCACATTTTTAAACAATAGTTGGGTTAAATAAATGTTGATCAGACATTTAACCCAACCGCAGGGTTAAAACAACCCAGTCACGGGGTTTGTCCATTTAGAACCCAACTTGGGTTGTTTTTAACCCAGCATCAAGTAAACTTGCTTCAGTCCAGTTAGTGTGTTTATTTAGAAATATTACTAAAAATGCAGGGTTAAAACAACCCAAGTTGTGTTGACAATGGACATGTGAATGGGTTGCTTTGACCCAGCGGTTGGGTTAAATATTTGCCCAACCTAGTTTTATTAAATCAACTATTATTTAAAAATGACTGAATGGCTTCCTTAGAAATGAACATTTATTAATAAGTTTAATGAATAATCATCAAACAATAAACATGTATTAAATTGCTTATTAATGAATGTTCATCTATTGATCATTATTGTTTCCTCTAGTAATTATGTGTCTGATTTTTAATTTCCAACATATTTTGGGTTTATTTTAAGCCAGACATATAGTCATTTTTAAACAATAGTTGGGTTAAATAAATGTTGATCAGACATTTAACCCAACCGCAGGGTTAAAACAACCCAAGTTGTGTTGACAATGGACATGTGAATGGGTTGCTTTGACCCAGCGGTTGGGTTAAATGTTTGCCCAACCTAGTTTTATTAAATCAACTATTATTTAAGAATGACTGAATGGCTTCCTTAGAAATGAACATTTATTAATAAGTTTAATGAATAATCACCAAACAATAAACATGTATTAAATTGCTTATTAATGAATGTTCACCTTTTGATTATTACTGTTGCCTCTAATAACTATATGTCTGATTTTTTTAATTTCAAGCATATTTTGGGTTAATTTTAAGCCAGGCATATAGTCAATTTTAAACATTAGTTTAACCCACTAACTGCTGGGTTTGTCCATATTTAACCCAACTTGTTTTTCTTTTAACTCAAACATTTTGTAGAGTATAACATTATCAAAGTTATGTTTCACTTTATAAAAACTTTTACATAATGGTCAATCAGACAGAAGGTTTTTTCAGCAAACTTTTGATCATGTTGATCATTTAGAGGCCCCAGAAACACGTGCCAAATATGATACCGTAGCCGTTATTGGGTTAAACCAGCTGTGTTTTGAAAGGTAATAGCTAGACCATCTTGGACCAGCAACAAAACAACTGTGTCTTCAAGAGGTCAGGCAGGTTTTGGAGCACGGTGATCAGTTTGAGCAGCTACCGTGTTCCGTAAAAAAGGAAATTTTGTGATAATTGTCTAGTTTTAAGACGTGACGGCGGACACAATAAACACTCTAAAGGTGCTTTGATGGTTCCATGAAGAACCTTTAACATCTATGGAACCTTTCCATTCCATTAGATTTTTAAAATGTTCTTCAAACTAACAAAAAATGGTTCATTGCTGTGTGAGTGTTGGTGTGTACGAGTGAAATGGTTTGTTTGCTGACAGCAGTTAATAGTGTCTCTCTCTGTTCTTGTCCTCAGGTCATGCTGGCGGCTTCCTATTGGTCCCTGTTGGCTCCTGCCATTGAGATGGCAGAGGAATCTGGGAAATACGGGGACTTTGCGTTCTTCCCTGTTGCCGTGGGTTTTGCACTTGGAGCTCTGTTTGTGTACATTGCAGACCTGATGATGCCTGTTCTGGTGAGTTGAATAATCCAGAATAATCTGTTCCAATGTACAGTAGAAACAATAACACTTCTACTATTAAAAGGTTTCAATGTGTGATTAGTTCATGTGCAAATCTGAAAATCAGTCGTAAACAACAATTTTATAATTGAATATTAAATATATGTTGCTTACTACTCATTTATAAATTGGTGTATTGATTTCATTCTCCTATGAATTACTTTAGTGTAAACTTATTGTAATCTTTAGCTGCATTTTAACCTAAATTGAGACTTTTGTTAGTATTTATTTATTAATTTATTTTTATTATTATTTATTAATTTATTTATTACTGAGAATGATGATTATTGCTGATCACGTATTTTTTTATACACTTATGTGTATATATATATATATATATATATATATATATATATATATATATATATATATATATATATATTATATATATATATATATACATATACACACACACATATATATATTATTAATCTAAATTAAAATCATGTGTGCGTGTATATATATATATATATATATATATATATATATATACATACACACACATATATATATATATATACACACATATATATATATATATATATATATATATATATATATATATATATATATATATATATATATATATATATATATATATATATCACACTCTCTTATTGCCTCTGTTCTGTCCGTCATACGGCTGGATATTGATTCTGACAGCTAAACACGAGATATTGTTCATTTTAGATGAGATCGACTCCCCTGCTCGTATGCTTCAGTTGTGGCTTGTGAAAATATAATGCGGTTGGTATAACATAAGCAGCTTTCTTTATTAATGTGTAGATGTCATCTAAACCCTCTTGGCTCGCAGGTTAACAGCTTGTAGCTGTCACACTAGCATTTAATATTACATTTATTAATAAATGCGTGAACCCATTAGCCCCTGCTGTTGTGTGAGACGATGAGGATGAGAACTAGCTAGGGTTTTCTCTTTTCTTTTTCATTAAGCATGTGTGAATAACTAATAGTAGCAAGCTTGTCGGGTTGCCCTAACTTTAAAACCTAAAGTGATAGTACACACACGTTGTGTTTTCATGGTTTATGGGGACATTCCATAGGCGTAATGGTTTTTATACTGTACAAACTGTACATTCTGTCCCCCTACACTACCTCTACCCCTAAACCTACCCATCACACAACATGTTCTGCTATTTTAGATTTTCAAAAAAGATAATTCTGTATGATTTATAAGCTTGTTTCATCATGGGGACCAAAAAAATGTCACCACGAGATCAAAATGTACTAGTATTACTGTACCTGTGGGGACATTTGGTCCCCATAATGTAGGGAATACACACACACACACACACACACACACACACACACACACACAAATGCGTTGTGTTATCATGGTTTATGGGGACATTCCATAGGCGTAATGGTTTTTATACTGTACAAACTGTATATTCTGTCCCCCTACACTACCTCTACCCCTAAACCTACCCATCACACAACATGTTCTGCTATTTTAGCTTTTCAAAAAAGATAATTCTGTATGATTTATAAGCTTGTTTCATCATGTGGACCAAAAAAATGTCCCCAGAAGATCAAAATGTACTAGTATTACTGTACCCGTGGGGACATTTGGTCCCCATAATGTAGGGAATACACACACACACACACACACACACAAATGCGTTGTGTTATCATGGTTTATGGGGACATTCCATAGGCGTAATGGTTTTTATACTGTACAAACTGTATATTCTGTCCCCCTACACTACCTCTACCCCTAAACCTACCCATCACACAACATGTTCTGCTATTTTAGATTTTCAAAAAAGATAATTCTGTATGATTTATAAGCTTGTTTCATCATGTGGACCAAAAAAATGTCCCCAGAAGATCAAAATTTACTAGTATTACTATACCTGTGGGGACATTTGGTCCCCATAATGTAGGAAATACACACACACACACACACACACAAATGCGTTGTGTTTTCATGGTTTATGGGGACATTCCATAGGCGTAATGGTTTTTATACTGTACAAACTGTATATTCTGTCCCCTACCCCTAAACCTACCCATCACACAACATGTTCTGCTATTTTAGATTTTCAAAAAAGATCATTCTGTATGATTTATAAGCTTGTTTCCTCATGGGGACCAAAAAAAATGTCCCCACAAGATCAAAATTTACTAGTATTACTGTACCTGTGGGGACATTTGGTCCCCATAATGTAGGGAATACACACACACACACACACACACACACACACATGTTCCATGTTTTATGAGGACATTCAATATTACAGTATAACTGAAAGCTATTAATTTCAACATTTATTAGACTTAAAAAAAAATAACTTAATTTAAGTGAACTTAAAACAATCTTTAAATAAAACCGTAATAATAAATAAATAATACATTTATTATTTAATAAAATAATAAATTTAACTGTGACGTTTCTACAAATCGGAAATATACAGAAATTGAAAAAAGGTTATCTAACACTTTACAGTCTTTTACTGCATAAATTATAAATGAAATATTATTATTAAAACGGCAGTTTTCTCTGTTATCTTTGTTGTTTGATTGACATTAATGACAGACATCGTCACAGCAGCTGCTTTATTAGGCTGCTGTCACTTTAAGAGCTGACGGACGTCTCATTATCTCACAAGTTCGTTTAAGATGTTATCTAACTCTTATGTGGATACTCGACAAAACGAGCATTTTGGCATAATTCTGTGTGTTATTGTTTGTTGGAGCGCGAGAGTCTTTCTGTGCACACGAGCCGCATGTGTGTCACATGACATTCACAGACGGCGTTCGTATTTGTCTTGCGGCGCTTGAATGTTTTAAAAGCATTTGTGTGGTCATATAATATAACACTAGCCAAATTATGACGGAAAAACGGATGCTAGATGTTAATTGCGTTAAATATTTTTAACGTGTTAAACTGAACATATACTTGCGGGGACATTTGGTCCCCGTAATGTACGGAATACCAACACACACACACTGGGGTTGGACAATAATTTATTAGTACGGTGCAGGGCCTCCTTTTGTGGTCAATACAGCACCAATTTGTCTTGGGAAAGACCGGTAAAAGTCCTTCACAGTGGTCAGAGGGATTGTGAGCCATTCCTCTTCCAGAGCAGTCGCAAGATCGCTACATGTACAAAAACATTTTCTGACTTGCTCCTCCAAAACATCCCAGAGTGGCTCAAAAATATTCAGATGTGGTGACTGTGCAGGCCATGGGAGATGTTCAATCAGTCCAGTTTTGCTGTGTGTGTTGGTGCGTTATCATGCTGATACACGGCACCCCCTTCAGGGTGATGCATTTGAACCAATAGGTGCACATGGTTGAATTCATGTGCCTCATACTCTTGAATCAGCTCTTCTCTTCTCTGATGATGAGGGCGGGGCAACCTGTCACTCACATGAGATCCACCAATAGAAAACCACAATCATCCAATCAAATCCTCATGGACAAAATCAAGCCCCCGCCCTGCATTTGTTGTCGTCCGAGAAGCGTTTCACTCAGATGTATGTCACAATTGGGAAAAAAAAAAAGATTATCGTCGCAACTTCCATTTTGGTGAATTCAGTATTCATGATTTAAAAATGATTCATCTGCTTTGACATGAGTGGTTTTAGTTTTTGGGGACAAAGTGAGAGGTACTTGCTCATGTGATCCTGGGGATACTTAAGTGTACTTGTCTTTCACTCTAAAAAGTAATTCAGGGGACCCGTTTCCACAACTTAAAAGCATGGTTGCAAGTTAAAAATTCAAGGTTTTTGTTTTTTCCTTTTCATTTTTCATCATTTTAGCAGACGCTTTTATCACAAGGGGAGCAATTAGGGGTTCGGTGTCTTGCTCAAGGGCACTTTAGTCATGGTATTGAAGGTGTGAATTTATTCACAATCCCCACTTTCAGTTCCTGCCGGCGTGGGAATCGAACCAGCAACCTTCAGATTACAAGCCCGACTCCCTCACCACTAGGCCACGACGACCCTATCGTTATTTATTTATATAAACCTTTTAAGTTGCAAACATTATTTTGTTGAGTTCTGTCGACCTAATAACGTTGATGGCTGAAAGACGACCTACATTTTGGTCTTTCCTTGGATATTTTTCATGATACTTTTTTTTTTACATCGTTTTCAACGC
>CM074309.1:1919528-1927028 GCA_037194245.1 Opsariichthys bidens
AGGACACATGTTATAGTCCAAGCTGACTTAACCACAATCAGAAAAAAAAAAACATTGGTTTTTAAAAATAATCTAATATATTCACATGAAGGAAAACCCTTTTAGAAAGGCCAGAAAATCATCATTTAGCATGCAATTTTCGCCATCTGCATCAGATTTTTTATTTGTCTCATCAAACAATTGCTTGTTACGTGCTTTAATGCCCTGATATACTCGAAGCAAAATCAGAGAACGAACTGGAATGATTTGTGTTCATTTTTGCGAGTTCGAAAGCGATCTTTCCGGACTACCATTGGTCCGTGGCGCTTGCATAATAGGTGGGTGTGGCTCCGAGGCTCCGCCTTCTTCGACATGGCAATCTTCTCCGGTTCATTTCTTCAGACGTCTGTGAGTAAAAGCAGAAAAAAATAGTAGAAAATGAAGTTGTAATTCTATTTGAATGTGGCACTGACACTGTTTTTTAAATTTTTAATCCTGCTTTTAGTGGTATATAAATAAACGTGACATGACGGGAGTGCCGAATTGCAGGGCTGGTGCACTTCCATAGTATGTTTTTTCCCATATGGAAGTCATATAGTGTTTGGTTGAATGAATGAAGTGTAGGCAGAATGAATAAATTCATACAGGTTTGGAAGGTGAACTCTCCCTTTAAGTAAGAACAGTGTCATTTCATTGAAAGACGTTTTGATTTGCCGCAAGATGCACTAATTTTTGATATTTTTATTTGCATTTGATGACATCGAGCTTGAATTTTTAACACCCTTGTGCGTAAGATTTCATCTCAGAGTTTTACTTCTTTTTGTTTTAGTCAGAGTTTGGTCATTTATCTCTTCAGAAAGGAACTAATCTATATTTAATGAATGGAGAGCTGGGGAAAACGTTCAGTCGTCAGTCATAAGCTGTGTTCGAAAATGCCACAGACTGACGCTCGGCCTTAAAAGGTAATGAAGATTTGTTGTTTCCCTGTAATATATTATAATGTCCTTTTTTTAGCTTCGCTGCTCCGATTTAAAGTATCTCCCATTTCTCAGACGGGACATTTCATTATGGTATAGATTTGTTTTGCGTGTCATGGTTGACCACATCAGCTGAACTTGTCTCAGTCATGGACTCCATTTGCTCCTGTTAACATCCATTTCAGGCCATCTGACCACAAGTGCAGAGCACATTTTGAGCTGTCCAAAATGCTTTGAGACTCAATCACTCATTTGGAGGTAAAAAATGCAACCATTTCGCATTTGTAAACGGAAATGTTTCCTCAATGTGTTTTGGACATAAACAAAAGAAGCAATTATTAAAACACTTTAGACATTTTCTATTAAATCGGTGCATAACCGGCAAAGTTAAGATATTGTTACGGTTATCATAAAAGTTTTTCAGATGTATCCAACTGCGTGCAAAGTTTCTGACACAAACGATGGTGTAAGAAGGTACGTTTTCACCCAGAAACTGCTTGTAAATTTAACAAATAATTACAAAGAAAAGATAAATAACACTCTGAATTAAATATGACTCTAATAATATTTTCTTGTAAGCTACACTTTTTAAAAATATAATTATTACACTGTTTAAATACTGCCTTAACTTTTTAAAGGATGGTTGTTTATATCTTTCATTCTTCAGTGGAAAAGAAATGAAGGTTTTTGAGGAAAACATTGCAGGATTTTTCTCCATATAGTGGACTTCAATGGGGTTCAACGGGTTGAAGGTCCAAATGTCAGTTTCAATTCAGCTTCAAAGACTCTACATGATCCCAGACGAGGAATAAGAGTCTGATCTAGAGAAATGATTGAACATTTAAAAAAACAAAAACAAATTATATACGTTTTAACCACAAACGCTCTTCTTCTTCTTCTTCTTCTTGTAGAATTCCGGCAGTGTAGACGCTGAAAATTGTATTACTGCCCTCCACAGTTGAAAGTTTGAACTAATTCTTATATTTATATGAAAATTCAGTTCAAACTTAACCTGTGGAGGGCAGTAATACACTTAGCAGCGTCTACACTGCCGGAATTCTACAAGAAGAAGAAGAAGAAGAGCGAGCACAAGACGAGCATTTGTGGTTAAATGTAAATAATAATTTTTTTTTTTTTTAAATCTGACCAATCATTTCGCTGGATAAGACTATGTAGATCCTTTGAAGCTGCACTGAAACGGACATTTGGACCTTCAACCCGTTGAACCCCATTGAAGTCCACTATATGGAGAAAAATCCTGGAATGTTTTCCTCAAAAACCTTCTATTGTTTTCCAACTGAAGAAAGAAACACATGGACATTTTGGATGACATGGGGGTGAGTGAATTCAGTGAATTCAGAAGTGAACTAATCCAAAGTGAAATAAAACAACACTCGTTGACAATAATACATCAAATAAATGACAAACATATTGGTGACAAATTCTACATTTTTTTTTTAGCGTGTAGTTTTTTTTTTTATAGCAATTAGAAAATAAATTATTTAATTGTGGGAACAACATGTTGCTTTCATAATGTCATGCTTACCATATTTTCCAGGTTTTTTGGAACACGTTGCAACTTGGAAAATGACGTATATTGTAATTTATGCAATAAATGTCAAGCATGAAAAACACACGCACAGATTTGTATTTGTGTCGAATGAGCCTAAGTTTGTTTGTCCAGCACATTTCCCACACGCAAATAGAATAAATAAATTTGTTCAGGATTGGTGTTTATAATAAATGTTTACTTCTAATCCATGGCACTATAAGTAGTTTATTTTTTTGTTTACATGTTTTATTCCTATTCGATTCTGAGTAAAGTTAAATTTAAAAGATTTATTGTGGAGTGATTGGAACTACCATAAATATTTATAATGTTTTGTATATATTTAGTTTTATTTACTGGAGTTTACTTTATTTCTAAAATGTGATTTATGCAACGTGTGATGCGACTTGACTGTTTGTTTGTTTTTTCTCTCTAAACATTGTAATTTTGACCCAGTGTGACAGTAAAATACAGTAATATTTTCTGTATAGAATGTGTATTTTAGTCCAATCATCACATTTGGGGGTCCTTGCCATTTAAAAACCCAAATTATAGTCAAACCCCATGGGAAAATATTAGCCATCCATTTAATCCCAACCTCCATTATATGAATTCAATTTATTATTCATTGAGTGAAAAGGCAAACCAAGTAGGCAGATTTCTTTCATTGCCGTTCTTAAATACAGTATAATGTATGAATGAATTATAACACACCCTGAAGCGTCTCGCTGGATTCGTTCACATGTCTTAATAGCTCAACTAGGGCTTTAACACAATTCTGCATCGGTTCCACATCTCAAGGTAAGAGATGAAGCTGATTGCCTCGGGTTTGCGAGGCCGGTGCGCGTCTGTCGCGGCACAATGGTGCTAATGGAAACTCATCTTTGCAGCTTGTCTTTATAATTGTCCACAGGGTAAACGTGGAGCTTTCAGAGATGTCCACTACAACCTCAAAGTGTAGTAGGAGTCCAGAAGAGCTTGTGGAAAATGGATAAAGTGCTTGTGTATAACAGCGGAAGGTCTTTGAAGTGTTGTCCAATTTCAAAGCAATTTCAGGCAGACAGGCTTCCTGCTGTCGTGCGCAAAAACACGAGGTGATGCTGAGCCTTCATCCGGCGTGTTTGATTAAGATGAACATTTTTAAATGTGTCTGATGCAGGAGTATGAATTGATGCTTTTTAATCTTTTTTTTTAAATCGAATTTCTTACATTTCTTCTACGGTTAATCACATATTTGCTGAGAAAAGCCGACAAATGGATTGCAAAAAATTATGAATGGGCTTTTATTTGAATTTTAGCTTGTTATATGCTTTTAGTTTTTCAGTTTTAGTTTTTTATTTAAAGTTCAGTTATTAAAAATTCACTTACATTTATTAATTTTGCCGACGCTTTTATCCAGAGCGACTTACAAGTGAGGAGTACAAGTCTTCGTAAAGAGGCAAATAAACACAAGAAGTGCTCACAATAAAAAGTTTCAGTCATTGCTTAGAGTAGCGTAAGCTGGAATATGGGAGGGAGTAAAATAAGTGAAATATAGTTTTTTTTTTTTTATGCTTTTCTTTGGATGACGGTGAGGAGATCATTCCACCAGCAAGGAACAGTGAACAAAAATGTTCTGGAATGAAAATGAAAGGTAGAGCTGTGTGTCATCAGCATAGCAATGGTAGGAGAAAACATGTACCTGTGATGTAGTGTATATTGAGAAGAGGAGCGGTCCAAGTACTGAACCCTGAGGAACCCCGTGATGTGCTTTACATACCTCCTCTCTCTCGAGGCAACCCTAATTGATTGAGATCGGATTCTAGGAAGTTTGAATAGAGAGGGAATAAAAGAAGTGAAAGTATAGTTTTTTTTTTAATGCTTTTCTTTGGATGACAGTGGGGAGATCTTTCCACCAGCAAGGAACAGTGAACAAAAATGTTCTGGAATGAAAATGAAAGGTAGAGCTGTGTGTCATCAGCATAGCAATGGTAGGAGAAACCATGTACCTGTGATGTAGTGTATATTGAGAAGAGGAGCGGTCCAAGAACTGAACCCTGAGGAACCCCGTGATGTGCTTTGCACACCTCCTCTCTCTCTCGAGGCAATCCTAATTGATTCATTTTGTGAGATCGGATTCTAGGAAGTTTGAATAGGGAGGGAATAAAGGAAGTGAAAGCATAGATTTTTATTTTATTTATTTATTTTTTTGGATGACGGCGGGGAGCTCGTTCCTCCAACAAGTGAACGAAAATGTTGATTTTGTGGCTCTCTGTGATGGTCGCTCATTTACCAATCAGAGGTTTCTGGTAGGGATGTAGACTCGTTTGAGTGAGTGGAAGTAAGGAGGATGCTGAGCCTGTGGTAGATCTGTAGATCCTTCGGGGCTTGTTAAAGACAAGACGTGCCGCAGCGTTCTGAATCATTTGTAGACGTTTGATTGCACATGATAGAAGTTCAGCCAGAAGAGAATTGCAGTAATCAAGCCTATAAATGACCAGAGCCTGGACGCATCTTCCTGATGTTGTGTAGTGCAAATCTGCATTATGGATCCGTCTTTCCAATGCTCAGTTGGACCTCAAAGATTACTCCCAGATTTCTGGCCGACCTTGATGGAGTAATGGATGATGTGCCTGTCTGAATGGTGAAATCATGCCGCACAGTCTGATTGGCAGGGAAGATGAGAAGCTCAGTCCTTGCCAAGTTGAGCTGCAGGTGATGCTCTTTCATCCATGCCGAGATGCCCGCCAGAGAACTTGAGATTCGTGCAGCTTGTCTGTTTGAAATAAAAGGTAGAGCTGTGTGTCATCAGCATAGCAATGTTTGGAGAAACCATGTACCTGTATGATGGGACCCAGTGATGTAGTGCATACGGAGAAGAGGAGCGGTCCGAGAACTGAACCCTGAGGAACCCCGTGATGTGCTTCGCATACCTCCCCTCTCGAGGCAAGCCTGAAAGATAGATGGGATTCAAACCAGTGTGGTGGAGTTCCTGTGATGCACGGGGATGAGAGGGGATCTGATGAGTCACAAACTTATTTATATCTGTTAGATGCCAAGGCATTTGTTTTTTTTTGTTATTTCCATAATTTCTTTCTTCTATCATTCAATTTAGTTGCAGTTTTAGTTAACAATATAAAAAAGAAAAATGCAAAATGTGAGGGTTTGGAATACGATTTATTTTAAGGTATGCATAAAATATTCATGAAAATAAATATTCATAACATTACATTAGTCCAAATTTCATTCTGCTTTCTAGTGTTGTCACGATACTGGAATTTCTAACTTCGATACGATACCTTAAAAAGTATCGATATTCAATATTATTTAATTTTTTGTCCATCCTTTGAAAAGTCTTGACAATCAATTGTTTTTTTTCCTAAAGAGATCACTTTAATATGATGTCAGATATATATTTTTTTTTTTACTCTGAATTTAAGCTTTTATTCACACATGGAAACATTAATCATTTACAATTACAATGATCTCAAGTAAATATTTGAGATGTTTGTGTTTTTTCCAATGGGGCTGCTTGGTTTCAAACTGTAAGCTGAGTTTAAAAAGGACAAGTAAACAGCAACACAATAATTACTAACAATAGCACAGATAAATAAAATAGAATAAAGGTACCAATGAAATAAATTGCTTTATTTTTTCAGCTTTAACTGAAAGTAATCAAATTTAAAATAACATTGTATAATCAGAGGCAGCTTTATTATGTATGTGCGGAATTATGCGCAATACCGTGCTGAAATTCAGACCTGGTCAACGAGTCTTGATGCTTTCAAGCGCTCCAGTGTGTATCTGTGCTCGGTGAAGGTGTCACTGATGACTGTTTACAACGTTTTTGAAGCGTTCAGACGTATCCGATGAGCGCGTGAACACAAGGGCCAATCAGAGGTGTGTCAAATCCGCTCAACAGCGCTCAGTACCGACGTGGTTCTGAAGTCAGTGCTTTTGACAGCTTTATATCAGCAACTAACGATTATTTTTCCGAATAGTCGACTACTCAATTATTATTATTTTTTTTGTATTAATCTAGTGATCTTTTTTTAAGTAAGGAGTTAGAAGTAATTTAGCAGTTCATTGAGGTGTAGAAACACTGGAACACGCCATTATGTAATAATTCGATTTGATTTTGATTAGAAATAAGCCACTCATGTGTGCTCGTCCAGTGGTGGACATTTGAACTTTAACATGAAGAGTGTCAAAGACTTTCTCTACAGTCTTAAAGGAACTTTGATAGTGTTCAAGCCATTGAACGAACGTCTCCTGAACCGTGTGTTTTCCCTCTTGCGCTGTCTGTGATGTAAGGAGTCTTGTGATTGGTTGTCAAGGGAGATGAGGCTGCTAAATTCTGATTGGCTGGAATTTTGGCACATTGTAACGCTGGTTTGTGTTGAGCAGATGCGCA
This sequence comes from Opsariichthys bidens, assembly GCA_037194245.1. Classification (NCBI taxonomy): domain Eukaryota; kingdom Metazoa; phylum Chordata; class Actinopteri; order Cypriniformes; family Xenocyprididae; genus Opsariichthys; species Opsariichthys bidens. The sequence continues at coordinate 1,926,427 of CM074309.1, forward strand.
GGGCGGGAATCAGGAGCAAAGAGAGAACGTCCGCGCACATCCAAATAAACTTCTTTGAAATGCAAAACTGATTTTCGTTCGCTCGAAATATTTTCTTATTTGCTTATTTATCAACTCAGTTCACGCGCGAAATGCCCGTTTGCACGCTCAAAATTTGCCAGAGATCCAATTCCACAGGTGGAACGCCATTTGGGTTCTGCAAAGGGAACAAAGGAGCGTTTTATTCGGCCTCTGTTTAAAGTATTCCCACACTTTTGATAATCGTGGTCCTGGTTTTTGTGATAGAATGGAACTTTCTCCGTTCCCGGGAGCTGGAGCCGCCGTTACGCCAGATGAACGTAAACCGTGTGACGCGTCGACGCATTTCCGTGGATGATGTCGTTGCAGCACTAATAACAGCCATCAAAAAAAAAATCAGTGATTTTTTGTTTTAAAGAAGGAGGTTCTTGAGGTACGGAGCCCCACACATGACATGCGGGGAAAAATATATATATATATTATGGCCACTAGTTTCCTCATTTTAAGTAAATCGTGTACGTGATATATGCCATTCCCTCGATTTACTAAATCCTGGCCATGTTGTAATAAATTCTTCCCTTGTT
>CM074309.1:1932028-1990788 GCA_037194245.1 Opsariichthys bidens
ACAGATAAAGACCGAGGAAAAGCTGCAGTGCAAAAATCACTCAACACACTGTTGGATGCCGTGAACAGCCGCGGTTATTGAAGCACGTCGTTCTGTGCTCGCTGTGTTAGACAAAAACTCTCAAATATGGCAAAAATAACCGTATAAAATTGAGTAGAACAAATATTATCTATCTATACTACTGCTCAAAAGTTTTGAAATATTAAGATTTATTTAAAAAAAAATCTCCATGGCTGCATTTATTTGATCAAAAATACTGAAAAATTCTTAAATATTATTACAATTTAAAATAACTGATTTCTATGTGAATATATTTTAAAATGTAATTTATATCCAGTGATCAAAGCTGGATTTTCAGCACCATTACTCCAGTCTTCAGAGTCACATGATCCTTCAGAAATCATTCCGATTTGCTGCTCAAGAAATATTTCCGATTATTATCAGTGTTGAAAAATGTCGTGCGGCTTCATATTTTTTGCAAACGGTGATCCATTTTTATACTAAGATCCTTTGATGAATAAAAAGCATTTATTTGAACTATAAACAGTTTTCACGTTATAAATACCACTTTTAATGCATCCTTGCTGAATTAAAGTATTATAATTTTTTAACATGGTAGTGTATGATGGTTTCCACAAAAAAAAAAAATTGCGCATTTTTTGATTATTATTGAGCACCATTGAAATAAATGGTGAGCTTTAATAACGTCTGAATGATGAATCATCCCGCCGTTAGACCTGCATGCGGATTTTGTTGCAGTCGAAATATATATATATATATATATATATTTTTTGTCCTAAAGTCATCTTTCCATTCTGTTTTTTTTTCTGACTGCGTAGGCCTGCGTTGGTTTACGCAGAAAAAAAAAGTGCCATTTCTATTCCCCTTTTTTCCACCGGCTTTTTATTTGATCAAGCAGGTGGTCGTGTGTTTACGTGACTTCTCGTCAGCTTGGCCGCAGAGGCACTCATGCAAGCTGCTCTTGACGACAGCCTCACGGCAACAAGTTCCATGACAACCGCCTCTTCCTCTCGCAGATGGCATGAGCCGAACGCGCCGATCTTCACAGGCGACGTCGTCTCAATATATACACCTCGGCTCTTGAGTGCGTTTTGCACGATTATATAGAGCCGTCGCATACGTTATTGCTTGCAAGCGTATGCATGTGTGTCCTTTTTCATCATCGCAGGAATGGTGCGACACGACTAAGGAGAGCTGTGAATCTCGGGAGTCATTGCAGGTTCATTACTTCACTGTAAAAAAACAACAAAAAAATGCTGTATTTGAAGCGCGGAGGCTGAAGATCCTGCGATGCATTGTGGGATGGTGGGTAGGAGGAACATTAATCCGCAAAACAGTTTTGGCATTTTTCTGATGAAGTTGGAAAGCAGAGCATTGTGTGAAAGTGGAAATTTCCGTAGATGCGTATTCAAAGCTTTCCCTGCTGTCCACGCTTCTCTTATCTCATTTGTGCAGTGTTTCTGTCCAGCTGTATTCCATCTGTCCGTACATGCTGGAGAAGCTGATAAACACCGGACAACGGCTCATCCGTCTCTGTCAGCGTGTGTTGCGTGGCTTTGTGTGTGCCGAGGCCTGAACTCTTGAGATCTCTCTATCTGGACGCTCCCATGATGGTCAGCGTCCTCCTGAGACGACACCGACTGACGCTTAAACGCTCAAGATGTTTGGATTGCGTAAATAAAATGTGGGATTGCGTATGTGCTGAATTTAATGTTTCACTTTGGGGTTTTAGTGAGCGTCATTTCATTTTTATTTGACAAAAAGTAGCGAATACACTCAATTCATCAAGGATAACACAACAAAGTTTAAGATAAAACTTGTTTCCATTGTAGTCCTTGATGTAAAGCACAACCTAACTATGAATACAAGAATTACAATAAAATTCCACATTTACAGAGATTTACATAAAATAAGTAAATTTATAAATTTTCATAATAAATTATGAAAATAAATAAATTAATTAATTAATTAATTTTCATAAATAACCAACGTTATACAAATTCATCAAAAAAACAACCTACTTAAGAGCCAATTTTGAGCTTTTAAACTAAAACTAACCAAATCCGAAGTACCTTTAATATCCAGGGGTAATTTATTCCACAAAAGTGCCCCAGAATATCTAAAGGACCATACATAGTTTTAAAACGACACAACGTAAGATCCATGAGACTTTGCCTAGTTTTATAACAATGGTGCTCATATGGTGGTCATATCACGTTAGATGTTTTATGCGTTTTTGTCGTTTCGTTTATGCCGAGTTGCGGCGTTACAGCCATACAATATTGCGTTACTCTCTGAAAAAGTAGCTAATTGTGTTACTTTAATGCATTGCATCACTTTTGCCCTACTTTTTCTCACCTGGGCTGGGCTTTGAATTTTTTTATTTTTATTTTAAGTTCTATTTTTGACACATGCAACATTAATTTTACTCCTAATTTTGCTCATGAATTAATATTGCTCTTATTTTGTATTTATTGCTCTTATTTTGTATTTTTGTATTTTGTATTTTTTTTTTGTATTTCTTGTTGTATTTTTTGCATTATTTATTATTTACTGTGACATTTAGTGTGGACGGCAAAGTCAGAATTTCATTGTAGAGGGAAACATGCTTTCTGTCTGTGCATATGACAATAAACACTTTGCACTTTGAATTGAACATTAATCTGCAAAACAGTTTTGGCATTTTTTCTGATGAAGTCGGAAAGCAGAGCATTGTGTGAAAGTGGAAATTTTCCGTAGTTTTCCTACTTTTTCTCACCTGGGCTTTTTATTTTAAGTTCTATTTTTGGCACATGTAAAGACACTTTCACACCAAAAGTGAAATGAATAAGTGCAACCTCACTCCTGATTTCTCTCAACACGGGGACATGAGAGGTGTTTGTCTCATTTTTTGAACTCGGATATTTTGTTTGTAAATCTAAAAGTAATCCGATACTTTGCTAGTTACTTTGAAAAAGTAACCCGACGACGTAACTTGCGTTGCTTCTCCAACACTGCACGATTTTAGCTCCGGTTTTTACTCTGTGGCGTCATTTCACCAAAAGCTAGGGCGTGGCCGACCCTGATGACATCATCCGATCTCACTCCGTCCCACGTTCTTCACACAACTTTGTCCAGCACTTTAACGCTCAAAAGTCTGAAAATGATCCAATTTACGTGTGATTTTAACGATTAACAAAACCGTTTTTGTTCATCCTACAAATATCGTAAAACTATTCAAAATCGATCAATCAAAAACCACAGCCAATCGGAACAGAGTGTGGGCGGGCTCTCGCTGCATTTGCACGGCAACAGAGGTTAAACTTGGCGGCACTCGCAAGGAAATGGATAAGCATGTAATCAAATTGACACAGTTTAAACATTATTAAAAATTCATACTGAGATTCTGAAACAATCTTTGTCATAGAAATCACTTTCTGTTGATTTTTGCACATTTATCGACTGATATTGTGCCCGCTCATTTAAATCTGTCGTCGTCGGCCTCTAATGCTCAGTTACTTTTTTTGCAGAATTTGAATTTTGTTGAATAGAAAGTTCAAAGGACAGCATTTATTTGAAATAGAAATCTTTAATGGTTTACTGTCGCTCTTTATCAATTCACACGGTAAAAACTGTTGCTTAAATTCAACTCAAAAAAATGAAGGCAACATTTTCCAACTACTTTTTGTAAGTTTAGTGAACTTGGTATTTTGAGTTCGTAAAAATCACTATATGCTAAAAAAAAATGATATACTAATATACTTTTTAAAATAAATTCCTACAGACAACACCCTCGAAGCGCTTTTTTACCGTCTTTGCTGAAAGTATTGAAAGTTAAAATTGCGAAACGATACGTGTCAGGTGACATTTTGTTACTGATTGGCCAAATTTAAACACCTCTGTTTGGTCATCGGTTTCCAAATGGAAATCTTTGATGATTCAGCGGGGAAATATAATACTTTAATCTATACTTTTCATGATTAGTTGACAGCAGCAGCAGGAATCACAATCTTAAATATTTATTGGATCACTTTTGCAGCCCCGTTTCACATATTTAATCTCTAATAAACATCACTTCATTCTCATCTGTGATGTTCTTCAGCTCCAAACTCACCTTTTTTATTTTGATCTGGGTCTCCGGGGAGTCAGGAATCTCGGCTGTGCTGGAGCTGTGAGTTTGCTCAGAGGATGTAAGGTTTTAGTTTCAGTATGTTGCATGAGAAACCCTGTGGGAACCTGTAGAACATGCCATGAATTTCCTCTTTAATATTTATGCTCTTCCAGACTTGTTGAAAATCAGTTCAGTGGCAAATGTGAAATATGGAGTGTGTGTGTGTGAGATTGTGACAGTGGGTGTCCGTCAAACAGCACTCCATAAGACTCGGGGAACTTTTGTTTACGAGTGGACTTCAGAGACTAGTTGTCAGGCTGTTTACATAATTCAAAACGACTTTGCTTGCCATGCAGCATCTTTGCATGTTTCTGGCTCTGTGTAGATGAAAAGTGTGTGAGTGGAGAGAATAATGATTTGGGTGCGAAACTAAGCTCTGTTGCCAGATTAATGCTCCTTGCATTGTCGTAAATGACGCAAAACCTTGTGGGCGACACTTAATTAGTTTCAGGGGTTTTGTAAGAAATATGAACACCCCAAATGAGCTCAGACAATCTTATATATCCACTGCACCAGTGCGCAACAGAATTACTTTATTTGAACTTTATCCCAAATGTATATATTTATATACTTTTTTTTTTTTTTTTTTTACCGGTTACTGTATATGAAAATATCATGCAGCTGAAGTTTTTGACACACGTAGGTTATTAACTGATATTAGAAAACTTTAAAGGACCTATTATACCTCTTTTACAAGATGCAATATCAGTCTCTGGTGTCTCCTGAATGTGTCTGTGAAGTTTATAGCTTGTCAAATTTGCAAATTGCAAATGAGCTGCTGCTCCCCGCCCCCTTTCCAGAATAGAGCGGCGCTTTAACAGCTCAACAACAACAAAGCTGGAGAATCTCATGCAGACAAAATGAGAAAAGTGTTCATCCTTACATTGTTCAAACCGGAGTCGACACTGATGGAGAGACTCAGGAAGAAGTTTCTGAACGGTTAGTGGATAAATTGATGTAGTTGCTGTGGAGTTGATCAACTCATCTCTAGCATGTGTCGTCACGTTCATCTTTTCATCTTTTTTCAAAAGTGCAAAGGGAAAACACTTCAGTTTATATACGTTGTTGTCGTGTAAACTTACCCAAGACTGCACTATTATGACACAGTTTATTTGATCACTTATCTTCTTTGTAATTTTTTTAATTGAATTTACATTTTTTTAACTTGACACAAGCTGAGAAGTGTTTTATTATTATACAGTATATGATTAGAGCTGCATAATATTTTACAGCCAGTATTAAAAGATTATTATTATTTTTTTTTAAATTATCGATAACTGTTGATTTTTGCACATTTATCGACTGATATTATGCCCGCTCATTTAAATTTGTCGTTGTCGGCCTCTAATGCTCAGTTACTTTTTTTGCAGAATTTGAATTTTGTTGAATAGAAAGTTCAAAGGACAGCATTTATTTGAAATAGAAATCTTTAATGGTTTACTGTCGCTCTTTATCAATTCACACGGTAAAAACTCTTTCTTAAAGCTTTAGCTTGTCAAATTTGCAAATTGCAAATGAGCTGCTGCTCCCCGCCCCCTTTCCAGAATAGAGCGGAGCTTTAACAGCTCAACAACAACAAAGCTGGAGAATCTCACGCAGACAAAATGAGGAAAGTGTTCAAACTGATGGAGAGACTCAGGAAGAAGTTTCTGAACGGTTAGTGGATAAATTGATGTAGTTGCTGTGGAGTCGATCAACTCATCTCTAGCATGTGTCGTCACGTTCGTCTTTTTTCCTCGAATCGACCCTCGTTTGTGAAACGGTCCGGCGTAAAATGACGGCATCAACAACACTCGACGACAACAACTCTTCCTCTTCTCTAAAGCAGCACAACATGACCCCGCCCCCTTTGTTGAGTGTTCTCGGGGGCGGGGGTTTATGTAAATGTTAGGGTTAGTGATGTCACTAACTCAGGAAGAAGCTCGTTGTAGTTCCTACCAGCCGTTTGTTGTGGTCCTTAAAAAGCGCTTTCTTTGCATTGAACTTTGAGCGTCGAGATTCTGTAGTTTTTAGTGGAACAAATTGTGATACAACGAATCTTCCAAAGTCCTTTTCTCTGAAGAAAAGGAGTTGGAGCTTTGCTGTTTCTCACGTATTTCGTCTCTGTGGCAGATCTGAATGTGTGAGAGTGAAGGGATTTGAGAACTAGGACAGTCTCCCTCATCCTCTTAACAATACCTTCCCTTCCCACATTTTGAGGACCACTGGCTTATGGGGGAACCAATTAAACGATTAACACAAAGAGGACTGAAGTGACTTTCCAAGTTCTTGACGCTTTCAATCACAATAATTGCTCTTTATTACTAACTGACCCAAACGAGCACCAGTAATGCAGAATATAGACTGCGATTGTTCATGAGAAATGCCATGAGAGTCTGTCATCATTAACATTGTTAACAGTGATGCATCTAAAGCTTGTGGCATGCGTTGTGTGTGTGTGTGTGTGTGTGTGTGAGTCCTCATTAGTTGTTGGCCACTCTTACACATTAAAGCCAGTGTGAGTGCAGGAAGTGTGGAATGTTCAAGTGTTAATCAGTAACACGTTGGAGTGTGTAGCGGCAGTGCACTAATTAACCAGTGAATGAGTTGGTTGCAGCTGCCGAGCTGCTTGTAACCTTTCATGCGACTGTCAGTGTATTTTTGGTTGTTTTATTGTTAACTTTTTTCCGCAGTCAAAGAATGGAAGAGGAAGAATAAGTTGCTACTACAGCTTTGTTTCTTCAAAGTAATAATAAAATAAATATACATTACTGGTCAAATGTTTTTAATAATTCATTTAAATACAATATATGTCACCGGATCACAAAACCGGTCATAAGTCGCACGGGTATATTTGTAGCAATATCCGACAATACATTGCATGGGTCAAAATTAGCGAATCATGAGGATATTAAGTAAAAATCATGTTCCATGAGGATATTTTATACATTTCCTACCGTAAATATATCAAAAATGTATTTTTGTGAGTGGATTTGTATTCATCTGAACAACTTTAGAGGCGATGTTTTTCAATATTTACATCTTTTTGCACACTCAGATTCCAGATGTCATGTCCTAAAAACCGTACATCAATGAAAAGCTTATTTATTCCGCTTTCAGATGATGTATAACATTTAAATTAAAAAAAAAATGACTGGTTTTGGCGTCCTGGGTCACAGATGTGACACTGAGTAATGATGCTGAAAATCCAGCTTTGATCAAAGGAATAAATTATATTTTAACATATATTCACACAAAAAACAACTATTTTAAATTTGTAATAATATTTCACAATATTACTGATTTTACGGCATTTTTGATCAAATAAATGCAGCCTTGGTGAGCGGAAGAGACTTATTTTCAAAATTTTGGCTGGTATGGAGAACTAGGAGCATGCACCAGATTTGACTGAATATTCATTCTCTGGTTGTTTGGTTTTCACACAAATGAAGAATGCATTCAAATATTGGACTGTTACACCCATATTTTGGATGTGTAGTCATGTGGTCTTGCGTGCAGCAGCTGGTTCCCTGAGGTCGTGCCGTATGAGCGGAAAGAGCGCAGGACCTCCTCGTTATTGACAAACAGCCGTCCATCCATGATTCACACGCTCTTCATTTGACGTGGTCACAAAGTCACGTATGTAGCTGCGGCGCTGCATTAATGCTGCTCAAATACGAGCGACTGAGTTGTTGTTATCTTATTCATGGCTGTGGAATCTCGTGTACATATACATTTGGCAAACTCTTCTATCCAAAGCGACTTACAAGTGAGTGTTTGTAGGAAAGCAAGTACTTTGGATCCACATGTCACCGAGGAATTTCTCTGACACGCATTAGTTACCAGGAATGAGATTAAATCTTATTGTTAGCTGTTGAATTTGGTAATTCACTATTATCAGGAAAATTAGCCAAAATGGCTTAAAATGAAATATAATGTGGCGTAAATCAGATTGTTTATGAAATGTAAATGATTGATTGATTGACAGCTGCTCATAAGAGCGTTAATATGTTGAGCAGTGGACATATATACATCACAAGAGAATTATGTGTAATGTTTTTGTCTTTTTTTGGATAAAATTTGATTACAGCTTGATGGGGGGAAAAAAGTCTTATATTTCTCAAGCTCTTCACTGCCACTTTTGTCAAGTATCACAGTTTTTAAAATAATAATAATAAAAAAAAAAAAAATAATAAAAAAAAGTGCATTTTTCTATTTTATTATTGAAAGTCTTTCTCAGGGGAAAGGGTTAAAATATCTATACAGTACATAAGACATGTGAACATTCACACAATAATTGTTTTCAGAGCTTTAATGTGACCTCACAACAACAGCAAAATAATTGAAATCTGTTGATTTAAAGTCCCCTAATATGTATTTATGGATATTACCTTTCATGTACAGCCGTTTGTGAGTGTAAAAGCTCTGCAAAGTTTCAAAGATCAGCGTGCCGATTAATGGCGTTATAGTTTTCTAAAAGAAAGAAGCGATTCTGAACTGCCTGAAATGACTCGTGTGTGTATATATATATATATATATATATATACGCTTTATGTAAAGAGCTGAGCGATAATGTAGTTACATTTCGTAATTAAGAAAATCAGCCCGTTGATATTCAACACAAAGAAATAGTTTCTGAAAAGTGGTCTATATATGGCTGAAAAACTTCTGGGAGAAAGATTGAGCCTCTTCTAATCCATTTACACACGCAGATCCTGTGCCGAGTTGGGATTTGTGATGTCACCGTGTCAGGTGTGACGGAAATGCTTCGGTTTGAATTGTTTTACATTAATGCATTTTGACGTCCCTTTGAGGCATCGGCATTGCAAATGGTTGATAAACTTTGATGTATAGCTGAATTCCCTGTTATTTTTATGCTTAAATGTCTTTGCAAATGTAATGCCTCTTTTCAATGAAATGACAGGAGAAATTCAATTTGAAGTTCAATCATTGATCATTTTCTACTCCCGTCTGTCCTCTGATGTCTTCATCGCTCGTAGTAGGAGGACAGATGACAAGGGTTGCATGCGTGTTGCCAAGTCCACGCTTTTCCCACGGAATTTGGCTACTTTTAAGTCGTCCTTCGGGTAAAAATGTTTTCCGCGGATTGATTTATATCCCTGTACATATGTTTTTGGTGCACTAACACCCCCAAAACACCCCGCAGATGTACAGATTCAGTGGAAAATTAGGCTGCCCGATGGAGAAAATCTTATTGCAACATTTTTGGACTACTTTTGTTGCACAGACAACATTTCTTGACTAATTGGACATGACTAAGATAAGTCTTAGTTTGATGTGCCTTCTCAGTTGTTGCAATATTTATATGGCCAAAACAAAGTAATTATGATGTTATGTGTAGTTTGGTGTAGCCAGACACTATCGCAGCTTTCATTGGTCAAGGACTGCCCAAGAGGACGCTTGACTCGCATGTAACACAACTAGGGTTGCAAAGGGGCGGAAAGTTTCCAGTAAATTTCTGGAAACTTTCCAGGGGAACTTTTAACCTGGGGGATTTTGGAAATATTCCAATTTGGAAACTCAACGGGAATTTATTGGAATTTATGGGAATTTACGGAAATTTATGGGAATTTACGGAAATTTATGGGAATTTACAGGAATTTATGGGAATCTTACACACACACACACAGGTTTTTCTGCTATAAAGTGAGGACATTCCATTGGTGTAATGGTTTTAATACTGTACAAACTGTACATTTTATCTCCCTACACAACCCCTAAACCTACCCATCACAGAAAACATTCTGCATTTTTAAATTTTAATAAAAAATTATTTTGTATGTTTTTAAAGCTTTTTTAAATATGAGGACTCATGAAATTTCATGTTTAAGTTGTAATACCAGTGTAATACCCATGTCATTATACAAATGTGTCCTCAAATCTCTCACACACCCACACACACTTTTTCATGTTTTATGGGGACATTCCATAGGCGTAATGGTTTTTATACTGTACAAACTGTATATTCTGTCCCCCTACCCCTAAACCTACCCATCGCACAAAATGTTCTGCTATTTTAGATTTTCAAAAAAGATAATTCTGTATGATTTATAAGCTTGTTTCCTCATGGGGACCAAAAAAATGTCCTGTGGGGACATTTGGTCCCCATAACGTAAGGAATACACGCACATACACATACTGTCCCACTTTACTTAACATGCACATAAATTATAGGAATTTCACTAAAACTAATGAATAAACAGTATCACAAGGTAAGGCTGTATGTTAATGCAATAAAGTTACAAAGTTGTTACTATCAAAAATACAGAATTGGTGGTATTTTTGGCTTATAGAAAGGCTACAGAAACTGTTACCATGCTAAATACACAATACTAAGATGAACAGTTAATAAATTGCAGATCAGATCGGAATCAGAATTTCTTGCCCCATCGTTATCCAAATCCGATATTGCGTGTGTACTATTGTGTCATTGTTAAACCCCACAAAAGGCTCAAAAACACTATAAAGCACCATGAAGTTTCCGTGCACTGTATTAAAACTGTTCTGAAGCCATAGTTTAATGTGAGGTACAAATGAAGATTTAAGTCATTAAAGTTCACGTAACTGCTTCCCGCATTCTCCATCAGCATTCAAACTGCCAGTCGTGGTCGGTTACGGCAGTCAACACGATGGAACTCTCTCCCAGATGATTCAATGTTTTTATACTTGATCCATAGATAAAGGTCTGTGGTTTTGCATAAATTGACTGGAGTTTATAGCTGTTAGATCACAACACTGGAGTAGAGAGCTCTATGAATTGTTCTTCACGTGCACAGTAACTGAAACTTAAAACTGTTTAAAGGCTCAATAAAACATTGCATTGAATATTGCACAGAATTTTTGGTATCAGTTCTGAAAAAGATGGTATCGGTGCATCCCTAATTAAAACATGAATGAAGACTGAACATCAATCCTGCATGCGAATACTTTCCAGCTTTTCTTTTAACTTGAGCGCCGCATTGGTAGATCATGAGCGAGACGCTGCAAAAGACGAGAGTGCAACGGTCAACACGTCTGTCTAGTGCATTTAAGTAGAAAAACAATGGAAAAGCAGCACAGTGGAATGGAAAAATGCTTTCAGTCTGACAGAAGAGCAAAGACTTTGAAGAACATCTTTCAAAATGTGCTTTTGTTTCTTTGACTACACACTCCACGACCCAATGAAATGTCTTGCGACCCACCAGTTGAGAAACACTGATTCGTTATATTATACACTCAGCTAAAGGATTTTTAGGAACACCTGTTCAATTTCTCATTAATGCAATTATCTAATCAACCAATCACATGGCAGTTGCTTCAATGCATTTAGGGGTGTGGTCCTGGTCAAGACAATCTCCTGAACTCCAAACTGAATGTCAGAATGGGAAAGAAAGGTAATTTAAGCAATTTTGAGCGTGGCACGGCCCAGACGGGCCGGTCTGAGTATTTCACAATCTGCTCAGTTACTGGGATTTTCACGCACAACCATTTCTAGGGTTTACAAAGAAGGGTGTGAAAAGGGAAAAACATCCAGTATGCGGCAGTCCTGTGGGAGAAAATGCCTTGTTGATGCTAGAGGTCAGAGGAGAATGGGCCGACGGATTCAAGCTGATAGAAGAGCAACTTTGACTGAAATAACCACTCGTTACAACCAAAGCATTTGTGAAGCCACAACACGCACAACCTTGAGGCGGATGGGCTACAACAGCAGAAGACCCACCGGGTACCACTCATCTCACTACAAATAGGAAAAAGAGGCTACGATTTGCACGAGCTCACCAAAATTGGACAGTTGAAGACTGGAAAAATGTTGCCTGGTCTGATGAGTCTCGATTTCTGTTGAGACATTCAGATGGTGGAGCCAGAATTTGGCTTAAACAGAATGAGAACATGGATCCATCATGCCTTGTTACCTCTGTGCAGGCTGGTGGTGGTGGTGTAATGGTGTGGGGGTGTTTTCTCGGCACACTTTAGGCCCCTTAGTGCCAATTGGGCATCGTTTAAATGCCACGGCCTACCTGAGCATTGTTTCTGACCATGTCCATCCCTTCATGACCACCATGTACCCATCCTCTGATGGCTACTTCCAGCAGGATAATGCACCATGTCACAAAGCTCGAATCATTTCAAACTGGTTTCTTCAGTCCACAGTCACCAGATCTCAACTCAATAGAGCATCTTTGGGATGTGGTGGATCAGGAGCTTCCTGCCCTGGATGTGCATCCCACAAATCTCCATCAACTGCAAGATACTTTCCCATCAACATGGGCCAACATTTCTAAAGAATGCTTTCAGCTCCTTGTTGAATCAATGCCTCGTAGAATTAAGGCAGTTCTGAAGGCGAAAGGGGGTCAAACACAGTATTAGTGTGGTGTTCCTAATAATCCTTTAGGTGAGTGTAGACGTTTTTTATATGTCTATTTCAGAGCTTCGGCACATACATTTTTGGGTGAGCGGTTCCTTTAAACAGTCTTTAGCATGAATGTAAATTGTGGACTTTGGAACTGAAATGTCGTGCGGTGATAAATGCGTGCACATTTGCATATCCTCTAAACTCTTTCTGTCGCCACAGGAACGGCGAGACCCTTCCGGTCCTACATCATAAATCCTAATTCACACGTCTCCATCAGAAAGCTAAAAATAGCTGAAGGAGAGTGGAAAAGTAGGGGAAAATGACTGGTATTCTGGGCAGATTTGCCTCGAGCATCACCAGCGTGTTTTTGTGAGCCAGCACTGAGTTAGTTGGTGATCTTGATGCTTCGATCAGTTATTGACGTGCGTGTCTGACTGTCTTTTGGGCGTATGCAGATGTCCTTATGTTCTTCGTGCCCGTGGTTATATAAGCAGAGTAACTCAAGGGCTCAGTGGACCGGAGCCAGTGCCAGACCTCAGACTGACTCATACTGACACAGGGAGCTTCACTGAAGACGTGGTTTATTTTCCTGATGCTCATATTTAAGGAGGACTCCAGAGGATCTGTCCTGCAATCGTTAATGAAATGCTGTGCTCCTTCATCACTGCCTTATTTCACATCATATGGAACAGGTTGAAGTGACCATGTGGGTTTGTGGATAACACTCATACTTTTCACATATGTCCGGCCCACTCTCTTGGCTTATTCAAGCAAAGAACCAGAGTGGAAAACAAGTCGTTTGAGTGACCAGAGTTTGCTTTTTTCTTTTTGTGCTGTGGGAAAGCTAGGATTCTTAGTATTATAATACTTAGTATTATCATTCTACACCCTTCTTCGGATTTCATTTTTTTGGCAGACAAATGAAATCCAAGCACTAATAAAAAACAATAGTTGATTTTAAAAAATTATTCAGCATATTCATCATTTAGCAGATGCTTTTATCCAAAGCAACTTACAAGGGCAGCAATTAGGGGTCAGGTGTCTTGCTCAAGGGCACTTTAGTCATGGTATTGAAGGTGGAGAGAGTGCTGTTCATTCACAATCCCCACTTTCAATTCCTGCCGGCATGGGAATCGAACCAGCAACCTTCAAATTACAAGCCCGACTCCCTCACCACTATCCACGACTACCCTACGACAAAACGTACAATGCTATAAAAATAAATAAATACTTAAAGGCCCACTGAAGTACCTGAAGTTGTCGTAATTTCCATCGAAGCAAGGGGACGTATGGAACGGCTACTCCCCTTTTTTAAAAATAGCCAATAGCGTTTCGTTTATATATCACAGCTCAGCCAGAGCTGTTGAGCTCTGTAAAGCTGCAGTTTCCTTTTAATCTCTAACCATATCTCCTAATTTCCTCAATATCGCTTTAAAATATAGCATTCTGTATGGTAATCTTCATCTTTGTCATTGTCACATTCCTACATATTTTGCTCCTTTTTGTGTCCGGTGTGCATCAGTCTTTCGGTGTGCCTGTCGTCTGAGATTAATAACAGTTTGGCTGTTGATTGCAATGTAACTGACTGGTCGGCTGTTACTGTTTTCTCCTCACATGAACGCAGGCTTAATGGAGTGCTCTGTTTCATGCTATGAGTCACCTCAGGTCAGAGGTCGAGCGTCGGCTCATTTAACAGCATTCATGTGTGTAGTGAACTCAGTCATGCATCTGTGATATGAAGCATTAGCCGTAGGTCTGCTTGACCCAATCTTACCCCATGTATTTGAAATGCGTTGAGCTCATAATTCTGGAATTGCACAACAATCTATCCTCCATCTACACTGTATATGTATATACAGGGTTCCAGACTGTGACCAAAATGGTCGCATACGCGACCTTTTTTTGAGGATGTGCGAGTTAAAATTTTATGTGGTCGCATTTGTGCGAGTGCATGATCGTGATATTCGCGCAGCGCGTGTAACAGAATGAGGTATCAGCAGCTGCTGCCGTCCGTAACTGTTTTGCTTTCAAAATGCATGAAATTTAATGAAGGAGTGCATCATGAATCCATTTTCCAAATCGTGTTTTTGTCTTATCCTGAATCACTGCGGTACGCCCATAATAAGTGTTTATGTTCAGACTATTTCAGATCAGGCTCGGCTCGGCTGCGGAGTATCACAGTACCTGCGTGACTCGTCATAGACAAAAAGAGAGAAGTAGTTCCGGCTACAAACTGTGCGTGACAGTCGGTCCGTGTGAAGTGAATTCAGACTTCAGTTCAGCTTCACGGGAAGCGCAATCGAAATGATATATATTAGGATTTTATATACTGTGACGAGCAGGGCGGGCGAGAGCCGTGAGGGAACGGCGCGAGGCCGGTGGCGCGAGTGATAATGAGCGTCAGCTGCGCGCTACACCGGTCTCGTGTCTCTCACGGAGGAGCTCCGGAAGCATAAAAGAGGAGCTATGACAGTGAAGGACGAGAGAGGACCAGGCCTTGATTTTATGTTGTGTTTTATTTTGTTTGTGTGGGCGGCAGTTAAAACTGTTGTAGCCAAAAACAAATAAAAAATTTGACCAAGAATTTGGTGCGGCCAACTGAGAAAATTGGAAGCACCAGTGCAACCAGTGAAAAAGTTAGTCTGGAGCCCTGATAAACATTCTAATTGAATGATTTAATGATTTTTTTATATCCAATTATATTACCACATCACATATTGTTCTTCTGAAGAAAAGGGAACAAAAATGACAGAGGCTCCGCAATGAACCTGATTGGACGCCAAAATCCTGTTTGTTTTGTTCTCAGGCGCATATATTTACATGTTTACATAACTGTGAGGAAGCTGTTCCCATCCGTGTTGCTGTGGGGCTTGATCTCCTGCGATTCCTGCAATTGTCTCCCTTTATTATTATTTCTGTCTTTTGAATGCCACCTGTTCAAATCAATGCTCTGTGACCAGAGTTTCTGCCAAGACCCCCTAGCCAGTGCTTTCAACCAGATGTTGCAAAGGCTGACGATTCACAAACCATTGATGACGTTCCTGAATATATTTGCATGGAAATGCCACCATGGAACAGGAACAGCAAAACGTTGCATCACAAAGCAGCTTGAACATGAGCTTCTGTGATTTTTTTCTTCTTCTTTTTAATAACTGCTGTATGATTGGCTTTGTGGCCAATTTCCCTATTTTTCCTTGATTTTTATTTTTGACGAACAAGACGTCCATCTGGGCTCGGCTGCACTCCCTCATACAGTAACTCCAAATTTTCTGCTACCCACTTAGAGCAAAATTGTCTTCATTCTCTCCCTGTTGCGAGCTGAAAGCATTTACTTTGTGTTGAGGAGGATTTTTGGAGTAGTTTGTCTGACACTGGTTTGATTTGTAGCCTTATGGTCATTTTTATATGGAAAGGTCAGGTAGGTTTATAGGAATGACACATTACGGTGTAAGATGAGGTAAGAGCCCTTTTTAAGTCTTAAATCTTCCTCTTGATCTTCTCATAGATGTCACCATATCTCTTCTCAACACACATATAGATATATGGATGGATATATATTTTTTTTTTTTACATATATTTTTTTTCTGCCAAAATCACATGACCCTCGTTCCACATTGCTATGTTTTTTCAATTTTGTGTTACAACAGATGCTTTCATTTATTTCCTTTAAGAAATGATGATGCCTCATCTATGTAAGGTTGCTTCCTCCGCCACTGAATGAAAAATAGAAAACATAATTACGACTTTTTATCTCACAATTTTGACTTTTTTTTTCTCGCAATCGCAAGTTTGCGAGCAGAATTGCGAGAAATAAACTCAGTTGCGAGTTAGTCAGAATTGTGAGTTGTAAACTCAGGTGCGAGTTATGAACTCAGAACTGTGAGATATAAAGACGGAATTGTTAATTATAAAGTCAGAATTGCCAGATAAAAACTCAATTGCGAGATATAAAGTCAAAATTGCGAGATTTAAAGGCAGAATTGTGAGATATAAAGTCAGAATTGTGAGATATAAAGTCAAAATTGCGAGATTTAAAGGCACAATTGCGAGATATAAAGTCAGAATTGTGAGATTTAAAGTCAGAATTGCGAGATATAAAGTCAAATTGTGAGATAAAAGTCAGAATTGTGAGATATAAAGTCAGAATTGTGAGAAATAAAGTCAGAATTGTGAGATTTAAAGTCAGAATTGTGAGATTTAAAGTCAGAATTGTGAGATATAAAGTCAGAATTGCGAGATATAAAGTCAGAATTGTGAGATTTAAAGTCAGAATTGTGAGATATAAAGTCAGAATTGCGAGTTATAAAGTCAGAATTGTGAGTTATAAAGTCAGAATTGTGAGATATAAAGTCAGAATTGCGAGTTATAAAGTCAGAATTGTGAGATATAAAGTCAGAATTGCGAGTTATAAAGTCAGAATTGTGAGAAATAAAGTCAGAATTGTGAGATTTAAAGTCAGAATTGTGAGATTTAAAGTCAGAATTGTGAGATATAAAGTCAGAATTGCGAGATATAAAGTCAGAATTGTGAGATATAAAGTCAGAATTGTGAGATATAAAGTCAGAATTGTGAGTTATAAAGTCAGAATTGCGAGTTATAAAGTCAGAATTGTGAGTTATAAAGTCAGAATTGTGAGATATAAAGTCAGAATTGTGAGTTATAAAGTCAGAATTGTGAGTTATAAAGTCAGAATTGTGAGTTATAAAAGTCAGAATTGTGAGTTATAAAGTCAGAATTGCGAGTTATAAAGTCAGAATTGTGAGATATAAAGTCAGAATTGTGAGATATAAAGTCAGAATTGTGAGATATAAAGTCAGAATTGTGAGATATAAAGTCAGAATTGTGAGATATAAAGTCAGAATTGTGAGATATAAAGTCAGAATTGCGAGTTATAAAGTCAGAATTGTGAGTTATAAAGTCAGAATTGTGAGATATAAAGTCAGAATTGCGAGTTATAAAGTCAGAATTGTGAGTTATAAAGTCAGAATTGTGAGATATAAAGTCAGAATTGTGAGTTATAAAGTCAGAATTGTGAGATATAAAGTCAGAATTGTGAGTTATAAAGTCAGAATTGCGAGTTATAAAGTCAGAATTGTGAGTTATAAAGTCAGAATTGTGAGATATAAAGTCAGAATTGCGAGTTATAAAGTCAGAATTGTGAGTTATAAAGTCAGAATTGTGAGATATAAAGTCAGAATTGTGAGATATAAAGTCAGAATTGTGAGAAATAAAGTCAGAATTGTGAGATTTAAAGTCAGAATTGTGAGATTTAAAGTCAGAATTGAGAGATATAAAGTCAGAATTGCGAGATATAAAGTTCAGAATTGTGAGATATAAAGTCAGAATTGTGAGATATAAAGTCAGAATTGTGAGATATAAAGTCAGAATTGTGAGTTATAAAGTCAGAATTGCGAGTTATAAAGTCAGAATTGTGAGTTATAAAGTCAGAATTGTGAGATATAAAGTCAGAATTGCGAGTTATAAAGTCAGAATTGTGAGTTATAAAGTCAGAATTGTGAGATATAAAGTCAGAATTGTGAGATATAAAGTCAGAATTGTGAGAAATAAAAGTCAGAATTGTGAGTTATAAAGTCAGAATTGTGAGATATAAAGTCAGAATTGTGAGATATAAAGTCAGAATTGTGAGAAATAAAGTCAGAATTGTGAGATATAAAGTCAGAATTGTGAGATATAAAGTCAGAATTGTGAGAAATAAAGTCAGAATTGCGAGATTTAAAGTCAGAATTGTGAGATTTAAAGTCAGAATTGTGAGATTTAAAGTCAGAATTGTGAGATATAAAGTCAGAATTGCGAGTTATAAAGTCAGAATTGTGAGTTATAAAGTCAGAATTGTGAGATATAAAGTCAGAATTGCGAGTTATAAAGTCAGAATTGTGAGATATAAAGTCAGAATTGCGAGTTATAAAGTCAGAATTGTGAGAAATAAAGTCAGAATTGTGAGATTTAAAGTCAGAATTGTGAGATTTAAAGTCAGAATTGTGAGATATAAAGTCAGAATTGCGAGATATAAAGTCAGAATTGTGAGATATAAAGTCAGAATTGTGAGATATAAAGTCAGAATTGTGAGTTATAAAGTCAGAATTGCGAGTTATAAAGTCAGAATTGTGAGTTATAAAGTCAGAATTGTGAGTTATAAAGTCAGAATTGTGAGTTATAAAGTCAGAATTGTGAGTTATAAAGTCAGAATTGTGAGATATAAAGTCAGAATTGCGAGATATAAAGTCAGAATTGTGAGTTATAAAGTCAGAATTGCGAGTTATAAAGTCAGAATTGTGAGTTATAAAGTCAGAATTGTGAGTTATAAAGTCAGAATTGTGAGATATAAAGTCAGAATTGTGAGATATAAAGTCAGAATTGTGAGTTATAAAGTCAGAATTGTGAGTTATAAAGTCAGAATTGTGAGTTATAAAGTCAGAATTGTGAGTTATAAAGTCAGAATTGTGAGATATAAAGTCAGAATTGTGAGATATAAAGTCAGAATTGTGAGATATAAAGTCAGAATTGTGAGTTATAAAGTCAGAATTGCGAGTTATAAAGTCAGAATTGTGAGTTATAAAGTCAGAATTGTGAGATATAAAGTCAGAATTGCGAGTTATAAAGTCAGAATTGTGAGTTATAAAGTCAGAATTGTGAGTTATAAAGTCAGAATTGTGAGATATAAAGTCAGAATTGTGAGATATAAAGTCAGAATTGTGAGTTATAAAGTCAGAATTGTGAGATATAAAGTCAGAATTGTGAGATATAAAGTCAGAATTGTGAGTTATAAAGTCAGAATTGTGAGATATAAAGTCAGAATTGTGAGATATAAAGTCAGAATTGTGAGTTATAAAGTCAGAATTGTGAGATATAAAGTCAGAATTGTGAGATATAAAGTCAGAATTGCGAGTTATAAAGTCAGAATTGTGAGATATAAAGTCAGAATTGTGAGATATAAAGTCAGAATTGTGAGATATAAAGTCAGAATTGTGAGATATAAAGTCAGAATTGTGAGATATAAAGTCAGAATTGTGAGATATAAAGTCAGAATTGTGAGTTATAAAGTCAGAATTGTGAGATATAAAGTCAGAATTGTGAGATATAAAGTCAGAATTGTGAGATATAAAGTCAGAAATTGTGAGATATAAAGTCAGAATTGCGAGTTATAAAGTCAGAATTGTGAGATATAAAGTCAGAATTGTGAGTTATAAAGTCAGAATTGTGAGATATAAAGTCAGAATTGTGAGATATAAAGTCAGAATTGTGAGTTATAAAGTCAGAATTGTGAGTTATAAAGTCAGAATTGTGAGATATAAAGTCAGAATTGTGAGATATAAAGTCAGAATTGTGAGTTATAAAGTCAGAATTGTGAGATATAAAGTCAGAATTGTGAGATATAAAGTCAGAATTGCGAGTTATAAAGTCAGAATTGTGAGATATAAAGTCAGAATTGTGAGATATAAAGTCAGAATTGCGAGTTATAAAGTCAGAATTGTGAGATATAAAGTCAGAATTGTGAGTTATAAAGTCAGAATTGTGAGATATAAAGTCAGAATTGTGAGATATAAAGTCAGAATTGTGAGTTATAAAGTCAGAATTGTGAGTTATAAAGTCAGAATTGTGAGATATAAAGTCAGAATTGTGAGATATAAAGTCAGAATTGTGAGTTATAAAGTCAGAATTGTGAGATATAAAGTCAGAATTGTGAGATATAAAGTCAGAATTGCGAGTTATAAAGTCAGAATTGTGAGATATAAAGTCAGAATTGTGAGATATAAAGTCAGAATTGCGAGCTATCTCACAATTCTGAGAAAAGAAGTCAGAATTAATTAGTTTATATCTCACAATGCTTAGAAAAAAGTCCTTTTTTTAATTCCACGGTGGAAACAAGCTTCCATTCTCATCTCATGTATTCTTACTGGCTCTCTAAATATGTTACAATTTAAAAGGCAGTGCCAACTGTTCTCAAAAGGGGCGTCTTTCTCCATATTTCTCTCTTTCCCACAGTGCTGAAAATGAATTGGTTGTTTACACAATGTTATATTTTCCATCACCGATGTCTGAAGGTGGATTTGCTGTGTTCTTTTTGCACACTTCACCGGCTCCAGGATCAGTCTGAGAATTTGAATAGTGAAGGAGTTCATTGAGATTGCCAATTTGAAAGGCCTTTTCTTGTCATGGTATCAATAATCAGTGACTTCAAACTGCACTCAGCACGTCTGTAATCTTCAAATGGAGATGTTGCATCTTATATTTACTCCATTCCTCCTCAGTTGCTTTCAATTCCAGTGGGTTTCTGAAAGGAGGGCCTGCAGGAACGGGTTTTATTGGTCAGAGTTTGCGTCTCGAGCCGTGTAGCTTCAACATGTTCTCTCCACAGGTGGTAGAGCAAGAGTGGATTTGTGTAGGAGCTTGTCCTAGAACTGAAGTGGTGGTCGTGGTGCTCGTAATCCGCATTGGGAGGGATTGTTCATCTTCGCGTTTCATGTGTCATTGCCGGTTGCAGTCCTTGCATAGATTCAAGGAATGATATGTGGGTCATATGTCTCCACGGTCACCAAATCCATTAGAACCCCCGCCATATCTGAGAAATGTGTATCTTGAGAGGGGTGAACTCATTTTGAAATGAGGGTGGACTCAAAAATAGATGGCGGAATAGATTGCGAGGAAGCTTGAAAGGAGATGGGAACAGATGGCGGCATGTCCAATTTGAGAATGGAAATGTGATATGGCAAGATTGAGATTTGTTGGTCTTGAAAGCGAAGATGGCTTGGAGGTTAAGTTTGGGCTCACCGATGAGATATCTTGAAGATTTGGCGTACAGTTTCACCTCCACCTCTCGGCCCATAATTCACCTGGTGTTGGATGATTCCTAAGGTCTTACGCCTACTTTAGGACACCGTGATGGTGTTCAACATGATGGATAGAGGCTTTCTTTTCCAAGCCATTGCTTATAAATGAAGGTGAATCTCACTGGATTTGTCAAGAGCATCATCTTTGATTTTTGAAATTGGAGCTATTTTGGGGGAGATTCACCCATAAATGTAATGGGGCTCCGAAAGTCAAATTAGATTTCTGGGATTCAACATCTAATTTAAACCTTAATACAAGTTTTTGGATATGGTGTAAGATATTTTGGACATAATGACCACATTTGTGACATTTAACTTCAATTTAAAGCCAAAATGCTCTTTGGATTTTCTGAAAAATCTCAAATCATGCTGGATAACATGATCATCAGTCAGATCGTTATTTTTTTTTTGATTGAGAAAGAAATAAAATGGGAAATAGAAACGTTGTTACTCGTCATCTCAGAAAACGGCAGCACCTTTTGCCTTTTATCTGTGGATGATCATTTCTGAACAGATATTCGGAACACCAGAATCCATAAGAATGTAAATTCCATTTCCATTGGATCCCGCTCACCAGTCTGAGCTCATATGCCTGTGCACATCTGTCAGTGTTCTGGGATCCCAGTTGTGGAGTCTCACTAATCAAGCAGATCTCATTAAGCACACGTAAACGAACGAGGCTTTGAGCGGATTGGAGCTTGACATCGTGATGAGCCGTTGTTGAAGTGTTTCTGTAAACAGTTGCACCTTATAAGGCATTAAACATCACTCGTTTCATGTTCTCAAAGTGTGACTTCTGACTCTTCTCTTATCTTTTTCCACAGCGGATCAGCAGGGACTTGAGAAATCCCAGTTTGCGCACACATGCACTTTGCTACTGTGCTCTCTCAATAATTGACAGCATTCTCCAGTCATCCAGCTGTCTCTAAGCTTGCTTTCTTCACACCAGAGTGAGAATAGATTGGCAAGCGATGTGGTCCCGCTGCTTTGTGGAAAAATAAACGTTTTTCCTGCAACCATCCCAAAATAAATAGCAAGTCTATCCGTCAACACTGTCTTATTGTTTCTTTCCTTAATGAATCAGTTTTTGAGCTAATCATTTGAGTGAATGATTCACTGACTAGCTTATGAAGAGAGCTTCTTGTTTCTTTCCTTCAGTTGAATAAATTGTTGGGTTGAATGAATCACTGGCTCAATCATAAAGACGGTCACTTTCATTCCTGAATGAATCGGTAGTCATTTAAGTGAATGATTCAATGACTCGCTTTCAAAGAGTCACTTTTTTACCCCCTAAATGATTCAGTGGTATTTGAACAAATCATTTGAGTGAATGATTCAATGACTCGCTTTCAAAGAGTCACTTGTTCCCCCCTAAATGATTCAGTGGTTTTGAATAAATCATTTGAGTGAATGATTCAATGACTCGCTTTCAAAGAGTCACTTGTTCCCCCCTAAATGATTCAGTGGTTTTGAAGAAATCATTTGAGTGAATGATTCAATGACTCGCTTTCAAAGAGTCACTTGTTCCCCCCTAAATGATTCAGTGGTTTTGAAGAAATCATTTGAGTGAATGATTCAATGACTCACTTTCAAAGAGTCACTTGTTCCCCCCCTAAATGATTCAGTGGTTTTGAACAAATCATTTGAGTGAATGATTCAATGACTCGCTTTCAAAGAGTCACTTGTTCCCCCCTAAATGATTCAGTGGTTTTGAAGAAATCATTTGAGTGAATGATTCAATGACTCGCTTTCAAAGAGTCACTTGTTCCCCCCTAAATGATTTCAGTGGTTTTGAACAAATCCTTTGAGTGAATGATTCAATGACTCGCTTTCAAAGAGTCACTTGTTCCCCCCTAAATGATTCAGTGGTTTTGAACAAATCATTTGAGTGAATGATTCAATGACTCGCTTTCAAAGAGTCACTTGTTCCCCCCTAAATGATTCAGTGGTTTTGAACAAATCATTTGAGTGAATGATTCAATGACTCGCTTTCAAAGAGTCACTTTCCCCCCCTAAATGATTCAGTGGTTTTGAACAAATCATTTGAGTGAATGATTCAATGACTCGCTTTCAAAGAGTCACTTGTTCCCCCCTAAATGATTCAGTGGTTTTGAAGAAATCATTTGAGTGAATGATTCAATGACTCGCTTTCAAAGAGTCACTTGTTCCCCCCTAAATGATTTCAGTGGTTTTGAATAAATCATTTGAGTGAATGATTCAATGGCTCGCTTTCAAAGAGTCACTTTTTCCCCTTAAATGATTCAGTGGTTTCGAACAAATCATTTTGAGTGAATGATTCAATAAAGGCTACATCCAAAATCTTTGGCTGCTGAATCATTTCCTCGTTGCCCTATAAATTAATGACTTATTAGTGAGTGACTTTGCAGGCAGCAAAGATATCTCACAAAATTAGTTTCGAACAAGCGTAACGGTCTAATGAGCAAGACAGCACAAGCAAATATTTAATTACTTGAATCCTAATTTGACATGACATCAAAAGTGGAAAACGTTGGTCAAAAGCATACATTTACAAACTGTCCACGACTTCAATGCCACAGTGTCACAGAATGGAACGCACAGACACAGCCAAAGAGTCACCTGTTTTGTTCCCAAATGAATCTGTGGATTTGAGTGGATCATTTGAATGATTCATTTGTCCCTGAATAAATCAAACATTTTAAAAGGATAAATGATCAATGGAGGCATTGTTTTGTTCCTAAACGAATCTGTGGTTTTGAACATTCATTGTTTGAATGAAACAATGAATCACTCATAAAGACAGCCAAATACTTGTGTTTTTGATGTAACCTGTAGCATGCAATGACTTTTATCAAGCTAGTGAATGAATGAGTCACCACAGGTGTAGAGAATCACATTAACGTTCAACGTGATCCGGCGATATTTGGCAACCACAAATTGCCCGAATGCTTTACATAGCTTATGAATCTTCCAAAGGATCAATGAAAATGTTCGTTTTTCATGATTTCAACAATCTTTTAGGACTCCTGAACCAGAGGGCCAGTATTCATTGGCCCAGTGCGAACGGCCTGCGTGTGTCAGAGTACTGATAAGCGCGGTCAGTGATGATATATCCCTGTGTATCCTTCCTCCATAAATTCTGCTAACGGCTTGCTCATTTGGATTGATTCGTATGTCAGCGGTCGTAACTTACCCACAAACAAAGGACAGATGATGACAAACATGATGCATTTCTCTCGCGCTGCCACCCATGCACAGACGCTCTGTCTGTGATTAAACTGAGCAAATCGTTTCAGTACAATACTGGACGCTCAGCTTCCATTCGTTTTTCCCTGCGTGTGTTTCTCAAGCTTGTTTCTTCATAACTATCGCTCGATGCGATATTGAACGTATATATTATTCGAGAGGAGGATGTGATACGTTCGGAAAACAGAGGACACTGCTTGCGCATGTTATTTCAACGATAACGTATGATTTTGTTTGTGTGCATTTCATGCAATCGTAATGTAAAAACGCTCTGAGATTTTGAGGACATTAGATAAGAGCAATAAATTGCAGGTCTCATGTCTCACATACATGTACAAACTTGAGATGTAGACCACAGTGTGAAGATTTAAAGTGCTATTTTAAAGGGTCCTCCTTTTGTTTTGGAGTCTCCTATAGTTTTGCATGCATCCAAGGTCAAAAAACGCTTTCATTTTCTCATTTTGCACACTGCAGCATCAGCTCTGAAGGACTGATTGATTGATTCAGAGCCTGCTCTACTCTGATTGGTCAGATGGCCCAGTCGGTGTGTGTCGGAAATCAAACACCCATCTCCATATCTGAATTTCAGCACATGATACGATCAGTAACGACGGCGTCGGTTTTACCTTAACCGTATCGATCTCCTTTAGAAGTGCATTAAAGCGGATTTGTTTTGTGCAGCAGAAAACGGCGTCTTCGACATGAACAACACGAACCAAACTCTTCCAGCCTCAGCTACAGCTACAGCGTTTGAGGGCGGGGCAAAGAATATGTGAATATGTTATCAGAACCACATTAATTATTAAAGTTGAGTTGACAAAAGAAAAAATCACAAATTTAAGATTTATGAAATGGAGTTTTGTGGTTTTTAGTCCACATATTTTAGCTCTTTGATAGTATAAAAAGTTTAATTGCCTTTCTTTTCTGCGAAAATGTACTCTTACAAGTGTTTAAAAGCTGCATTATGTACCTTTCTCTCCCTCTCTCTTTCTCTGTGTGTGTGTGTGTGTGTGTGAGTGTGTGTGTGAGTGTGTGTGTGAGTGAGTGTGTGTGTGAGTTTGTGAGTGTGTGTGTGTGTGAGTGTGAGTGAGTGTGTGTGGGTGTGTGTGAGTGTGTGTGAGTGTGTGTGAGTGTGTGTGTGTGTGTGTGAGTGTGAGTGTGTGTGTGTGTGAGAGTGTGAGTGAGTGTGAGTTTGTGAGTGTGTGTGTGTGAGTGTGAGTGAGAGTGTGTGTGAGTGTGAGTGTGTGTGTGAGTGAGTGTGTGTGTGTGTGAGTGTGAGTGTGTGTGTGTGTGAGAGTGTGTGTGTGAGAGTGTGTGTGTGAGTGAGTGTGAGTTTGTGAGTGTGTGGTGTGTGAGTGTGTGTGAGAGTGTGTGTGAGTGTGAGTGTGTGTGTGAGTGAGTGTGTGTGTGAGACTGTGTGTGTGTGTGTGAGAGTGAGTGTGAGTGTGAGTGTGTGTGTGAGTGTGAGTGTGTGTGTGTGTGAGAGTGTGTGTGTGAGAGTGTGTGTGTGAGTGAGTGTGAGTTTGTGAGTGTGTGTGTGTGAGTGTGTGTGAGAGTGTGTGTGAGTGTGAGTGTGTGTGTGAGTGAGTGTGTGTGTGAGACTGTGTGTGTGAGTGAGTGAGTGTGTGTGTGAGTTTGTGAGTGTGTCAGTGTGTGTGAGTGTGTGTGTGAGAGTGTGTGTGTGAGTGTGAGTGTGTGTGTGAGTTTTTGTGTGAGAGTGTGTGTGTGAGTGTGTGTGTGTGTGAGTTTGTGAGTGTGAGTGTGTGTGTGTGAGTGTGAGTGTGTGTGTGTGTGAGTGTGTGTGTGTGTGTGTGTGTGTGTGGTTGTAGGGTCCGAGCTGATGAGATTTGGTCTAGCTTGTGTTAGAAGTGAAAGAGGTTAATAGCTTACACTTTGGCGATTCCCAAAGAATCACGCATCAGTGTTTACAATCATGTTTCTCCTGGAATGAGGAGCAGACACGTTCTGCTGCAGGTCACAGATTTTCTTCCCTGCTGAAACTATGCGCTGGTATTTCTTACGTTCCCTCTGCATATTTCAGTAACGTAGAAGAAAGCATTTGAAAAAATCTCTGATAATGTATCGTTACATTTAGTCGATTTGTTCTCGCATTTTTGCTCAAACATGCAAATGCTCACATGCTGTAGAGAATATATACGTTGCGGCGACCGATGACTGATGATGATTCGTGATTGCGCCGCATATATTTGCATATGTCAATCAGAAGTGTGTCGAAGGACCCCGTGGCATATTTTAAAGTTAAGTTCTGCCGCACAGAACGTTCTGGTGTTTTGATCGTCTATATAAAGCTCTTCGCTGCTTGTGTTTAATGCAGAACTTTGCTTTTAGCGAATTTCTGATATTCTTTCACCTGTGGCATTTGCTTCGTATTAAATTTTTAGATATGAGAGGCTTTTGACTTCAGATGACAGAAACTATTTCCTAGATTGCCTGAAAGAGCTGTTATTGATTTCTTTGCCAAACCCAAGGTGACGTGAGTGTCTTCAGGCAGGCGGAGGTTTTGATGTGAATCTATTGGACTCCGTTCGTCCATTCATTCAAGTCAATGCAACATTTGCCGGGGTTTATAATAAATATATGGCTGAACATGAATGCTATATTCATATATGATTTTGTTGACCCATATTGACAAGAAAAAAAACACTTAATGGAGAGAATGGGAAAGTGGGAGATTGCACTTAAAAACGGGTATTTATTAAGTCAAGTCACGTTTACTTTATATAGCGCTTTTTACAATGACATTTGATTTGATTTATCTGTTACACACGGATGTCATCGTCCACTTTCAGTTCGCATTGTTGAATGCCATTATTAAATAGTAATGATAACAGTTTAAAATAATAAATATTATTTTAATAATATTGAACCATTTTTTTTTTTCAAACTAATTCCTTGATTACATAATTAATGCATAACATTTGCTTGACCTCTCAAAAAACAGAGAAAAAAAATGGCTTAAACTGTTTCATTATCATTTATTACTGGTTTATGGTCTTAGTTTGTTTAAACTTGTTCTTTTAAAAGATCATTCCTCCGGTCTTCAGTGTCACATGATCCTTCAGAAATCATTCTAATATGTGAAATTATTATTATTATTAATGATTTTGAAAACAGTTGTACTGCTTCAAATAAAAAAAACATATATATATATATATATATTTATGTGTGTATGTGTAGATAGATGTGTGTGTGTGTGTATATATATATATACATATATATACATATACACATATACGTGGTATGTATGCATGTATATATGTATATGTGTAATGTATATTATATACACACGTGCATATATACATATTCACATACACATACATACATATATACACATATATATATGTATAAATATATATGTATGTATATATATATATATATATATACAAACTTTTGAATAGTAGTTCTTTAATAATATTAAAAAACAAACAAACATTTTTGTAATTAAATAAACATTTGTAACGTCATCATCAACATCGTAATCAAATATGATCTCAAATTTGCCTGATCTCAGCCTGACTGGCTCTAAAGCCCCTAAAACCACTCTAAAGTTGTGTAGCAAATGACACGGTCTACACTTTTGTAGTGTGTACTCAACTGTGCGTTGCATGAATGATGTTGTCTTTGAGCCTCAGGAGTCTGACGCCCCCTCGCCATGTAATTAAAGCTGCGACCGTCGAGTGCACGAAGTGTCCCACATAGTCCAGTTTTCGGATGCTTTCAGGTGATTTTAACTCTTAACCATAAAGATCAAACATTCAATATAAGACGCAGTGTCTCTCTCCGCTCTAATGGAAGATAAACACTGTGCTGTTTTCAGAACAAGCTTTTTTTCCTCTCACGTCTGCTCATAACCATTCGACTCGCTCATGGTTTGCCTACGTACATACATCCGAGTGAAGAGAAGATGGCATTATTGAGGTGTTTGCATTGAGGTGAGGTTCACTTGCAGCAGTTTTGGGAAACATTCAGTGAAGTCAGCTTAAAAATTGCAAGTTTTAAAACTAGAATGGTGCTCGGATAATGGTCGTGCGTACAGAGTGATAAATAGTTATACAATGTATTTGATTACCATATTAAAAGGTTTGTTGCATGTAGAGAAACGGTAAGCATTTATTAGTGAGTCATCCACTATTCAGCTCAATTTTAGCCCGGAGGCATTCGTGTTTTTGTTTTGCAATAGATTTTACACCGTGGTAATTTGACTTCTTAATGTCACATCTCTCTCTCGGTCTTTACGCATTGAGAGCGAATACAACAGCCCGAGGTTCTTTATTAATGGCAGCTCCGAAATGGATGCCTGCAATTTCACCGTGCTTCTGTTTTCAAAAGCTAATTTACTTTAAAGACAAATATATATATATATATATAGGTCGATATCAGTGACTGAACACCCGTTGGCATTTTATTTGCTTAGGTAGATATTTTCTTGACATCTAGACGAATCGTGTCTGACTATGCCTTCGATAATGTTTAAAAATCAGAAACGCAAGGTGCGAGGCTTTTAAAGGGCAAGGCTTTTGATGCCGCATGTCAGGTGTGGGCTTTTTATTAAAGAGGAGATTTCACAATTGACCCTTCGCAAAGCCCCGCCCCCTTTAGTTACAGTTGCTATGTCCGACAAGTCATGCGCTCTCACGCCACACATCATGTTCTCACGCAGTGAAAAACACATCACTGACAACGTATGAAACAGTTTCATATTTAAAATATTACAATAATGTAACGAGGAGCGAGTCAGCGAGTGGGATCCAAGTGCAGCTTTAACACAAAAACGTAGTCGTACCGGCAGTGGTCAACACAACAGCAAACAATAGTGGCGGGGAACAGGCAGTCTCGTGGTAAATAGTCCAGGCAAATGGTCAATAGGCAACAAAACGGAGAACAGGCAGGGTCGGGTAACAGGCTGAACAAAACAAGGAATAAACGCTCAGAATTGTGACGCAGGAATCAACAATACTTCGCAACGTGGCTGTGTGTGAGTGGTGCTTTTATAGGGGTGAGGTGTGAATGTGATTGCATCAAGTAATGGACAACAGCTGGCTAGGGTGATCGGTGAGGGGCTTGTGGGAAATGTAGTCCGTAAATAGAGTCCATGATGTGAAAGGGTGACCTCTGGTGGCAGTGGGTGAAAGGTGACGGAGCGGATTCATTACAAATAAATAGCGTGAAGTGTGTGTTTAATGTGTCGTGACAACAGCTGGCTAGGGTGATCGGTGAGGGGCTTGTGGGAAATGTAGTCCCGTAAATAGAGTCCGTGATGTGAAAGGGTGACCTCTGGTGGCAAATGGGTGAAAGGTGACGGAGCGGATTGATTACAAAAATAGCGTCGAGTGTGTGTTTTAATGTGTCGTGACAACAGCTGGCTAGGGTGATCGGTGACTGGGTTTGTGGGAAATGTAGTCCGTCAATAGAGTCCATGATGTGAAAGGGTGACCTCTGGTGGCAAGTGGGTGAAAGGTGACGGAGCGGATTCATTACAAATAAATAGCGTGAAGTGTGTGTTTAATGTGTCGTGACAACAGCTGGCTAGGGTGATCGGTGACTGGGTTTGTGGGAAATGTAGTCCGTCAATAGAGTCCATGATGTGAAAGGGTGACCTCTGGTGGCAAGTGGGTGAAAGGTGACGGAGCGGATTCATTACAAATAAATAGCGTGAAGTGTGTGTTTAATGTGTCGTGACAACAGCTGGCTAGGGTGATCGGTGACTGGGTTTGTGGGAAATGTAGTCCGTCAATAGAGTCCATGATTGTGAAAGGGTGACCTCTGGTGGCAAATGGGTGAAAGGTGACGGAGCGGATTGATTACAAATAAATAGCGTCTAGTGTGTGTTTAATGTGTCGTGACAACAGCTGGCTAGGGTGATCGGTGACTGGGTTTGTGGAAATGTAGTCCGTCAATAGAGTCCATGATGTGAAAGGGTGACCTCTCGTGGCAAATGGGTGAAAGGTGACGAAGCGGATTCATTACAAAAATAGCGTCGAGTGTGTCTTTAATGTGTCGTGACAACAGCTGGCTAGGGTGATCGGTGACTGGGTTTGTGGGAAATGTAGTCCGTCAATAGAGTCCATGATGTGAAAGGGTGACCTCTGGTGGCAAGTGGGTGAAAGGTGACGGAGCGGATTGATTACAAATAAATAGCGTGAAGTGTGTGTTTAATGTGTCGTGACAACAGCTGGCTAGGGTGATCGGTGACTGGGTTTGTGGGAAATGTAGTCCGTCAATAGAGTCCATGATGTGAAAGGGTGACCTCTGGTGGCAAATGGGTGAAAGGTGACGGAGCGGATTGATTACAAATAAATAGCGTCTAGTGTGTGTTTAATGTGTCGTGACAACAGCTGGCTAGGGTGATCGGTGACTGGGTTTGTGGGAAATGTAGTCCGTCAATAGAGTCCATGATGTGAAAGGGTGACCTCTCGTGGCAAATGGGTGAAAGGTGACGAAGCGGATTCATTACAAAAATAGCGTCGAGTGTGTCTTTAATGTGTCGTGACAACAGCTGGCTAGGGTGATCGGTGACTGGGTTTGTGGGAAATGTAGTCCGTCAATAGAGTCCATGATGTGAAAGGGTGACCTCTGGTGCAAGTGGGTGAAAGGTGACGGAGCGGATTGATTACAAATAAATAGCGTGAAGTGTGTGTTTAATGTGTCGTGACAACAGCTGGCTAGGGTGATCGGTGACTGGGTTTGTGGGAAATGTAGTCCGTCAATAGAGTCCATGATGTGAAAGGGTGACCTCTGGTGGCAAGTGGGTGAAAGGTGACGGAGCGGATTCATTACAAATAAATAGCGTGAAGTGTGTGTTTAATGTGTCGTGACAACAGCTGGCTAGGGTGATCGGTGACTGGGTTTGTGGGAAATGTAGTCCGTCAATAGAGTCCATGATGTGAAAGGGTGACCTCTGGTGGCAAATGGGTGAAAGGTGACGAAGCGTATTCATTACAAAAATAGCGTCGAGTGTGTCTTTAATGTGTCGTGACAACAGCTGGCTAGGGTGATCGGTGACTGGGTGAGGGGCTTGTGGGAAATGTAGTCCGTAAATAGAGTCCATGATGTGAAAGGGTGACCTCTGGTGGCAAGTGGGTGAAAGGTGACGGAGTGGATTTATTACAAATAAATAGCGTCTAGTGTGTGTTTAATGTGTCGTGACAGATCGCTGTAGCTCCTCGATCATCTCTTCACACTAGTTCATTTATAGCATCAAATAAACATGAATGAACATCAGAAGGAATGTTGTTTCAAGCCCGGAAATGGCGAATTCGGGGTTATGATCGGTCAGATCGCCTGTCAATCAAACTGTTTGCGAAGAGTCAATTCACAAAGCAATGCCATTTGGAATGTGTTTACATCTATCCATTGTTTTTGCAGGGCGTCGGGACGGACCCTCATATGGCTCTGGCTCTGCAACCTGATGCCAAACTGGACAAAGCGAAGAAGAAGAAGAAGAGCTCTATGGCTGGTCTGTGTGAGGAGGAGGAGCAGGACGAGGAGCTGTCCATCAGGATAGGTAGAGCAGGACTTCACTCAGGCAAGCTCTTCTTCACAATCCCACAGTCTGCTCTCACACTAAACACAAGATGCATTGATGGCTCTCTCTGGGGTCCCTGCTTGCTTTCCACTTTTTGTACTGATCAAGCTCACTTTTTTTAGGTTTTCTCTCTCTGGGTTTCTTTTCTGAGGCGTCATCGTGGCTCTTACGTCTCTTTAGTGTGCACTATGAGTGCTGGTGGTGGGTCTCTTTAAACTGCTTTGCCATGAGTTGAGCACAGAAGGGTCATACAGTTATCTCAAGTGGTGCTTAATGCAACATTTACGGAAATATTACAATGTAACTTTTGCAATTTACCATCATGAATGAGAGCAGGCGGATCAGACATATGCAGAGTTCAAGGGACCTTTTTAGGTGCTATTTATGGAAATGATAATATATATATTAGTCAATAGCTGTGTATTATTCAAGATAAAAAACACAGCTATGACCGCTTCACCCAACGGTTCTGTGTATCCGTTAGCAACATAAACTGTTTGTTCTCAATTGGCCGTTCGCAAAGCCCCGCCCCCTTTAGTTACTGTTGCTATGCGCTCTCATGCCACACATCATGTTCTCAACGAAGTGAAAAAACATCGAGGAGCAAAGAGGACACTGACAATGTATGAAACAGGTTCATATTTAATATATTGTAATTTTTTGAATGAAGTTTTGATCATAAATAGCGTCTAGTGTGTGTTTTAATGTGTCGTGACAGATCGCTCGATCATCTCTTCATACTAGTTCATTTATAGCTTCAAATAAACATGAATGAACATCAGAAGGAATGTTGTTTCAAGACGTGATTCAAGTTCACCAACATTCATCTACTAACTCCCTTGGTCGCTTTGTTGCACAATATGGCGGATTCGGGGTTCTGATTGGTCAGATCGCCCTGTCAATCAAACTGCCGGCGAACGGTCAGCTGACTGACAGCACTCGTCAAAAGCATTTGTCAGTTTTGTCTTGTTCCGTGTCCACAACAATTCAGTCTTTTTCGAAATAAAAGTCGTAAAAACTTTGTAAAAACAGTCTTTGCCTCCGTCTAATGGCGTAATAATGTTACTTCTGTTGCTGTTCACGCTCAGGGACTATTTTTTCCAGCGGAAGCAAGGCATTTACTGATTTAACTACATGAAAGTAGCAGTGATGCATATTTTTGGCTTAAATATTTAACCGTTTTATAAAAGCAATAAGGTACTCAAGGCTAGTGCTGTATCGTGAATAAGTTTTGCTTATTGCTTACATATATATATATATATATATATATATATATATATACATATATATTAAAATGAGTGGAATAAATGTGCTGAAAAAGACATAAAATCATTACAACAATTGAGAAAAATTCACTACAGGGACATTTTTGACCCCATATTTGAAATATCTGGTTGCATTATCGCATAATATCTGGCTTATACGAGGTTTTCTGAATAGGGCTTTTTGAATATTATGTGAATATTACAGCATGCAGAATCTGAAACGACTTCTCTTCTTCACCCATTAAGCGTAATAGCATGTTCACTTTGATGTCAGAGATTCCCAAATGACTCATATGGAAAACATTGATTTTATTAACTCTCTTTAGAGAAGAAGAAGAAGAAAAAAAAAACATAGCTGGTTTTATCTAGGCTTGACAACATTGTTAAAAGCTCTGCAGCTGTAATTCCTGGGGCTGAATACACACAGTCTAATTATCAGAGCTAAATGAGTGTGAAAATATTACATGCTGAACAAGTGGAAAGTTCAGCCTGCTAAAATGGCTGTAACCTCATTCAGCCTCTGACAGCTGCAGGCGCTTTGTGACATCAACTGACTGCAGATCAGATCAGACAACCATCTTGATGTTTACAGTTTATATATATATATATATAGCTTATTCAAGGAAATGGGGAAAAATGACAAAATAGAATGTCAGTTTGGTGTAATTATCACATTTTTTTGCAATATTTAATGGTATTATTATTTATAATGTCATAATTGTATTCAGCTACTGCAATAAACCACTTTTCACACATGGATTAAAATTACTCATACTGGTCTTTTGTGAATATCGTGATTATTGGTCATTTTTACCAACACGCACCCCAAAAAAAAAAAAAAAAAATAATAATAACAAAAATGTAGGGCTTTGTGAATGCTTTGTTTGTTTGTTTATTCATTATAAAATCGATACTAAAATAATAAATAATTTTAAAAGAACATTTGTTTAAGGTACTGTGTATGTTCGAACATCAAAACAGTGCTATAATATTTTCATAATTTATTTCATTAAATACATTATGGTTATAGTTACTTAAATAACCCAACACGTAAATAAAAAGTAATGATTTATTTATTTATTTACTATCATAAAAGTGATACTAGAATACATTTTTTGTCAATGAATAAAAGTAAAATAGTTTATTTATCTAAGTAAGTAACTGTGCATAAACAAACATTAAAACTATACTAAAATAAATAGTTTTATTATTATTATATTTTATATATTTTTATTATATTTTTAATATTTATTATTAATTATTTAACCGCGTATAAAAAATACTAAAATGAGATTTTTTTTTTTTTTTAATTAATTAATTTTTAATTTATTTATTTAAATCGTTTATTAAGTTAGTAAATAAATCAACTGTTCCAGGTTCAGCAGTGCCGATAAATGTGACTGAAGAGGCTAATGTGTGCAGGGTGGGTTGGCTTGTGCCGCTGCTTTCAGTTCAGAGAGCGCAGCTATTTAAAGTGAGCGAGAGAGAGAGTTGCAGGTGTGCCGTCGTGACGCGAGTTGGTTATCCGGCATGAAATGAAGGCTGATACAGGCGCCCTGAAGGGAGGCGATTATGTCGGTACACCTCCCTGCAGCTCTGCTCGGAGCCACGATTACATCGCACCGCTGTTTGGACTGGGCAGACCGCATTACCGGCTTAGAAAGAAGTCATAAAGTTGGAGCCGAGGGTGTGTTTGCTCTGGGTGTTTGCGTGCTGTTTCTTCATCATCTGCCTTTCAATTCATCCGGAGCTTTGCAAATACTCTGTGATTACTTTGCACACGATCAGACAAAAGGGTTCAAAGGGAATTGCGTTTCTGACAATGCTATCTTCTGCTGCTTGTGTGCCGCTACTCTCAGATCTGTTTCTCTTGATGATTGATCTCCAAGCAGGAATAAATCACTTTCCATGAAGCCTGTATATGCAGTGTATTATGAAGGCGTTCATAGTGCAATCATAATATGTTTGTAAATAAATGTAAATAAACTACTTTAGCAGGTCATGTGACACCTCCTTAGTATCCCTCACGTACACGTTGTGATCTCAGTGGTCAAAACAGAACGTAGACGCTTTATTTAAAATTATGTTGTGTATATTCACCTTTAAATTATGCACCGTTTAATTATATATACAGACACATTTAAGTGAAAAACTGAGCAACGCGATTTAAACTCCCATGCAAGGAAGGTGGAATTGTGTCATCTGGTTGGAAAATGCAGAAAATCATCGTAATATTATGGTGTGCGTTCTCTAAATGATTATACGATAAGCGTTTTCAGACATAATTACTTACTTTTATTAGGTTTTTCATTTGAATATATATTTAGATATCATCAGTGACTACTTTATCATTGCTCATTTGTTCATTGTCCGTTAAAAAAAACAGTATAATCACGGTGTAATTTTTCTTAGGACCTAAGCTCATTTTCGACCACCTACAGTGGCGAGAAAAAGTATTGTCCACTCACAAAGCATGTAGAAGTCTGTCATTTTTATCATAGGTACTCTTCAACTGCGAGTGACGGAATCCAGAAAATCACATTGTATGGTTTTTAAATAATTAATTTTGCGTTTTATTGCATGATTTTAAATTGCAAGAACTTAATATTTTTTGTTTGCAATGACAGAGATCATACGTTTTCTATACTTCTTGACCAGGTTTGCACACACTGCAGCAGGGATTTTGTCCCACTCCTCCATACAGACCTTCTCCAGATCCTTCAGGTTTTGGGGCTGTCGCTGGACTTTCAGCTCCCTCCAAAGATTTTCTATTGGGTTCAGGTCTGAAGACTGGCTAGGACACTCCAAGACCTTGAGATGCTTCTTATGGAGCCACTTCTTAGTTGCCTCCGGCTGTGTGTTTTGGGTCGTTGCTCATCTTCAAACCCATCTTCAATGCTCTTACTGAGGGAAGGAGGTTGTTGGCCAAGATCTGGCGATACATGGCCCCATCCATGTATGTTTCCACCTCCATGCTTCACAGTTGGGATGGTGTTCTTGGGGTTGTACTCATCCAAACATGGCGAGTGGAGTTTAGACCAGAAAGCTCTATTTTGTCTCATCAGACCACATGACCTTCTCCCCATTCCTCCTTTGGATCATCCAGATGGTCATTGGCAAACTTCAGACGGGTCTAGACATGCGCTGGCTTGAGCAGGGGGACCTGCAGGATTTTAATCCATGATGGCGTAGTGTGTTACTTATGGTTGTCTTTGAGACTGTGGTCCCAGCTCTCTTCAGGTCATTGACCGGGTCCTGCCGTGTAGTTCTGGGCTCATCCCTCACCTTCCTCATGATCATTGTTGCCCCACGAGGTGAGATCTTGCATGGTGCCCCAGACCGAGGGAGATTGACCGTCATCTTGAACTTCTTCCCATTTTCTAACAGTTGTTGTCTTCTCACCAAGCTGCTTGCCTATTGTCCTGTAGCCCATCCCAGCCTGGCTCAGGTCTACAATTTTATCCCTGACGTCCTTACACAGCTCTCTGGTCTTGGCCATTGTGGAGAGGTTGGAGTCTGTTTGATGGAGTGTGTGGACAGGTGTCTTTTATACAGGTAATGAGTGGAGAACAGGAGGGCCTCTTAAAGAAAAACTAACAGGTCTGAGTGAGCCGAAGTTCTTAGTGTTGGTAGGTGATCAAATACTTACATCATGCAATAAAATGCAAATTAATTACTTAAAAATCAGGATTTTTGTTTTAGATTCCGTCACTCACAGTTGAAGAGCACCTATGATAAAAATCACAGACTTGCAAAATCGGCAGTGTTTCAAATACTTGTTCTCCCCACTGTAGATCACAAGAGTGACTTTTTTAAAGGCCATATAGCTTTTTATAACCATGTCCACACTTTATTGTTTTGAGTTCATCGCAAGTGCCACAAACGTTTCTTAAGATTTTAATGAAGGGCGAGGCCTGAAAACGGCAAAAACTGCACAGTTCCAAGATAATAAGAAAGACAATAATAAGAATTGACAGAAGACAAGGGTTAAAGATAATACATGATATAATATAGGAAATAATGATATTTATTTCAGTATATTAGTAAATACAATTCATTACAACTGTGGTTAGAGGTAAAATGCATTTTGAATGCATTAAGAATACCTATAATAGTGAGTTTTATATAGGCTTCATTGGCTATTTGATCATAAACTGCTTATTACTGTGTGTTTTCTTTTTGGGTGCCTTTCCTTTCCAGCCATCATGTACACATCATCCATCATGTTCAGAGATAAAGAGAGAGGTGTGGGGTACATAGTGAAGATGTCTGTTTGCCATTACTTACATCACATAAAGATATAACCAACTGCGCATTCTGTTTTTTAATTATTATTTTTATTGTATTTTATATTACGCTATATTTATTAAAAATGATAATGTATTTACAATTTTTTTGCTGTTGTATATTTGCATTTTTGTTGATAAATGTTTATTTAAAATTCGATAAATTGATTCTTTTTTTTCAACACAACGCTTTTTTGACTTAATACATGCCATTTTAAATTAATAATGTTTTTTTTTTTTTTTTTTTTAACGGTCATATGTGGAGGAATTAAAATTTCCTAGTGCTTTTGAGGTAAGAATTCAGTGTACTACAAAAAAAAAAAAAAACACATAATGAGTCTTTCAGGATCGAAGAGGTTGTTATTGAATATTTTAGCTGTTACAACTAAATTGAAGCTGACAGAAAACCTGTGGCCCGTAAACAAGCTCTTCATTCCACGTGAAGAATGTGTTTACATGCAGCTGAAATCTTAAAGGCTAAGCAGCTGAAAATAGCCTGTTTACTTCTTAAATGATTATGGAAAACAAAAATACAACTGTGTAATTGGAAAAATCATGGTCCTTCTCTATTTGTTCGGCTTCCTGAGGAACAAGAAAATATCAAGTTTGGTGTTTGTCGTCTCAGCCCGTCTGAATGAATGCTTGCGTCAGAGTCTACAAAGTGCTGGGAATATTTTCTGTTTATTCTCCTATTGTGTATTGAAGCGTCTGTTTTTTTTTTTTTTTTCTTCGTGAGATTCCCTTCTTGCTTTCGCCCCTGAGGCGTCCTGCTGGTTATGCTGAGATAGTATTTGAAGGTAAAGATGGAGGCGGAGCTCAACAAGCTGAGCATTTGCCAAGAAACAGCAGGCCTGAGTAGACGTGCATTATCGCTCATTCTCTCCGGCTCGGTTTGTTCCATTACAGAGGGTTTTCAGCTGCGTTCAGAAGCTAAACATGAGCAGTTCGTGCTGAGCCGATCGCAACTTGGTCGTGTTCAGCACACGTACATTTTTCATATTGCACTAACTAACTGACATGGAGTAAACACACAATGTCATCATGAATGCCTCAAAGTAAGATATCTTGGATATACACACACACACACACACACACACACACATATCGATCAGACATAACATGAGCAGTGACCGGTGAAGTGACACTGATCATCTCAGTTAGTGTGTGTAATATATTAGGCAGCAACTGAACATTTTGTCCTCAAAGCTGATGTTAGAAGCAGGAAAAAGGGGCAAGCGTGAGGATTTTGAGTTTTGACGAGCACCAAATTATGCTAGACGACTGAGTCGGAGCTGACAGCTCTTGTTCCCCGGTCAGCAGTGGTCAGTATCAAACGTGTTCCAGGGACAGGGTCACGGGCGGCCGAGAGACGAGCTCCTGGAGCTCAAACTGCTGAAGAAGTTCATGCTGGTTCTGATAGAAAGGTGTCAGAACACACAGAGCATCAGTTTGTTGCGTGTGGAGCTGCAGACGAGACCGGTCAGGTGTCCGTGATGACCCCCGTCCACCGCCGGAAGAGCCAACAGTGGGACGTGAGCGTCAGAACTGGACCACGGAGCGACGGAGAAAAGAAGGCGTCCCGGTCTGATGAATCGTCGCTCACCTGGACACACGGCAGCAGGATGCACTATGGGAAGAAGGGCAGTGTGATGGGAAATGTTTCTGCTGGGAAACCTCGGGTCCTGCCGTCCACGTGGACGTTACTGTGACACGAACCTCCTACCTGAGCGTTGTCGCGGACCATCATGGAAACCGTTTTCCCTGGTGTGTGTGGCTCTTTCAGCAGGATAACGCTCCGGACACGAAGCAGAAATGCTTCAGGAAGGGTTTGAGGAGAGTTTGAGGTGTTGACTCGGCCTCCAAATCCAATCGAGCATCCGTGAACAAACACGGAGGCTCCAGCTCACAACTTAAAGGATCTGCTTCCGACATCTTGGAGCGGATCCACAGAACACCTTCAGGGTCTAGAGGAGTCCACACCTCGACGGGTCACGGCAAAAGTGGACCGACACAATATTAGGAGGGTGTTCATGATGTTACACTTGTATAAATTGTATGTTTATTCCTGTTATGGACCTGGAACAGTTGTTTGTAAAATATATAGTCCATTAAGTAACTCCGGCTATAAACCTAAAATCTGATTGGAAAGATGATTTTGTGAAAGTTATGGTAAGTAGCTTTTATATTCCACCAATAAATAAAATATTAAAAAAGGTAATTGCGACTTTTTATATCAAGCAATTATGACTTTATAACTCTGAGTCAGAATTGTGAGATAGAAAGTTTTAATTACCTTTTTTTATTTTTTTATTCAGTGGCAGAAACAAAAAAAACTTTCAATGTTTCATAGAGTAAACAATTATTTAGAAAATATGCCAAATGAATAAATGTAAAAGTAAACATATGCTTACTACAAATAAACCGTTTTTTTTAAAATAAATTGTTTTCTTAGACTTAGACGTTTATTATTATGCTGCACAGTAATTTAATAATTCATTCTTCTTTGTGTCCTTCACATTATGTTAAAATATGGGTTCTCAAAGCCACTCTCTGGTGTATCACAGATCTTATGAGCTGGTGAGAGACTTCTGCTACATTCACCTGCTTATTTGTTTATTGATTTTACTCAAATTCATCCTCTGTGGATGTGTGCTTGACATTTCACAGCTGAGATCTAGTTTACGTGCTAGTTTATACCTAGTTTCCTATATACTGTTTTTGGCATTTCACATGGTGTCTCTTTAAGAGAATACGGTGAATTTAACACTTGTGGAGGTATAAAAAGCAACAACTTTTATTCCTTTTTAATGGACATTTTGATCACAGAGGCAGATTGATTAATAAAGGTTCCTCGCACAATACCATGTTATGAGCTCAAAACATTTTTCCCCAGAAACCCGACAGGTTATTGCAGTAGAAGTGTTTGTTTTAGTTAATCCCACGGTGAATTGCTTTCATGGTCAGTTGCATTAAAATATCAAAGCTGAGCTTGTTTGCTTTGATCAAGACATCGCTCATGGACTTGGTAAGTTGCTAAT
Source organism: Opsariichthys bidens (assembly GCA_037194245.1). NCBI lineage: Eukaryota > Metazoa > Chordata > Actinopteri > Cypriniformes > Xenocyprididae > Opsariichthys > Opsariichthys bidens. The sequence goes on from CM074309.1 coordinate 1,972,741, forward strand.
GTCTTTTACTCAGTTTCTGATGCACAATTATTCCCCGTCTTGAAGTAGAATATCACAACCATCTTCTCTCTCTCTCTATTTAATTTTATTTATACAATGTAGTCCTTATTCTGTGGTTAAGTTTAACACATTTGAATTGATGAGCTTTTGAACTTCTTAATTCTGCCACTGAAATTACTGACAAAATTTGCCAACAAGGTCGATAGTTTGGCTGGTTTCCCCTTTGAAATCCAATTGTTTTAAAGAATGTGTCCATAAGCAGACTTTTTCTAAGTTGTCTATGGGAAGAAGATTACAGCATTGTTAAACAATTTTTTAATAATTATCTCCTGTGATTTTAATTAAATCGGGAGAAGCTTGAGTAATCAGTTCATGCAATTGATTGAGGTATTTTGATTGTCTTATCATGAGCCCCTGATAATGAGGAGATGAATTCCCAATGGGGGATGCAGATTATCAGATCTTAAAAGTAACAGTGCCATGTAGGTACGGATGGATGGATGGATACAAGAAACGATGGTATGGACGTGATTCAGACAGGAAAATGATAGACGGGATTGAATGAATGGATGGATGGGGACAGAAACGGAAAAACAATGGATGGATGGACAGATGGATGGTGGATAGAAACAGAAAAATGATAGACGTGATGGGATGTATGTAGGCTGATGGATGGATGGAGACAGAAAATGATGGATGGATGGATTGAATGAAATAGAGACAGAAAATGATGGATGGATAGGATGGATGGATGGATGGATAGAGACAGAAAACAATGGATGGATGGACAGATGGATGGTGGATGGATACAGAAAAAATTATAGACGGGATGGATGGATGGATAGAGACAGAAAATGATAGATGAATGGATGGATAGAGACAGGAAGCGATGGATGGATGGATAGATAGAGACAGAAAATGATGGATGGATGCCCCCCCCCCCCCCCCCCCCCCCCCCCCCCCCCCCCCCCCCCCCCCCCCCCCCCCCCATCCACCCCCCTAGAGACAGAAAATGATAGATGAATGGATGGATAGAGACAGGAAGCGATGGTGGTATGGATGGAAAGATAGAAGACAGGAAGTGATGGATGGATGGATAGATAGTGACAGAAAATGATGGATGGATAGAGACAGGAAAGCGACGGATGGATGGATGGGATGAATGTGATGGATAGATAGAGACAGAAAACGATAGATGGATGGAATGGATAGATAAAGACACAAAACGATGGATGGATGGAAAAAGAGACAGAAAACGATGGATAGGATGGATAGAGACAAAATGATGGATGGATGGAAAGAGACAGAAAACTGATGGATGGATAGAAAGAGACAGAAAACGATGGATGGGAAGGATGAATGGTTGGCATAGAAACAAAACCGTGGATGGATGGACGGATGGTATTTAGAGACAGAAAGTCATGGATGGATGGAAGGATGAATGGATAGATACATGGGATGGTGACAGATGAACATTTTGTCCCTAGAGACAAAGCCCTTCCTCAAACACGGTTTCACTTCGTCCATACATATAAAATAGAAATTTCAAATCCCCAGTGAAACAGCACTTATTATTTTGCATCTCTAGACGGTGATCTTGTCAGATAGCCGAAGGTCAGGGCTTTGTGTTTGTGAGAGCTTCGTGTGTCTAGCACGCCTGTCGTCTTACAGTTTTAAGTACACCACCGCAGACACCGTGTGCTCACCAGATGCCACTTGATTAAATGGACAAGTGCTATGAAAAAAGCTCTGCCCCATCCACAGCTGGGAGGGGCTCATTGGTTATCGCTGGGCTGAGTCACCGTGCAAATCCGAACACAAAACTCCAATACAAGATAAGACGCCTTACAAAGAAATTTCTTGCTTCTAGAAACAAAACATTATGCAGAGAAAATTGCATGTAAATAAATTGAGCTGTTAGTTTCATTTTGGTGGTGTAATTGAAGTAACTGCATCACTGCACACAAGTTGATTGTTTGAGATTTTTTTTATTCCTAGTTTAGTTTTTCCATCTTAATATCTTCACAATCTCTGACATTTATATCTCACAATCCTGACTTTATATCTCACAATCCTGGTACTTTATTTCTCACAATTCTGACTTTGATATCTCACAATTCTGACTTTATATCTCACAATTTCTGACTTTATATCTCACAATCCTGACTTTATTTTCTCACAATTCTTCTGACATTCTATATCTCACAATTCTGACTTTATAACTCACAATTCTGGCTTTATATCTCACAATTCTGGACTTTATATCTCACAATTTCTGACTTTATATCTTCACAATTCTGACTTTATATCCTCACAATTCTGGCTTTATATCTCACAATTCTGACTTTATATCTCACAATTCTGACTTTATATCTCACAATTCTGACTTTATATCTCACAATTCTGACTTTATATCTCACAATTCTGACTTTATATCTCACAATTTTCTGAACTTTATATCTCACAATTCTGACTTTATATCTCACAATTCTGACTTTATATCTCACAATTCTGACTTTATATCTCGCAATTCTGACTTTATATCTTCACAATTCTGACTTTATATCTCACAATTCTGACTTTTATTTCTCACAATCCTGACTTATATATCTCACGAATGGCCTGACTTTATATCTCACAATTCTGACTTTATATCTTGCAATTCTGACTTCTATATCTCATAATTCTGACTTTATAATCTCACAATTCTGACTTTATATCTCACAATTCATGACTTTATTTCTCACAATTCTGACTTTATATCTCACAATCTGACTTTATATCATCACAATCTGACTTTTATATCTCACAATTCTGACTTTATTATCTCACAATTCTGACTTTATATCTCACAATCCTGACTTTATATCTCACAATTCTGACTTTATTATCTCACAATTCTGACTTTATATCTCACAATCCTGACTTTTATTTCTCACAATCCTGACTTTATATCTCACAATTCTGACTTTATATCTCACAATTCTGACTTTATATCATCACAATTCTGACTTTATTTCTTTCCTCACAATCCTGACTTTTATATCTCACAATTCTGACTTTATATCTCACTCAATTATGACTTTATATCTCGCAATTCTGACTTTATATCTCGCAAATTCTGACTTTATATCTCACAATTCTGACTTTTTATGTTCTCACAATCCTGATCTTTATATCTCACAATTCTGACTTTATTTCTCACAATCCTGACTTTATATCTCACAATTCTGACTTTATATCTCACAATTCTGACTTTCATTTATATCTCACAATTCTGGACTTGTATATCCTCACAATTCTGACTTTATATCTCGCAAATTCTTGACTTTATATCATCGCAATTCTGACTTTATATCTCACAATTCTGACTTTATTTCTCACAATCCTGACTTCTATATCTCACAATCCTGACTTTATATCTCACAATTCTGACTTTAATATCTCACAATTCTGACTTTATTTCTCACAATTCTGACTTTATATCTCACAATCCTGACATTTATATCTCACAATTCTGACTTTATATCTCACAATTCTGACTTTATATCCTCTACCAATTCTGACTTTATATCTCACAATTCTGACATTTATATCCTTCACAATCCTGACTTTATATCTCACAAATTCTGACTATTATATCTCACAATTCTGACTTTATATCATTCACAATCCTGACCTTATTATTTCTCACAATCCTGACTTTAATATCTCACAATTCTGACTTTATATCTCACAATACTGACTTTATATCTCACAATTCTGACTTTATTTCTCACAATCCTGACTTTTATATTCACAATTCTGACTTTATATCTCCACAATTCTGACTTTATATCTCATTATTCTGACTTATATATCTCTCAGATTTCTGACTTTATTTCTCGCAAAATTCTGACTTTATATCTCGCAATTCTGACTTTATATCTCGCCAATTCTGACTTTATATTCTACGCAATTCTTGACTTTATATCTCATAATTCTGACTTTATATCTCGCAATTCTGACTTTATATCTCGTTATTCTGACTTTAATATCTCGGCAAATTGCTGACTTTATCTTCTCGTTAATTCTGACTTTATAACTCACAATTCTGACTTTATAACTTGCGCAATTCATGACGTTTAGTATCTACGTTATTCTGACTTTTATAACTCGTAATTCTGACTGTATATCTCACAATTCTGACTTTCATTATCTCACCAATCCTCTTGACTTTATATCTCAAACATATCCTGACTTTATATCTCCACAATCACGTGACTTTAGTATCATCGTAATTCTGTACTTTATTTCTCACCAATTCGGACTTCTATATCTCGCAATTCTGACTTTATATCTTCCACAAACTCTGACTTTTAATTTCTCACAATTCGGACTTTATGTCTCTGTAATTCTGACCTTTATTTTCTCACAATTACTGACTTTATATCTCGCAATTCTGGACTTTTTATATCTCACAAATCCTGACTTTATATCTCACAATTCTGAACTTTATATCTCGTAATTTGACTTTATATCTCACAATTCTGACTTATATATCTCCGTAATTCTGACTTTATTTCTCAACAATTCTGACCTTTATATCTTCGCCCAATTCTGACTTTATATCTGACAACCTCTGACTTTATTTCTCACAATTCTGACTTTATGTTCTCGTAATTTCTGACTTTTTCTCATCAATTTCTGACTTTATATCTCGCCAAATTTCTGGACTTTATATCACTCACAACTGCTGATCTTTATTTTCTCCACAAATTCTAGACTTTTATGTCTCGTAATTCTATGACTGTTATTATCACGTAATATCTTCTAAAATATCTTCTCGTAAAATTTCTATCCAACGCATTCTCCTTCTCATCCATCCGTTTTCTGTCTCTATCCATCATCCATCCATCATACATCCATCCATCCATCAATCCATCCATCCTTTTCTGTTCTCTATCCGATGTCTGTCCGTCCATTCCATGGTTTTGTTGTCTATCCAACCATTAGTTTTTCCATCCATTATTAGTTTAGTTGTGAATGAAATGAAACGTGCAGAACGATCGCACCGGCGCCTGCACGTGAACGCCTTTAGTTACGTTGACTACACAAAATAATAATAATAAAAATTAACTTTGAACAGGATGTCCGCATTGCATCTTCTTGAAAATCCCCAGCCTCTCGTTCAGGTGGAAAGCCGAAATGATTTTCAGGTGGTTTTGTCAGTGTAATCACCTCTGCTGAGGACTGTCGTGGAACAAAAAGATCTGAAAGCTCTCAAGGGCAGCATCGTTCTTTCAGAGCGAACCGCGGGTCTAAAGAATACAGACCTCCGTGATGCTTTTTTCATAATGGCGATGGGGAACATTCTCATTTTTCAATGATCACATAAAGGGCAGATAAGGTGAGAGTGAGGTGAAAAAGGTTAGATGCGGTTTGCCTCCGTCCTCTGTGATTAACAGAAAGGTGCCTGCCATTATGCAGAGAATATGCTGGTTGGCGTCGAGTCCATGAATATGTACGCTTTCACTGCAAACTGCTGACAGCCCTGAATTGAATTATACAGTATGAATGTAAGCATGCTTATGCAAGGGTTTGACTGGGGACCGGACTGGCATGACGCGTTTTCTATGGTAGCTGGCCCCCATAGGGAAAGATCCTCCAGGCCCATTGTGTTACGAAGACTGCAGTTTGGCGACCTGAATGCTTTTTTATTTTTTAGAAAGGTTTTAGGAATTCTGTCAGGACAGAGATTGTGCTGATGAATTGCTTTTGTGCTATATCAAGTTAAATTATAGCATGGTATTGTTTGTTAATTTATGACTGGGTAAAACGAAATGACCCTGGCCTACTCTTTGTTATCTCAGGTCATGGTGTCATTAGCATTCAAAAAATCAACTTCTACAATATGATATTCGCTATAAAATTATGGAAGCTTGTTACCGACCACGAAAAATAAATAAAAAAGGAGTTAGTTTCTCGCAATTGCATGTTTATGAACTCAGGAATTGCGAGATCAACTAATTTTGAACTTTATAAGACGCAGTGTAGTTTGTGAGAAAAAAAGGTCAGATTCGCGACTTTTATATCTCATTAATTCTCTGACTTTGATAACTCGTAATTCTGACTTTATATTTCGTTATTCTGACCTTTATATCTCATAATTCTGACTTTATATCTCGTATAATTCTGACTTTATAACTCGCCAAATTTTGATTTTATATTCTCGTTAAATTACTGACTTTATAACTCGTTAATTCTGACTGTTATATCTCATAATTCTGACTTTATATCTCGTAATTCGACTTTATGATCCGTAATTCTGACTTTATATCTCACAATTTTGACTTTATATCTCACAATTTCTGACTTTATATCTCGTAATTCTGACTTTATATCTCGTAAATTTCTGACTGTTATATCTCATTATTCTGACTTATATCTCAAATTCTGACTTTATCCTCGTAATTCTGAACTTTATATCTCGTAATTCCTGGACTTTATATCTCGTAATTCTGACTTTTATATCTCGTAATTCTGACTTTATATCTCGTAATTCTGACTTTTATATCTCACAAATTTGACTTTATATCTCACAATTCTCGATCTTTATTATCTCGGTAATTCTGAACTTTATTATCTCGTAAATTCTGACTTTATATCTCGTAATTGCTGACTTTATTATCTTCACAAGTCTGACTTTATAACTCACAATTTCTGACTTTATAACTCACAATTCTGACTTTATTATCTCTCACAATTCTGACTTTGATATCTCACAAAAGTCATGACTTTATAAACTCACAATTCTCGACTTTTTTATAACTCACAATTTTCTGACTTTATACACTCACAATTTCTGACTTTATTATCTCACAATTCTGACTTTATATCTCACAATTCTGACTTTTATTATATCTCCGTTAATTCTGACATTTATATCTCGTTAATTTCATGACTTTATATCTCGTAATTCTGGACTTTATATCTCACAATTTTGACTTTATTATCTCGTAATTCTGACTTTTATATCTCGTAATTCTGGACTTTATATCTCGTAATTCTGACTTTATATCTCACAATTCTGACTTTATATCTCGTAAATTCTCGACTGTATATCTCATTATTCTGACTTTATATCTCACAATTCTGACTTTATTATCTCGTAATTCTGACTTTATATCTCGTTAATTATGACTTTATATCTCAATAATTCTGACTGTATTATCTCATTATTGCTGACTTTATTATCTCGTAATTCTGACTCTATTATTATCTCGTACATTCTGACTTTATATCTCACAATTCTGACTGTTATTCTCGTAATTCTGAGCTGTATATCTCATTATTTCTGACTTTATATCTCATAAATTCTGTACTGTTATATCTCACACATATTATGACTTTATATCTCGGTATAAGTATGACTTTATATCTCACTAATTATGACTTTTATATCTCGTAATTCTGTCTTTATATCTCATAATTCTGACTTTATATCTCGTAATTCTGACTTTATATACTCGTAATTCTGACCTTTATATCTCGTAATTCTGACTTTAATATTCGTAAATTCTGACTGCGTATATCTCGTTATTTCTGACTTTATATCTCCACCCATACATTCTGACTTTATAGTACTCGTAATTATCTGACTGTATATCTCATAATTCTGACTTTATATCTCACTAATTTCTGACTTTATATCTCGTTAATTATGACTTTAATATCTCGTCTAATTATGACTTTATATCTCACAATTCTGACTTTTATATCTCGTAATTCTGACCTTTATATCTCGCATAATTCTGACTTTATATCTCCGAGAATTCTGACTTTATATCTCACGCAATTCTGACTTATATATCTCCATAATTCTGACTTTATATCTCGTAATTCTGACTGTTATATCCTCACCAATTCTGATTTTTTATAAACTTGCAATTCTGACTTTATAATCTTGTAATTCTGACTTTAAATCACACAAATTCATGACTTTATAATCTCGGAATTACTTATGACTTTATATCTCGTAATTCCATGACTGTTATATCTCATTATTCTGACTTGTATATCTCACAATTCTGACTTTATATTCGTTAATTCTGACTATGTATATCTCGTAATTCTGACTTTATATCTCGCCAATTCTGACTTTTCTTATCTCATAATTTCTGACTTTATATCTACACAATTCTGACTTTATATCTCGTATAATTTCTGACTTTATTCTTATTAATTCTGACTTTATAATCTCGTAATTCTGCTTTATATCTCGTAATTCTGACTTTATATCTCATAATTCTGACTGTTATATCTCCACAATTCTGATTTTTATAACTTGCAATTCTGACTTTATATCTCGTAATTCTGACTTTTATGTCTCACACATTTGATTTTATAACTTGCAATTCTGACTTTATATCTGTAATTTTCTGACTTTTATTATCTCACAATTCTGATTTTATAACTTGCAATTTCCTGACTTTATATCTTTGTAATATACTGACTTTATATCTCATAATTCTGATTTTATTTGTCGTAATTCTGACTTTGTATAACTGGTAATTCTGACGTGCTCTTTATATCTTGGAATTCTGATTTTATAACTTGCAATTTTCTGACTTTTGCCATGTTCTGACTTTATTGCTGATAAAAAAAATTTAGAATTGTGCGATAAAATGTCAAAATTTACTTTTTTTTTTTTTAATATAGTGGTGGGACAACAAGCTTCCATACTGAATTTGATTACAAATGATATTAAAAAATGGTTAAGTTTTGTGTGTCCTTTTATGTGACAGCGGTAAATTTAAGAGAATAGATATAACATTTTTCACAGTAGTTCAGTGACAGTAGAAAACTGGCTCTGTTACCTCTCGATAACCAAAATAAACAGCAGGGAAAGAGAGGGAGGAGGAAGGGAAAGTCGTCTCAGAGCCACACCTTACTTATTACATAATTTGCTCTGGACCCAATGGTAGTTTGAAGGCGTTTACCAGCCGAGAGTGATACTCTTACCCTGAAAGTTTCGGAACTCCTGAAACAAATACCCCAAACAAACGTTTTTTTTTGGACTGATTTTGTTCGAAAATGAGATCAACACGGTTTCATTCTTCGGATTTCACTTGAAGTACGTCGAGGCCTTTTTATGTTTAAATTGGACAGTGTTCAATTGTTGTTTTGAGGGTGTTCATTGTTGTTCCAAACTCACTGACAGATCAATTATAATGTTTACTTTTTTTTTTAATATTGATCTTTATTATTGACTGGCTGGCTATGTGGATATGCAATATATTTATATACTAATTAAAAATAAATGCATGTTATTTTTTTATGCAGTATCTGTCCCAAATAAGATTATTTTAAACATAAAAAATGTTTACATATAGGACTCAAGAACAGAGTGTGCATTTATAAAAGAATATCCCCGCTCTGCTATGTGTTTTTTGCCATGCGATATTATACGTAATTAATGGATGATATCCATGGCATTTATATTTTTTGATACTTCCAATTATTAATATATAAAAGCAAATTGAGATGTTGTAGGACACCACGGTTAGCCTCCGTTTCATCAAACGATTGTGTGAATGACAGAGACGGATGGGCTTTTCAACCAATGTGGATGTGTGCTTTCTCTACACTCAAACACATTCCCTGAATGACATTTTATGAGATAAATTATGGATGTTCGAGTTTTTATAGCAAGATATCTCTTTCTTTCTACTGGCCGGTGGTCTCAGTATGATTGACAGCTGGAGTAAGGTGTCAGTGTGTGGTCTGTTCCTGTATCGTGACATTGCATTTTTAAATGCCTTGCGGTTTGAGTAAACTGGATCTTGGGACACCACAGACAAAACCATCAGAAAGCTCTATAACGGATGTAAAAATATTTCCAAATTTTGTGTTTACAGTGCGCTGCCTTTCGGGACGTATCGATGTTAAATATCCAACGTGCATCCATTTTCCGATTTCAGCAAATCCTTTTGGCAAATGGTGGAGAAGTTGTGGGAAAAGATAAGGAAGGGACTGGTAGTGTGCTGATGTCAAAGTGCATATTGATTAGATGGAGCTGGATTGCTGTGCTGTTACGGTGGACCCAAAATAGGGGTCAGGGGTTAAAATGCCACAGTGCCCCAGTAGAGGGTGCTGAAGTTTTTCTGCCCTTTTCCTGGTTAAAAACGGTTTTGCTTCCATACTCTGGATGTCTTTTGAATGAGTCAAACTGTGTTGCAAGCTCATGTGACTATTTATTCTGTTGAACACGAAAGGAGATTATTCGCTGCAGCACATGAGTCAAACTGGTCCTTTTCATGTGAACAAAGTCACTATCAAAAACTTCTATATAAATATGTCATTAAAAGCACTTTATGTATGTATAATAAAAAGTAAATATGAATGAGTGTTTTTGTTTAATGTGTCACACGTTTACATGTATTTACTATGAGTAATAGGCTATAATCTACATTATAACTAACCACTAAATCAGACTCACCAACCCTAAAGTAAGATCATGTTGTATACCTAATTCAATATCACTCCGTTACTTGTATGTATAATTTACACCGTTAATAGGAACACCATTTAAAATTAGAAGTTTCATTAAATACTTTTATTTATTGAAGGCGCATTAAATGGATCAAAAGTAGACAGTAACAAGAACATTTTATAATGTTACAAAAGATTCCATTTCAAAATAAAGATTGCAGTTCTTTTTGAATGTTCAAATTCATTTTAAAGAATATCTATGAGTAGCACAAATGTTTCAACTTTTATAACAATTATTATATAGTGTTCACAGGTGATCCTTTCAGAAATCATTCGGGAATTTTGCTGCCCTCAAGAAACATTTTATTATTATAATTATTATTATTATTATAAATGTTTTTTGAAGTAGCAAATCAGAATGATTTCTGAAGGATCATGTGACATGTAAGAGGATCTGGAGTAATGATGGCTGAAAATTTAACATATATTCACATTGAAATAGTCATTTTAAATTCTAATGCTTATTTCACAATATTGGCTTTTGATCAAATAAAGCTTTGGCGAGCAAAAGAGACTAATTTAAAAAAACAAACATTGATGAAGACGTTAATAGTTTTCACATCATCATGCATGCATTGGAACGTTTTCAGTTCATTTATAAACTCTCAGAATTGTTTTCAAGGCCAGAAGAAAGGTTCTGCTTATTAGATTACAGGAGTTATTACATTGTCGCATACTTGTCTTTCTCTTTTACGCCACATATTTGTACAAGTATAATTTGTTCAGAAAGTGACTTGTGACTGATTGCGTGAGGACAGGTTTGAGCTTCCTGGTGGTGCCACCAAGCGAGGCTATATGCAAAATTAATAAGTTGATATGGGATGTGTTCTGCAGGAACAGAAAATTTGCATAATGTCATGAAACCAGCAACATAGCATGTATACTAAACGGGAAAACCGGACACCCGTGGAAGAGGGAGTTTGATGGACACAAATACAGCCTGCTGCTTTTTGGCTAGTACTTTACATAATTAATATATTTGAGAATTTAAGATATTTTTTTGGTTTATGCGGACAATGTTATACAATGTCTGAATGATACGCTGGAGCTTTGCGTCCTCAGAGATTCAGGGGTGGGGGGGGGGGGGGGGGCAGCTCTGTGTGTTTATTGGGTTTGGTGTATGTTACTGACAGTGATGATTGTGTTTGCCTGACTGCAGTTCTGCTTTGTACAATCCATAATACAAGTAATTATTAGTGGTTGCTTGCTAAGTGCGAGCTAGCGAACATGAATAGATTTCTCCATATTTGCCACGGCAATGAGTGAAGGGCTGTGCCTGTTGCTTTTCTAAGCGTTGTTAGATTGGAAGATGATGAAACATGTAAAGCACATCGTACACAGTAAAAACCCCAGAGTTAAATTCAACTCCTGCTCAGAGAAAATTTGGTCCACTCTCTAAATAGTGTTTAAAGTCACACTCTGCAGAGATTGAATGTCTTTTATCTTCAGTGATTTTATCAGTTGTAGTTCTCGTGTTTCTCTATTATTCTTCAGTGATTCGCTTGTTAACAGCAGGCGATTCATCAATAATGTACAATTCATCTCTTAATTTAATTGTTAATTATCTCATTAGCTTTAACTCTGTGCTTCATGTAACTTTAACACTATTTAGAGAGGGACCAGAGATTCAGAGAGGGTCAGAGTTTTATAGAGATTTGTGCCTCGGTGGACTTGAGCTTGAAAATCTCCCAAAACACTTTAACAACTGCATTGCCAACACCACGACATCAACCTAGCATCAGGGTGGGATGGGTTTGCATGGACAAACACTTAAAATCTAACAATCTATAGTATTTAATAGCAACATTTTAGCTCTGACATCATTACCCATTCTGTAAATGGAAAACACAGCTCTCTAGGAGTGACTGTCAATCGAATTAAAAAAATTCGTTTTTAATATTTTTATATCGTAATAAGATCACAGTTACTTTCAAAATGAATGTATGAAAGACTTATGTTTTATATATATTTTGTTCTATCTTTTTATGAATGCAGGTCAGTAATTAAATCTGATTCTTCAACATTCAGTATAACTGAAAAGTTTCAACATTTATTAGGATTTTAAAAAAATGCTTTTAATTATTTAAGTGAATTTAAAATAATCTTTACATAAACAATTATAATAAAATGTCTTTTGTCTAAAACGGAAGACACGTCTGAATACATTTAACTTTAATTATGAAAGTATTATTTGTAAATTTAATCTACAATTTGCTCATTGATTGAAATTAATGTAAAGACATCTCCACAGCAGATGCTTTATTTGCTGCTGTCCTTAAGAGCTGACGCAGTCTCATTATCTCACGAGTTCGTTTAAGATCTTATTTAAGATAACATAATGAGCATTTTGGCATAATTAATCCTACAAGACATTCACCAGACAGCGTTATTCGTTTTGCTCTTGTGGAGCTTGAATGGTTTTAAAAGCATTTGTGTGACTGAGAGCATGAAGCATATAATGTAACATTGCCCAAATTATGAGGGAGGAAAAACAGATGCTGCAAATATTTTTAACCCTTAATTATTGGAGGATATTAAGACGGTGGCCAACATGAATGAAACTTCATTGGCAACAAATCATTGCAAAATTTGTGTCTTTATCTCAGCCCCAATAAAAATCTGCAATTACTAGGCTTGTCAGCGATGTAATATCTTCTCCATCTTCATCTGTGGCAATGCTATTCCGCTCCAGCTGATTTATTGAAATAACTTTCTGCACATATTCTATTTTCTGTCTGTTGTTTTGCCACCAGTTCTTTCTCTGAAATTCATCCAGGGGAGCATCTTTGAATGGGTGAATGTATGGGTTTTTCTTTCGATCTAATGGGTGAAATAATTTCACATAATTTACACATGAAAAAACATCATTTCTGCTCATTTCTCATTTCATTTCTTTGATACTTTCATTTCTGCTCTAACAGCGGCCAACGCTGTGAGTGTTAGAGATCAGGAATGGTGACGATCATCGCGCTTGGCACGTTTTTCATCTTCAAACCAAACTTGACGAAGTTTAAATCCCGTCTGGCTAGCGTGCATCCCGTAATGTTTCCGCAGTAGGTCACTAGATGGAGAGTGCAAGGTTTTTTTGCACTTTTTGAACTGGTGGTCGCCCGATTTTACGATACCTGCTGGACGGTACTCGCTGATAGCCGATTAAAGGTGCAATATGTAAAATTGTTGGCCGCTAGAGGGCGTACATTCAAAACAACAACAACAACAACGGCGCAGCTGGAATTATGGGAACTCAATAATGAATTCGCAAGGTTTAACACTAAATTGGTTGTCCTAGATGTTACTGTATTTGTTCATAGGTGTTCAAAACAATTAGTAAAAGTACAGTTGAACAAACTCGCATCATTTGCAAAAAGGCTGATTAATATTTATACGTAACACACACTGTATTAATTCACATTGTTCATCGCGTCGGGTGAAGTGTGCGGCGATGTCAACAAACTGATCACAAAGCAAATGCGATAACGCTGTCCTTAATAAACATTACCGTACAGAATCGACTCAAACGCAGTTTTGGCATTTGACACATTTGATGTAGTGACAGTATAAAATTAATTACGCCAACAGTTCAAGACATTCAAAACTATAAGACGAACACTGTTGATCGATATAATAATCGCAAGTTTTCTGTCAGTAAAGGAATCAGTAGTTCCTCAACTGTCTGTTAAAACACATTCAAGATCGCGTCTCCGTCTAGTTGAAGTTTGTCAGTTCTCTCCATTTAGGAAATACGACACCGATGTCGATCCTCGTTTTATTTCTCTTTATGGACTCGTCTTTGTTGGCAGAAGCAGCTACAAACAGTGAAGAATAATCGTGTGCGCGAAACAAGCTACAGCTACTATTTCCACATTTGTCCATGAGACTGTGTTGTGATGATTTCTACCGCAGTAAAAGCGGAAACCAGGGGTAACGCGGATATGACGTCATTGACTGTTCCCGCACACGTCCCGGAGCCTTCGTTAAAATCGCAATTTCTCATGATTTACAAAGAGTTGGAAACATTTGGGATATTGTAAGTACTCAACTGAACAAAATATACAACACTGGCCTAGTGGATTTTGGGCAAAATTTTTACATATTGCACCTTTAATCAATCAATAGTTTTTTTTAAATGGATACTGGATAAACACAAACAAACATAACAGTGCTTAAAAACTGGACTGAACCTCTACAATGTGCTAAATGAAATAAATATATAAATATTAAGGTTAATAAAAGACACGCTTTCAAACTGAACATTCTAAAAATGTATCGGTAAGTGTTGAAATGAACAACCTAACAATGAACAACACTTGTACAGCATTTATTAATGAGTTAATGTGCAATCTTAATGTAAAGCGTTTCCATTTCATATAAATCCAAACAGTCTTAAAGATGTCCATGTATAAATATCTACACAAAGGCTCTCAATTTAGTTGCTTCTCTTTGATGATTAGTGTTGATAAAAAAGAACCGGAATTGGATGCATTTCTGATTCATTTATATGTTTTTGCTCCTGCTTTTTCATGTCACTAACTTTAAATATGCAACTTCGCCGGCTAATGAATGCATGAGTGCCCAGCTGAATATAAACTAATGCAAATTGATGGCAATCGTGACATTAAACGTTGGCGTGTATTTTTGTCGCATTGTTTTAACCTCTCGAGGTACTAATGTTAGCGCCCTCAGCCTTGACAAACATAGGCTCAGGCGGTTCTTTCTCCGCTAATGCAGCATCTAATCAGCAAATGAATTACTTTATAATGATATGACAACAACGTATTGTAGTGTTCTGTATTCATGCCGTTTCGCTGTTTTATATGCGCATTTTAAGTGTCAGCGCTCTCCACGCAGCGCTCAGCTGCATGTGTCAAAACAACACACGAGGCGTCAGTGATTCCACCTCTAGAGGTCGCTCTCGTTCTGAATGATGACATCAATCCCTTCTCATTCACTCCAGCCTCCACATATAACCCTGAATCAGCGTGGATTTTTCCAGATAACCAATTGACCGTTCGCAAAGCCCCGCCCCCTTTAGTTACTGTTGCTATGTCTGACAAGTCATGCGCTCTCACGCCACACATCACGTTCTCACGCAGTGAAAAAAACATCGAAAGAGGACACTGACAATTTTCATATTTCAAATGTTGTCCTTTTTTAAAGAAGTTTAAACAGTAAATAGCGTCTAGTGTCGCTGTAGCTCCTCGTGAACCGAATATCTCTTCATACTAGCTCATTTATAGCATCGAATAAACATGAATGAACATCAGAAGGAATGTTGTTTTTAAGCCCCGAAACAAATTTTCAATTTCACCAACGTTAATCTACTAACTCCCCTGACCGCTTTTTGGGACAAAATGCCGGATTCAGGGTTATGATTGGTCAGATCGCCTGTCAATCAAACTGTTTCCAAAAGGTCAATGAGTTTCCCACTACCTCGAAAGTGGACAAGCTCCTTTTAGACCCCCGTTTACACCTGAATTTAGAGTCGAATATGAAAGGCTAATGGTTTGTAATGTCTATATTTTCTCAATGAATATTCATGACGTGCCAATTTCTTGTTTCATTTTAAGGTGCCGCAACATTTTTGCACGTGAAACACGGACGTGTAGATCCGGACCCCCGTGACAGTGTTACGTCGGCCTTCACGTGTTGTCCGTCACTCAAGCGATCGGACGGTCACCTAACTCAAACGATAAAAACTTGTTCCAGACAAAATACTGCAGACGCCGCTCCGATCACACATGATGGATGTGCTCCTCATGACCTTTAAGCCCAAGTGATCTGCATTATTATATTCTTTCATTTGTGATTGAAACTGTATTATCGGCATGTTCTTCCGCCCAGGGATTTCGTTTAAGTGAGGACGATTCAGGGTCATTCTCTTCTCTTTGCTAATTTCACGGCACACATACATAATTGCGCTCTAAAGTGACGGGTAATTGGTGGTGTGAGTTTCAGACGTTTCTGAATATAATTTACTCTCTCTTTTTTCTAATAAAGGAAAGAAATGATTTGACGATTGGCTTTTGAATGAAAGCTACGATAAATACAGTGTGAGATTGGAGGGTTGCTTGAGCAGATGAAAGCGAAAGAGCCGTTCGTTCTGTGATGTTCTGCTGCTGATTATGTTCGTGGTGATTGTGGGAAAATGAGTGGACTACAGTAAAGAGACTGATTTATTGAATGCATTCATTTCCTGACGTGCACAATCTGTGCCTGAACAACTGGTTAATAGTTTGTTTTCCGCTTTGTGTTTGATTTGATAAATATTGCTATTTTTCATGCACGAGGTACAAAAACAGGTCCTCCTTTTTAGGTTTCTCTGCTTTAAACTTGAGTTTGTTTCTCAACTGGTGAACTTTGCAACGTTGAGGTTGAAATAAGCTGAACTAAATTGAGCTGAATCACAGCGTTGTTGTCTTCTGTGGAGCTGCTTTACAGCTGAAGCTGAATTTGTTTTATAATTGAAGAATTCTGCAACATTGATACTGTTATTTTCCTCTTTATTTCAGTTTTTATTTATATAAATAAATGCGACTTAAACAAATGGTCACTGAGTGGCAGTGGTTTAGAAATATTGATCGTCAACCTCACGTGGTCAAATTTTATGTGCTTTTTTTATGAAGTTGGCTTGAAAAAGCTAGTACTGATGTACTATTTAAGATGATTTTTTTCCATATCTATCACTGCAAAGCCTAGCAGCTAGCCACATGCTACCAACATGCTAACTATGCTAGCAGTGTGGTAAATCATGCTATCATGTCGTAAAATCATGTTAGCAGCAATGCCAAATCAAGCTAGAAACATGCTAAATCATGCTATCAATGTGCTAAGCAACATTTTAGCTATGTGTTAAATCTTGCTAACAACATGTTAGCAATGTGTTAAATCATGTCATCTACATGTTAAATCATGCTAACAACATGAAAATCATGCTAACAACATGTTAGCAATGTGCTTAATCATGTTATCTACATGTTAAATCATGCTTAAAAACATGAAAATCATGCTAACAACATGTTAGCAATGTGCTTAATCATGTTTATCTACATGTTAATTCAGGTTAACAGCATGAAAATCATGCTAACAACATGAAAATCATGCTAACAACATGTTAGCAATGTGCTTAATCATGTTATCTACATGTTAAATCATGTTAACAACATGAAAATCATGCTAACAACATGTTAGCAATGTGTTAAATCATGACATCTACATGTTAAATTATGCTAACAACGTGTTAAATCATGCTAACAACATGAGAAACATGCTAACAACATGTTAGCAATGTGCTTCATGTTATCTACATGTTAATTCAGGCTAACAACATGAAAATCATGCTAACAACATGTTTAGCAATGTGCTTAATCATGTTATCTACATGTTAATCATGTTAACAACATGAAAATCATGCTAACAAACATGTTAGCAATGTGTTAAATCATGTCATCTACATGTTAAATTATGCTAACAACGTGTTAAATCATGCTAACAACAAGAGAAACATGCTAACAACAT
>CM074309.1:1990888-2028388 GCA_037194245.1 Opsariichthys bidens
AAACAATTTTAAATAACGTCTCTCAGGAGGTTATGAGATCACGTCCCTCGATGCAAGTGTGTAAATAGAAAATGACTTCATTTCATTATAAAATAACCCATCAAATATTATACATTTAACATGAATAAACATAAAAGGATATATATTATATAAAATTGTCAAACGAATAGTGACACCTATTTTTTAGGCAAATTTTGTCTGAGGAAGCTTCACTAATTTAAATGCATATTAACATGAAAAAATATTATTTAATACAAAGTGCTGTTTTTTCCAGAGACCTTTTGCTGGAACCCTGCCATTCTCCATCCAGGCGACAGTGCAACATACTCTAGTTAACGCTACATTTGGCCATTTTTAAACAGCGAAAGTGTCCGCCAGTTCAGCTGTCACTTTTATGTCACTGGCTTTGGCTTTGCGCCTTAGAAAGCATCCTTTTAAACTCCTATCTTCCCTGTTTGACTACAGTCATCTATCATCAGTAGTTATCACTGTGGCTATAAACTGACAAAAGCTTTTAAGTGGACCCTTGGCGTCACATGTCCGGTCTAGGCCTGTAATGTTTCGGTTTGTAATGAAACAACATCCAGTGACATAAATGAATAGGTATGTAGTCCTCCTGAGACACTAATTCGGGGGCAGTTCAGGAGGCCATGTAGCTGTCGGGGCTTGTTACAAGAAAAACAAGCTTCAGTGCGTTTTTAATTAGGTTAGTTTTGTTTAGCGCCTGTAATAATTCCTTGCAAAATCAGATTTATATTTTAATGTGTGGTTTAATGGACATATTAATGTACTTTTAATTTCATGTCCATATACATTAGTCATAATACCAGAGCCACAGGTTGTCAATTCAAGCACATTCTCATTACTAACTATTTTTTTGTTGGTTTATTGACTATCATAACATACATCTGGCCTGATTACCTATTTATATTAGATTATGATGTTTCTGTGGCTCCCAATATCGGTTTTCCAGTTCGTTTTCATTACGCATATATAGGCATTTCTTTTTATACTTCAAGGCGTGTTGTTTGTGCACTTAATCATGGGGGGGGCTGGTTTTGGGAGTTACTTTTAAAATGTATTTCACGACAGATTACAAAATAACATGCTTTTAATAAAGTCATATTTGAAACGTATTTCGTTACATTACTCAAGTTTAGTCAATTATCTAAATTACTTTAGAATTTACTTTGGATACTAATAAGTGTGGATGGGAACAAACACAAAAAAGGTCATTGTGAGTTTTTATCTCACAATTCTGACTCTTTCCATCAGGGGGGGGAAAAAAAAAAAATTGCCGTGATATAAAAGGTTGCAAATTGTGTGTTAATAAAGTCAGAATTTATGAGATATCAAAACTGACAATATTGAGGAAAAGTCAGATTTATGAGATATAAATCACAATATTGAGGAAAAGAAAGAAAAAGTCAGAATTATGAGGATATTAAACTCACAATATTGAGAAAAGTCAGAATTATGAGGATATAAACTCACAATATTGAGAAATGTCAGATTATGAGATATATAACTGACAATATTGAGAAGAAAAGTCACGCGCATTTGGAGATATAAAACTCACAATATTGAGAAAAAGTCAGAATTATGAGATATAAACTCACAATATTGAGAAAGTAGAATTATGAGATATAAAACTGGACAACATATTGCTGGAAAAAGTCAGAATTATGAGATATAAACTCACATTATTGAAAAAAATTAAAATTATGAGATATAACCGGCAATTATTGAGAAAAGTGCTGGAATTTTCTAAAGACTTTTCTCATATTGTCAGTTTATTTCTCATATTTTCTGACTTTTTAACTCGCAATCGCAACTTGAAAATCACGCAATTCTGAGGGAAAAAGTCAGAATTGGGAGATTATAAAACTTTGCAATGAACCTTTTTTGTGTTCGTTACACCAGCTTATTAGTATTCCAAAGTATTTAAAAGTATGTAGAGAGTTACTAAACTTGAGTAATGTAACACAAAATACGTTACAAATGAACTTTGAAAGACATGTCATTTTGTAATCTGTTTGTGAAATACATTTTAAAAAGCTGCTTTATAACATATAACACCTTAATTCGGTTCCCGATTAACTGTTCTGGCCACTTGGGGAGGACTGTCAGTCTGCAGCTGTAATAATTCAGATAGCCTATAAAAACTGTTACATGAAAATCAAAATTGACCATTCCTATTTTTTTATGGAATCTCGCAGTATAAATGATTTTTGATGTGCCTCGAGTTCATCTTGGGAATCCAAATAACTTCCACCTCCCTACATGCACCGACCATCACCTGTCACTCCACACGAGATCCACCAATAACAACCCACTCAACCGTCCAAACAATTCCCTATTAGCAAAATCAAGTCCCCGACCCTACCTACATTTTGTTCTTGTCTTCGAGAAGCCGTTTCACTCCCATATTTCTGAGAAGAATCAGAATCAGTCGATTCCCAAGTTGTTCGCCTCACACCGAGGGTTTTTTTTATAATAACTGCAGCGTTCCAGTAACCACACAACAAGAGACCACGGAAGGAAATAAATTATTATATAAAACTTTAAAGGTTTAGTCATACCTGTTTCTTTTTCATACTTGACTTTTAAATAATACATTATTTAAATGAATACAATAATCAGGGAAATCTACTCTGAAGATTCGGTGCAGACCTGTTTTATTTAATACATTTTCACAAAAAATATTTTCAGTCTGAAAACACAAGTTTTATGTAGATTTAATTACATAAGCAATTTTTCCATCCATTTGGATGACATAGTTTTAACATAAACAAACTAATAAAACTTAATGTGATTCATATTTGTCAGTCATATGTAAATGAAATAGGTTGAGATTTATTGTAATAGTTCACAGGTTAATGGAAACACTGTTTTTAGTGGTCATGTGTGTGCGCACTACTGAGTTAAAGCACGTTGGAGCAGCGGGTTCAGAGTTAATGACATGATTGAGGCAGTAATGATGAACGGCTCCTGCTGTTATAACAAGCACGAATCTCTGAAGGGAACACAAGAACTACAACTGACAATTTACAAATAGAACATCTTAATCTCTCACTCTTCATATACTCTTTTTTTTAACTATTACATAAATCTTAAAAACCATATTTCATTTACATATGGACTGACAAATAATGAATCACATTAAGTTTATTAGTTTGTTTTTATGTTAAAACTATGGTAATTCAAATGGATGGAATAATTGACTACTATAAATTAATATTACATAAAACTTATGTTTAGACAGAAATATTTTTTTGATGTTGCACTGAAAATGTTGGGCGTTCTCCTGCCGATGTTTCCAAATGAAGGGGCCACTCTTGACTTTTGGCTGTTTTATTAAAAACATATTTCATATAATTCATTCAATTTGTGGATGAATTTTGTCGCATAGTCCATCCATTTCCATCATCCAATTATTCCACTCAACATTTTTGGTTGGGAGTAAAATGACACCACTCTAGCATTTTGTCTTAAATACAATACTAATTAAATAATATGGTTCTCACTTTTGAAAAAATCTGACATAATTACTTAAAAATTATGCACAATAAAAATATTGTTTTTTCACCACATTGCATCTCATAAATTAGTTTCAAGCTGCTCATTCAATGGACACCGTTGAACACTTGTGATAAAATAAACAATGGGTTTTTATGGTTCTTGGAACTCAAAGTTTTGTTTGCCATTTGTTGTATTCGATTTTCAATTTTGGAGGGTACAATTTTTTTTACATTTTAAGATTAGGGCAAGCTTAAAAACATAAATCGGATAAGGCATTGAAAAAGTTTCCAAGGCAGTTTCACGTGACAAGAAGAAAAAGGTTGAAATTCTTGTTTTTTATAAAAAATCAGCAACTGCGGCATAAAAGTGACCCAAATAAGTTGCTCATTACTAATGGCATAATCCTCTCTCACGCGTTAACCACACCTCTATCACTGACAAGGATTTTTTCCCATTCCTGTTTTCTTTTGTCAGCTTGAGGAGAGTGGCTTTTTCTTCAAATCTGAATCGATTTAAAAGTTTCCCTGCAACTTATCCATTTGTTTAGAGCTTCATAACAAGGTTCGAGAAAGTAAAATGGACTCTCAATGTCAACCACACTTACTCAAATATAATGGGGGGATTGTTCTTTCTTTTTTCCATAGCGTTATGTCTTCAAAGCTCAATCATTTAATCATGCTGATTTATTTAGACCGTCTTTGTCGAGTCGGCGTCTGTTTAATTTTCATTGCACAGTTTACCTATGCCATTCAAGGCTTTTCGCAACTTATCCAGCCATTGACCTTTAACCCTATATTCAAATTCCTGCTCTTGTTGAACTCTAAGTGCTGTCAGAGGTGAAGGCTTACTGGTGTGGTTCACTTCTTTTCTTTTGAGGATTGAGGATTTCAGATCTGTTCAATCAGAAGATACTGTAACGATCTCCGGATTCATCTTACACATTTATTTATTGTCTGAAATCTAATGTTATATTGTCTGAAATCTAAGGTTATAAGAGTATTATGGAGGGAAAACAAAAAATACCCCACAACTGTATTGTGTTTACAAACATTCTTCAAAAATATCTTCCTTTGTGTTCAGTAGAAAATAGAAATGGATACATTTTTGGAAAACCATTTGACGGGAGAGTGAATTGTCCATTTTAGGGTGAACTGTCCCTTTAAGAAAACACACGCCTCACATGAGAATGTTGAACTGGGTCACTTACGTTTAATCAGAATTTGATTCGTTCCAGCAGTTATTATGAAACTTTTATAAATGTAAATTTTCACCACTAGAGGTCGCTTATTCAAAAACAAAGAACGTAGCTTCGATGGACCGCCAGAGCGATCGCTAATGAGAGACGAGCGCGAACACACACTTGGAGAGCAGCGGGACTTTTATTATGCCTCGGTCGGCCACTGCAGTAAGCTAGATTGATATTAACAACATTGCAGCCAAATCAATAAAAATGAGATTTAAACTGTGGTTGTAGATGTTAATTATAAGTTTATAATATGAAACAGTTGAAGGCATCTTTTGGTGTGTTCCATGGTTTCCCCCCACAAAAATAAAAAATGGAAACCGAGGGTAAAGCGGCGAAAGTTGAGGTCAATGATAGGGCGATGCACAGCACAAAACTTGTTTATTTCTTCTGGATTAAAAACCATTTTTGGAAGCATTTTGGATCATTTATTGAAGTCAAAACAAAAATTTTCTTGTGGTTTTTGGATTTTCGAATCTAAAAATTCGTACATTATTGTGCTTTAAAAGTAGCGAATTAGATTTGTGCTGCTGTGCACGTGATTTGATTTGACTGGATAAGCGACACAGGATTCAGTTATTTTCTGATGCCTTTTATGGATGATTGTCACATGACAAAGATGGACAGATCTGCACAACTTTCCACAGGGGAATTATGGGACTCTTATAAAAAAAAATAATTCCAAGCTGGATGCAAGAAGTTCGTTTATCTCAAAAAAAAAAAAAAAAAAAAAAAAAAAGAGAAGAAAGAGTGAAAATTAAATTTCTCATGATATGGACTCTGAACTTTTATTCCCACATGCATTTATTTTTGAATCTAATCTAATTTTAAACAGTATATTTTTAGGGATTTTACTTTAAAAAATAAGTTCGACCCCTGCCATATTTCCCGAGTCCTTCATCAAGACCACACAGCAAAAACAAACTGTAATTTAGCCTTTCCACGATCGTTTAGATTAATGTTTTCTCCTCCACTGCGCAGGAATATATATATATATCAGGGAGGGCGGTGAAGCGCGCGCTCGGCGGACCAGTAGGCTCCATTCTGCCGGCGGAGCGGGGAAGCTGCACCTCGCGGCTCGGTCTCGCCGCTCCAGCAGCACACGCGTCGCGCGACGTATTCTGATCTGAAAATACCAAAAGGCGAATTCGACTGTTGCCTCAAAAAATTTCGTTTTCCTGGACTGCACAATTGTCAGTTTATAAAGTTTAAGCGCGTCATCCGCTTCCCCCAAACGTATGTTTTAAGTGTATTTTCAACAGAAATAACGGTAATTTGTTATTCTGAGGAGAACTGCCGGTTTGTCCCTTGGACGCAACCAACGGACACGCGCGCGCGTTTAATCAGGAGGTGTCAAGTCCGAGTGTCGTTTATTTCATTTGTTGGATTTCGCACTTGCTCGTACAGTTTATTTAATATTTATGGTAGTCAATGCGGGAAAAACATGTGAAGCTGTCCATATTCCAGGAATGGATCTCCAAAGAGTCGTCCCATAACTTACAGAGTAACGTTAAATCTTTCGAGGTGAAATAGGCTTACTAATCAGATTAAAATTGTCTTTTTTTTTTTACAGTATTGGTTCAACATATTATATATATTTAATGACTTTACATTTTATATTTGAAAACAAAAAAATAGTACGTTACAAATGTCAGGTAAAAAAACGGTCATTTTTTTAACGGTATTTTTAGGTAAAAATTAGTTATAGCTAATGTCAAATATGATGATTTTTCCTACTTATTTCACATCCTTTATTTAGACATGTGGTTGTTCTGGCTCTGAAAATCATTTTACAATATTTAAAAATTTAAGCCTTAACATGGCTGTGTTAAACCAATCATTGAGGGGTTTAGGAAACTCTACATGATATTTCTGTAGTAATATTAATACAAAATGATCTTCTCTCTCTGTTGAAGATGCTGTGATATTGTGTGGGATGTAGACCGACACGATTTTGGATGGATCCCTCAATCACTGCAGTACTTTTATATGAAAAAAAAAATTCACTTTCATCTGAGGCTTGTTTTTATACAGCAAAATTAAGTTTGCATCATTCTAGGTCACATATTCATTACTGTTTTGCTCAGTAAAGATCAATTTAAACCAATTATTTGCTAGGGCAAAAGTCAATGATCTGTAGAAAACCAGTACAGACGAGGGTAAAGTCCTTGTTTATCCTAAGTTGCAGATCAGACCCGTAAATCAGGCATATGACTTAAAATTGCAAGTAAATGGATTGCATAACTCAGATTTGATAAAAAGGCTAGCGTTCAGTCATTTTGAGAGACGTGCATTCTGTTTTCACATAAATGTGTAAAGAATTTTACTTAAATAATGCCTTATTTATGCAAAATAGATATAAATCCAGTCTACTATCGAATCACGAAATATGCAAATATATCAGAATTCATCGTCTGTGATGATGAAATTTTCGCTTTTTTACATCCCATATTGCAGTGATTGTTTGAGATTTCACTGGTTGCCCATCCATGTGTCTCGTGAGTTATGGGATTCCCAAAATTCAATATGCTGACGTAATCCCATTTGAGTAAACAACCATGCATATTTACACTTGGCCTTAGTCTCAAATGCATGGAAGTGGGACCAAGTGAAAAATTACTCATATATATATCTAAGAACTACTTAGGAATTAAAGTTCACTGAAAATTTGTCTTTTGTATCTCTGAAATCACACAATTCGTCCTACTAGACTCTGAAAAAATAACATAATAAACCCGTGCCGCAATGCTGGTTCCAGAAGTATTTTTTCCCATAGGGATGGTAAAAAAAAAAGTCCATTATTAAAGAGTTATGAGTCATGAACCAAGCCAATCAGATACAAGGTGAATCAAAAAACATTTATAAACTTTGATTTGAAGCAAAAAAAAAATTGCCCCCCCCCCCCCCCCCCCCCCCCCCCCCCCCCCGATAAATGCTTTATGTGAGGGAAAGAACTATCCCATAAAAGCTTTGCGAACAGCATAATCGAATTAAAAACGATGCAGAAAAAAAATTAAAACTTCTCACACAAATGTTTGATTGTATGTATAAAAACAATATATTTTAAATTTATTTCATCAAATTATGCATAAATATGTAAGTACGTTGAGAGCTTAGAGAACTCGCTCGATTGCATCATTCGCAGTACTTTCGTGGGAAGTGGGCGGAGCTAAGAGCTAAAATTGGCTTGTTGCTTTTTTTCACTCATGATTCGGTGTAATTTCCCCATGGGAGAAAATAGGAACTATGAAGGTTCCATGAAGAACCTTAAACATTCATCGAAAACTTTCCATCGAACAAAAGATTCTTCAATAGTGGAAAAAGTGTTTGTCATATTATGAAAAAAAATTGTCTCTTTTAAGAACTGTTCACTGAAAGTTGTTGTGGAACCAAAATGGTTCTTTCAATGGCATCGCTTTTGAAAAAATTATTTATAAGAGTATAACGTGTAAATCATGGCTACAGTCCACCATTTAATGCTCCTAAAGGACTTCAGTTGTGTATGTTTATTTTTCAATTACACTCACATTCGGACATCTTGGGTTGGATTATATTATAGGAAGCCCGTTTCCCGCCAACTGTTGAGAAAAAAAAAAAATATTCCCTAAGTCATAATAATGAGAAACTTTCTCAAAATAATGGACTTAGTATCTTTAACTTAATCAAACTTTTTTTTTAGAAACTCTCGCTAATAATGGACTTAACCATCTCATAATAATTGACTTTAGTATCTCATAATAAATGACTTAGTATCTCATAATAATGACTTAACATCTCATAATAATGACTTTGCTTAGTATCTCATAATAATGACTTAGTCTTGTATCTCATAATAATGACTTAACATCTCATAATAATGGACTTAGTATATCATAATAATGACTTAGTTATCTCATAATAATGACTTAACATCTCATAATAATGACTGAGTATCTCATAATAATGACTTAACATCTCATAATAATGACTTAGTATCACATAATAATGACTTAGTATCTCATAATAATGACTTAACATCTCATAATAATGACTTAGTATCTCATAATAATGACTGAGTATCTCATAATAATGACTTAACATCTCATAATAATGACTGAGTATCTCATAATAATGACTTAACATCTCATAATAATGACTTAGTATCTCATAATAATGACTTAGTATCTCATAATAATGACTTAACATCTCATAATAAGGGACTTAACATCTCATAATAATGACTGAGTATCTCATAATAATGATTAACATCTCATAATAATGACTTAGTATCTCATAATAATGACTGAGTATCTCATAATAATGACTTATCATCTCATAATAATGACTTAACATCTTTCCGCATAATTATGACTGAGTATCTCATAATAATGACTTAATATCTCATAATAATGACTTAGTATCTCATAATAATGACTTAACATCTCATAATAATGACTTAGTATCTCATAATAATGACTTAGTATCTCATAATAATGACTTAACATCTCATAATAATGACTCTTCAAAGTATCTCATAATAATGACTTAACATCTCATAATAATGACTTAGTATCTCATATAATGACTTAGTATCTCATAATAATGACTTAACATCTCATAATAATGACTTAAACATCTCATAATAATGATATTGCTGAGTATCTCATAATAATGAATTAACATCTCATAATAATGACTTAACATCTCATTGAGTATCTATAATAATGACTTAACATCTCATAATAATGACTTAACATCTCTAATAATGATGAGTATCTCATAATAATGACTTAACATCTCATAATAATGACTTAGTATCTCATAATAATGACTGAGTATCTCATAATAATGACTTAACATATCATAATAATGACTGAGTAATCTCATAATAATGACTTAACATCTCATAATAATGACTTTCCATAGTATCTCATAATAATGACTTAACATCTCATAATAATGACTCCCCTTAGTATCTCATAATAATGACTTAGTATCTCATAATAATGACTTAACATCTCATAATAATGACTGAGTATCTCATAATAATGACTTAACATCTCATAATAATGACTTAGTATCTCATAATAATGACAGATCTTAGTATCTCATAATAATGACTGAGTATCTCATAATAATGACTTAACATCTCATAATAATGACTGAGTATCTCATAATAATGACTTAACATCTCATAATAATGACTTAACATCTCATAATAATGACTGAGTATCTCATAATAATGACTTAACATCTCATAATAATGACTTAACATCTCATAATAATGACTGAGTATCTCATAATAATGACTTAACGTTCTATCTCATAATAATGACTTAGTATCTCATAATAATGACTGAGTATCTCATAATAATGACTTAATATCTCATAATAATGACTGAGTATCTCATAATAATGACTTCCTGTAGAAACATCTCATAATAATGACTGAGTATCTCATAATAATGACTTAACATCTCATAATAATGACTGAGTATCTCATAATAATGACTTAGTATCTCATAATAATGACTTAGTATCTCATAATAATGACTTAGTATCTCATAATAATGACTTAACATCTCATAATAATGACTTAACATCTCATAATAATGACTTAGTATCTCATAATAATGACTGAGTATCTCGTAATAATGACTTAACATCTCATAATAATGACTTAGTATCTCATAATAATGATTAACATCTCATAATAATGACTGAGTATCTCATAATAATGACTTAACATCTCATAATAATGACTTAACATCTCATAATAATGACTGAACATCTCATAATAATGACTGAGTATCTCATAATAATGACTTAATGACTGAGTATCTCATAATAATGACTTAACATCTCATAATAATGACTTAGTATCTCATAATAATGACTTAGTATCTCATAATAATGACTTAGTATTTCATAATAATGACTTAGTATCTCATAATAATGACTTAACATTCATAATAATGACTTAACATCTCATAATAATGACTTAGTATCTCATAATAATGACTTTGTATCTCATATAATGACTTAGTATCTCATAATAATGACTTAGTATCTCATAATAATGACTGCTAGTAAATCTCATAATAATGACTTAACATCTCATAATAATGACTGTGTAATCTCATAATAATGACTTAACATCTCATAATAATGACTTAACATCTCATAATAATGACTTAGTATCTCATAATAATGACTTAGTATCTCATAATAATGACTTAACATCTCATAATAATGACTTAACATCTCATAATAATGACTGAGTATCTCATAATAATGACTGAGTATCTCATAATAGTGACTTAACATCTCATAATAATGACTTAGTATCTCATAATAATGACTTAGTATCTCATAAATAATGACTTAGTATCTCATAATAATGATGAGTATCTCATAATAATGACTTAATATCTCATAATAATGACTTTGTATCTCATAATAATGACTTAGTATCTCATAATAATGACTTTAATATCTAATAATAATGACTTAGTATCTCATAATAATGACTTAGTATCTATAATAATGACTTAATATCTAATAATAATGACTTAGTATCTCATAATAATGACTTAGTATCTCATAATAATGACTTAACATCTCATAATAATGACTGAGTATCTCATAATAATGACTTAACATCTCATAATAATGACTTAGTATCTCATAATAATGACTTAACATCTCATAATAATGACTTAACATCTCATAATAATGACTGAGTATCTCATAATAATGACTTAACATCTCATAATAATGACTTAGTATCTCATAATAATGACTGAGTATCTCATAATAATGACTTAACATCTCATAATAATGACTTAGTATCTCATAATAATGACTTAGTATCTCATAATAATGACTGAGTATCTCATAATAATGATTAATATCTCATAATAATGACTTAGTATCTCATAATAATGACTTAGTATCTCATAATAATGACTTAATATCTAATAATAATGACTTAGTATCTCATAATAATGACTTAGTATCTCATAATAATGACTTAACATCTCATAATATGACTTAACAATCTCATAATAATGACTTAGTATCTCATAATTAATGACTGAGTATCTCATAATAATGACTTAACATCTCATAATAATGACTTAATATCTCATAATAATGACTTAGTATCTCATAATAATGATCTCATAATAATGACTTAGTATCTCATTAATAATGACTTAGTATCTCATAATAATGACTTAATATCTCATAATAATAACTTAGTATCTCATAATAATGACTTAGTATCTCATAATAATGACTTAGTATCTCATAATAATGTTTTTAGTATCTCATAATAATGACTTAACATCTTTAACTTAATAAAAAAATAAAAAGGTTTTTATTAAGTTAAAGATGTTAAGTCATTATTATGAGATACTAAAACATTATTATGAGATACTAAGTCATTATTATGAGAAAGTTTTATGAGAAATATTTTTTTTCTCAACAGTGGCAGGAATGGGCTTCCCTAGGGATTCCATTACTTTGATTCGAGACAATAAAAAAAGCATATGTAGATGTGACATTATCGAATTTAGCAGATTGGTTGTTAACTTATATTTCCTGTTTTTTTCATAAATGCCCATAGGTTTCGTATTAAACTGTGGATTCTATCTTCATAAGCCTTTTCCCGGTGAATAAACACTGCCAAAATGGACGCTAGGACGTTTATGCCCAATTCCAACCTGTCCCTCCCCAACCGCTTGGTGAACAATAGTTTCTACCCAGGGAACGAGTCTGACTTTGGTCTGGAGATTTACGCTCACAACAGCACCAACCATGGCTTTGACCAAACAAGTTCAGTGGTCATCACATTTGTGTACTTTGTAGTCTGTGCGGTGGGACTCTGTGGGAACACGCTGGTCATTTACGTCATCCTGCGCTATGCCAAGATGAAGACCGTCACCAACATCTACATTTTGAACCTGGCGGTGGCGGACGTCCTGTGCATGCTGAGTCTGCCCTTCATCGCCATTCAGCTCTTGCTGCTCCACTGGCCCTTTGGATCGGCGATCTGCCGTGTTGTCCTAACCGCGGACTCCATGAACCAGTTCACCAGCATCTTCTTTCTAACGGTCATGAGCTTTGATCGCTACCTGGCCGTGGTGCATCCGATCAAATCCACCAAATGGCGAAAGCCGCGCATGGCCAAAACCATCAGTCTGGCCATGTGGAGCGTTTGTCTCTGCTGGTCAACCTACCGATTATGATCTACAGCGGCGTGAACGTCAAGAGGAACGAGGCTCGGACGTGTACCATGTTGTGGCCCGAGCCCCAGAACACCTACTACACCGCTTTCATCTTCTACACCTTTTTCTTGGGCTTCTTCTTGCCGCTGATTGTCATCTCCATGTGCTACCTGCTCATCGTCATAAAGGTGAAGTCCTCCGGCATGCGGGTGGGGTCCACCAAAAGGAAGCGCTCCGAGCGGAAAGTCACCCGCATGGTGTCTATCGTGGTGGTGGTGTTCGTGCTGTGCTGGCTGCCTTTTTACGTATTTCAACGTGACCTCTGTGACCGGAACCGTGCCCACCACACCCGTGCTGAAGAGCACGTTTGACTTCGTGGTGGTGCTGGGCTACGCCAACAGCTGCGCCAACCCCATCCTCTACGCCTTCTTGTCGGACAACTTCAAGAAGAGTTTCCAAAACGTTTTGTGTCTGAAAAGAGTCGGCGGCTTGGATGAGATCGACCGCAGCGACAGCCGACAGGACAGGACTCGAATGGTCAACGACGTCATGACGGAAACGCAAAACGCCGCACTGCTCAACGGAAACCTTCAGACCAGTATCTGAAACAGCTGTTACGTGAAATCTGTCCTTAACACATCTACCTGTCAGAAACGAGGTGTGCTAGGAGAGATTTAGTATTTAAGATCAACACGAAGTATCAAAGTTTATCTGGACATCCATTTGGGTGAGATCCTTGATCTGATCGATCTCATGTATTTAAGCGATGAATGTCATTTACTGTAAATAACTGTACTTGCTTTGTTTGGTGTCGCTGTCTGAAGAAACGATGAAGTGTTGTGTTTGTTATGCGTGTACGTTCACTTCAGTGCCAAAATTGTCTTTAAAGTTAAGAGATAAGTTAACAATTCAAGATCGTGGCCCTCATTAGATAAACATTATTTCACTCTCTCAAGCCTTCTGTGGAGACACAAGGCCAAACAGGACAAGCTTGTTAGAGGCTTCTTATTATTCAAGGCTTTCTGTGACGATGAATGCAAGATGAGTGAGTGCAGTTGTTATCCAGACTAAATATAAAAAGGTCTCCAAAATCTAACAAAAGATGTACATTTCTCTGGCCTCTTTATTTGTTGTTTATTTAGTGAATTATGCTTGGAATATCTTACCAAAACCTGATGGTTGCCATCGTGTTTACATTTACAAAAATCTTCCCTCATCATATTTCGCCGCTGGTTCCAGTAGAGTTTTATTTGGTAGTGGAAATATATACGTAATGTTCAATGGAGAGGGGAAGGAGAAAGATGACGCTGCCTGCCTAATCAACTTTTTCAGACATCATATGTTGCTCCAAGGAATATTATGTTGCCTTGTAAGATACGTTATAGAGCATCATATGTATCCCTCATAAAAAAGCATCCAACATAGTTAAGTCTAATTAATATTTATGGACTGTTTTATGCATGTTTTTGGCCCTCCTGGTATTAAGATGTGTTGTGGTCGATCGGATCGGAATACAAGTGTAAACGGGGGAGTAAAACGTATTGAACTTGTCTACTGTCGACCACTTCCAGAGGTTGACAGACACGCATTCAACCGGATTGCTTTTGTAGTGTAGACGCTCACGTGGTGGAATGCGTTGGAAGTAGAGCTGCAACTAACGATTATTTTTTCTGTCGACTAATCTAACGATTATTGTTTGATTAGTCGACTACTCTAACTCTAAAGTTTTTTTTTAATTAAGCTAGTGATCTTTTTTTTACGTAAAAAGTTAGAACTAATTTAGCAGTTCGTTGAGGTGTAGAAACACTGGGACACGCCATTATGTACTAATACAATTTGATTTTGATTACAAATAAGCCACTCATGTGTGCTCGTCTAGTGGGAGACATTTGAAACTTTAACATGAAGAGTGTCAAAGACTTTCTCTACAGTCTTAAAGGAACTTTGATAGTGTTTCAAGCCATTGAACGAACGTCTCCTGAACGTGTGTTTTCCCTCTTGCGCTGTCTGTAATCCAGGGAGTCTTGTGATTGGTTGTCAAGCAGTCAATCAGAATTTAGCAGCCTCATCTCTGATTGGCTGGAATTCTGGCACATTGTAACGCTGGTTTGTGTTGAGCAGGCGAGCGCGCAGGGCGGGAATCAGGAGCGCGAGCAAAAAACGTAAAGAGAACGTCCGCGCACATCCAAATAAACTTCTTTGAAATGCAAAACTGATTTTCGTTCGCTCCAAATATTTTCTTATTTGGAAGACGAAGATTTTCTCCTCAACTCAGTTCACGCGCCAAATGCCCTTTTTCACGCTCAAAATATGATCTTGCGCGCGCAAAAATTTGGCAGAGATCCAATTCCGTAGGTGGTACGGCATTTCGGTTCTGCAAAGGGAACAAAGGAGCGTTTTATTTAACCTCTGTTTAAAGTATTCCCACACTTTTGATAATTGTGGTCTGGGTTTTTGTGATAGAATGGAACTTTCTCCGTTCCCAGGAGCAGGAACCGCCGTTACGCCAGATGAATGTAAACAGTGTGACGCGTCGACGCATTTCACGCATGTCGACGTATTTTCGTACGTCGACGACGTTGACGCGACGTTCCAGCACTAGTTGGAAGAGCACAATAGACCGCCTACTGGACACCTACTGAACTACGGGAAGTGCGCTAGTCAGACTGGATTCAAACGTTGCCGGCTGAAGATCCAAGTTTGGTTTGAAGACAAAAAACATACCAAGCACAATGTTCTCTCGCCATTCCTGATTTATAACACACACTTAGAGCTCTCTGTAAATTGTGCAAACTTATTCCCCCGGTTTCACAGAGAAGGTTTAAGATAATCCCAGACTAAAATGCACGTTTGAGCTGTTTTAACTGAAAGCAACTTGCACTGACATTTCTTAAAATATGCCACTGTTTTGTCTCAAGACGCACACCAGTAATGTTTTTTCTCTAAGGAACATTTAAAAAAGCTACTTAAATGAACTACGGACTAATCCTGGCTTAATCTAAGCCCTGTCCTGTGAAACCAGGCCATTGTGTCCAATAGATTGAAAGATCTAAAAAAAAAACATCTACCCGCCCATACACCGTACCCTAATCAGCCGCGATGCAATAAAATACCAGCGACAAACAATGAGACGCTGTCAATCAAAAATCACAGCCAATCAGAAGAGCGCGTGGGCGGGCTCTCTCGGCAAACTCCAAAATGGTTAATCAAATTCATGAATGTTACACCATTATTAAAAACACATACTCAGTTACCAGTCTTTGTCATAGAATACACTACAATGAGTGAACGTTCTTGTTTCCTTGCTTTTATTTTGAACATCTGAGGTGAATTGTCGATTGTTGCTTTTAGTACGTCTATAAAAGAAAATACTCAACTCAGCTTTTAACAATAAATAAAGCACATAAACAGTACCTGAGATTAGAATTGCCATACTTTGTGTTGTTCCAACTGAAAAATAGAAACCGTTTCTAAAAGATAGCTACCTTTTATCGCGTCGCGGCATCGCGTCCCCTCCGAGAAATCAGGACAGAAGTGGTTGAAAGTGGACAAAAGACGTCGTCCGCTTGTGATCCGATCGATCAAAACGTGCCTCAATACCAAGTGTTAACAGGGCCTTTATGTGTTTCATGCTTAGAATATTGTTGCTAAATTCTATAGGATCCTGTCGTGAGTCGTGGCTTAAGACGCTCAATTTGACGTAGAGCTTTTGTAATTATTATCTGGCCTGGAGAAATTTAGTTCAGAACTGTTAATTAGTATGAAGCAACCAAATGTCTTGGTTGTAGCCTACTAAACTAACATTCATCAGCCGGCAAATGGGATGCAAATCAATCCTTCTCGTTCCAGCCGTTATACAAACAACCTTTGGCTCCGTCAAACCAATGAAGGTCAAAGGGGTCAATGATGACAGAGAATGCAAGTTCATTCAACTGTACATTAGTCATTAAAGTATTCAAACAAGAGTTCTCTTCCCGTGTTGAATATACCTCATTATAAACATAAGATGTTCAGCCTTTATCCATCATTGTGATGAATGCACCGCGTCGCACTAATGTGGAAGCGTCAACACAGACTGTTCAATAGTGACGATGAATTGCATCATAACAGCTGCTTTACATTTGTATCGCTCGGAAAAACAATTGATTATAAAACGACGCTGCAAGTGCCTTAAATAATCCCTCAAACGCATTCATTCCTAGGGCTTTAACAATAAACCCTCCACCTGAATGTACAATCCACTTGTAAATACAACACTAATTTTTAAAGTGTAAATACTGAGCTGGCATCGACAGAACGTTTTCAGCTCTCGCCCATTTGAGGGGTTTAGAGCATTTTAACATTTGCGAAGGGCTAAAACCGTTCGGACTTGGTCTGTCCGACTTCTAAATCAGATCTGCAAGGTGTAAGTTCGGAAGTGGACACAGTGTTTTCTAGGATCGAAACTTTATCGCAGTATTCGTCCAGTTCTTTGAGTGCAGTTCGACGTGCCTTTGACAGTCAGGCAGTGTGTGCGAGTGGCGCTTTAGTGCTGTGTCTCATGTCATGTTGTCTGTAGATCCGACGGTGTGGGTACAATATATATTAATAACACATTTTCAAAGATGTACGTCATACAGCTGTGCAATCAAACCTTGAAGAATGACTCAGCTCTCATATTCTTGCTTAGAATGAAGGTTGTGTTTTTGAGTGCTGCTTTCTTCTCGGTGTGTGTGTGTGTGTGTGTGTGTGTGTGTGTGCGGGATCATCTTTAGGTTGTAGCTCAACGTCAGGCTGTGTCTGGTTGTAATCTACGACAGCTCAATTTTTGCCCAGTTATTTATTTTATAGATCCAATTTATTACAACGCAGCCGAGCGGAATAATCCTCAGGTCTAATTAAATGATTCTTCAAACACTATTGTTGTCAGGTCATTTGTGTTTTAATTAAATTTTACCACGGCACAGCAGGCTTTCTTTAAGTAGAGAAAATGCCGTCTCGTTTGTTAACACTAGTCGATGCATAGACATAAACTAACAATGCGCAATATGTTCATTAATGTTGGCGGTAGAAATAGGATTATATGTTGCTTGTTTGTGTTAGTACACAGCGCATAAACTAATGTTAAGCTGACAATAAGTAAGATTAATAAAGGCTTGTTAGTTCATGTTAAACTAATGTTGACAAATGAAAGCATAATGTAAAGTCTTACCTTTTAAAACTTCATCCAACATGCAAAATAATGCACATTACCAACCTGTAATATTACGTTTGTTTTTTTGTAAATTATAGCCTAATTGATAGCATAAAGTTGTATATGTTTGTGTTTAAATGTGGCTGGAAATGATCATTTAAAAAATCCCCATATATCAGTGTACAAACGTATTACAGAGAAATTAGATTTATGTTTAATCTTGTGAATCACATTTACTGTTTAACCCAACGGACTACTGTAATGACACATGAGAAAATGTTGATGTATAAAGATGTATGACAAAACAAGCTTCTCTCGCCCCCTTTCTTTTCTTTTTTGCGAAATGTCTCCCTCTGTTGTCCGATTTGATTTCTATTTTTAAAAACCGAGGACTTTATATCTTTTGCTTGTATATGGATTAAGCGTCATGCTCATGACCTGTAATTATTGACAATTGTGGAGAAACGTGTGATCAGGTATCCACCTTTTTCAGTGTTGTTATTGACAAAAAATGAAGTGCATTACATTCATTTACCAAACAAATAAAGACTAATGTGTCAACAATGCTCAATTTTGACTTGTGTGTGTGTGTGTGTGCCATAGAATAGTACTATAATAAATAGTCACTATTTTTTGATCAAAAACAGTAATATTGTGAAATATTATTACAATTTAAAGCGTGAATATATATGTTAAAATGTCATTTACATCTAGTGATCAAAGCTGAATGTTCAGCATCATTACTGCAGAGTCACATGATCCTTCAGAACTCATTCTGATAGGCTGATTTGACGATCGAGAAATATTTATGATTATTATCTGTGTTGAAAACTTTCTTTAGTGAATAGAAAAGATCATTCATTCGAAACCGTTTTGTCTTCAATCTCGTTTCTGAATAAAAGTATTACTTTCTTTAAAAAACAACAACAACGTACTGACCTTTAAACAAAGTAAAACTAGCATACTTGCAAAATATAACTTTTTTTTTTTTTACAGAATATGGACGTGTATTGTAAAACATGATCGACAATGAATGCATTCAACTTCAAATGAAATGCCATGCTTGATACCTCATGCATTTCTCTTTGACACACACTGAAACCAAAGACATTCATTAATGCAGCGTTTGTACAAAATGAGGCTTTCACTGTCATTTTGAGTCAACAGGTGTGGGTGCCGAGCGAGCTCTTCCTGCGCCGATCCGCCATCTGTCAGTGTGGTTCAGCTTCACTGCTCCAGAGACCCTGAACCCCAGTGACACACTGCACTGTCATGCTCACCCACACCTCAGAATAGGTCTTCTGCTGGTTTCTGTAGGTAGTCTAAGAAACGCTCGTCTACATGAGATCTATTTAAAAGGACTGCAGGTGCACGGACGTGCTCGAAAGAGTTTCGGCTTGAACGCAACAACATGATTTTATCGTCGATTTCGTGTCCCTATGAAATGAAAGAATGAGGGGGGAAAGCTGTCTGCAAACATCAGTGACACAGAACGAGTTGAAAAGATGAATGTAAGGGCTGGAAATATTCATCTTTTGAAACAAAACTTGTTTCATTTAAACCCGAGTCATCTGCCCCCGCCGCGTCGAACGATGAGTTCGCCTAGTCATTTAGTTCATGTTGGAAGATCATTAGTTTTAAATGCTGTTGCACAAGAAACAAGCCACTGTGTTTGATTTGTCGTAATTACTTGAAACATAAGAACTTATACTTGCAGTGTTGCCAACTGTTCTCAGAAGAAAGTAGGTGGCTTGATGAAAATAAAAACAGATGTGTTTTGAAGCTGGTTAGTTGTTCCTTAGCCCGTCAAGTGCTGGTCCTAAGCAACTCCAGCTTAAAACATGCAGTATACACTGTTAAAACATTACTGTAAAATTTTACAGTATAATACTGGCAGCAGGGTTGCCAGCCAGTTACTGTAAAATTTACAGTAGTGTTACTGTAATTTAATTTACAGAATTTCCCTGTATTCTCTGATTACAGTAAATAACTGTATTTTTTCAATTATGAAGGGTCAATTTACAGCAATATTCTGTAAATTTGAGTCAAACCAACATGTGACCCCAGAATGCATTGCCGTTTACAGCAATATGCTGTATTATTAAAAAACAGCTAGCGGCTGTAAAATAATGCTGTAATTTTTACAGCAATTCATTACAGTGTATGTTGAAACCCGCTCAAAAAGTTGCTAATGACATATAATGCGCCAGCGGTTATAGCTGTATACAATATATAGGCCAGCCGAATGTCCAATAAAGCCGTTCTCTCATTTACGAATTGTCTGTCAGACAGCAGAAAGAGCACGATATAGTGACTACATGTTATCCAGCGGCTAAAGTCACTAAAGGGGTCTGAAAAGTCGCTAATCCGCTGCAAAGTTGCGTACAAGCTTATGTACGTTTCCAGCCCAAATTGCAATTAAAAAATGGTCACATTTAAATGAAGTGGTTTAATGTTTAATGAAAATGATCCCATGATTTATTCGCCCTCAAGACGAACACAATCTATTTAAAAATATTCCAAGCTTTATGATGGTAGTGAATGTTTTGAAGCTCAAAAGACATGCGTCCATCCATCATCAAAAATAACCCATACGGCTCCAGGTGGCAAATAAAGACCTTTTGACGCGAAGGGATGGGCTTTCGTAAGAAAGATATCCATATTTAAAACTTCATGAAGTAAAATAACTAGCTTCCGCCAGATGACCGTACGCATAGTAACCCGTCACAAGATTGTCCGTCATTTATGTTTTCACTGTTATACGGTATGGGGGCGAAGGATCCAAAGGATCCCAAAACGAGCAAAGAAGAAGCAGAAACAAGCGATAGAATAATGACCTGTAAATTTTACAGTATAATACTGGCAGCAGGGTTTTCCAGCCAGTTACTGTAATTTTTACAGTACCATTACTATAATTTAATTTACAGAATTTTACTGTATTCTCTGATTAACATTTTTTTTTTTTAAATTTGCTGTATTGTTTTGAATTAAATAAGTCACTTACCACAGTTGTAGACTCTCTCTCTCTTGCTGCTACCAGAATCACAACCGTTGAAAATCCTACACTGCCTCTTTGTGCTTGAAATTTACAGTAATATCCTGTAATTTTGAGTCAAACCTCCACGCCCCCCAGAATGCATTGCAGTTTACAGCAATATGCTGTATTGTTAAGAACACAGCCATCTGCTGTAAAATATTACTGTAATTTTTACAGCAATTCATTACAGTGTATAATCTAACGGATAAAAACGCGATTTTGTGAACATGAAACATACTCGCATTCAAGTGTTGATTAAAAAGAATGGCTGACGCTAAAGGGTTTTTTTATTCAAAGATGCCATGAAGTGAGAAATCTGACAACATATGTAACCCTATTAATTCTGATGCCTGATATGATTCATGGACAGTCAGTACACCAGTGACTAAACGGTCAACTTCACATTGTTTTTCTTAGTAGGAAAAAAATGATCTATTATTTAAAATGTGATTAAATTATATATAGAAAGAACGCTCCCTTTACAATCACTAGAGCTGTCAATCAAACAGTGACTGAGATCTGTAAAACGGTTATAATGAACACATCTCTTAACTACATCGAGTTTGCATGAAAAGTATTAATTAGTGTTCAGAACGAGACGAGATCACTGCTTTCATGAGCTCAACGACATGTCTGTGATCGACTACGATGATCATCACTGCAACCTTTCATGCCACGATCTCAATATGACGCTGTAGATTTAATCGACACTTTTCACGATTAGTTGACCTTGAGAGCTTTAATAGTAAAAAAAATGTGCTTAGCAATTTCATATTGCAAAGATGTCAGCCAATCACAGCAGTGGGCGTGTACACTGGCAGCAGACACGCCCCTTCAAATCAGAGGGCTAAAATCAGAATAAAAAAATGCCTATTATTTCTAAATTATGACCATTTTTGATGTAAAAAAATGATAAGTGCACCCCAGGAAAACGATGCAGTTCGTGACCCCTTTAAAAGCAGATGCTCTGTTCTGTCTTTGGATACAAAATGTTCAAAGGGGGGGGGGGGGGGGGGGAGATTTTACAGAGTGCTCTGATGAACCATCTCCCATGTCTAAAACGTTTTGGGTTTTCATGTTCTCAGATTTATTCGTATGATAAATAATGAAGTCATCAGATGTTATCTGCATGTAATAAAAAGCAGTTGCAGCAGTTCGGTCTCGTGAGACTGTGGTTACATTCAAATGATCTGCTGGTATATACTCACACGCACAGAAACTGAACGACAGACCACCACATGCCTTCATTCCCACTCGAGGTAAGTGATCGCTGAACTAACCTAGGTTGCACTTTATTTTACAGAACGCGCACTTCCCTATAAAGTACGGGATAAGATAAGGTAACTACAGGGGTTAAGGTTAGGTGTAGGTTCAGGGTTAGTACCAAGTTATTACGCAGTTATTACAATAACTATAATAAGTATATAGTAAGTACATGGGGAACAGGACTGTAAAATAAAGCGCTACCCTAAGCTTTTTTCAAATGATTATTTGAGTATGTTTTACAAGTCTTTACACGTTTAATCTATTGTGTTACTTTGTAATTATTTGTGAATTTTACGATTGCAGTTTTTGTGAAACTCTTATACAATTTTGTGTTTCAGTGGAAAAAAGATTAGTGAGTGTGTTTAATATGTACAGGCTGCTTACAGATTCACGACACTTATGAAGCTGATTTTATAAAGAACAACAAACTGAATTTTACAATTAAAGTTAACGAACTGTACGAACATTTGGTAACACTTTATTTTACAGTGTCCTTGTTACATTATGTTACATATTTTACTATAAAGCTAACGTTAAACCAACCCTAATCCGATAATAAGCAAGTCGTCAATTATTATTACTCAGCACATAAATGTATAATATTATTAATAAATTGTAAAATAACTTTTTAATATTGTTTATAACATTTTATACAGTTAACCGTTTGAATGCTTATAATATTTTATCATATTATATATATATATATATATATATATATATATATATATGTGTATACCATTATTAATCATTATTATTATATATGATTAAATAATAAAGGTGTACCCGTTAAATATATATATATATATATATATATATATATATATATATATAATAAAGTAAAACTAACAAAGGTTTAAGGTTCATTAGTTAACATGATCTAATAATGAACTGCATTTATTAATCTTTATTCATGTTAATTTCAACATTTACTAATACATTATATTAAAATCTTGTTAACATTAGTTAATGCACTGTGAACAAACGTATGTATTTGTATTTCTCGTAATATATTTCTCATGGTTAGTTCATGTTAGTTAACACATTAACTAATGTTTAACTAATAAACCTTATTGTAAAGTGTTACCAATAACTTTTTAATGTAGTTTATATTACCGTATATACAGTTGTCAGCTTGAATTCTTATATATAATGTGATAAAATATTATAATATATATATATATATATATATATATACACACACACACAATTATTTTAGTTATTTATTTATAATTTTACTAATTTTTCAAATCCATGGAAACTGAAATAATTTTGTCGTGCCGATCTGAATCTTACCAATTTATGTGAAGGAGTCATTTCAAGATCAGCTTCTTTGTGTGGTGAATTACCAGTCATGAACATGAGAGATTACATGTGATTGAACACGAGAAACTACTGTACATTTTCAAGGAAAGGCAGGAGTTTCTTTAGCCTTGTTCAGAGAGCTCATTCACTGAACCCGACAGTCACTCATGACTAATAAAAGAAAAATCAATGCTGTTCATGGGCTGTGCAGGAGTTTGTCGGGGACTGAGCGATGGCGCAGCGCTGTGGAGAGGGGAAGTACTTTGACAGGCTGGTGCGAGAGTGTGTGTCCTGCAGTCTGGTCTGTCATGACCCTGTGATCCTGGCACGCTGCTCTGAGTTCTGCGGTAAGTTACACTGTCTAACTCATACTTAAACGAGAATCCTGCTCGACTAAGGGTGTGTGCTGTTGTGTCGTCAGTGGCCTGGAAATGTAAAGCCGTGTCTGGTCAGTTCTACGACCGACTGCTGAAGAAGTGTCTGAAGTGCTCCGAGCTGTGTGGCAGTCACCCCTCGGCGTGCACAAACTCTTGCAAGAGTGAGTAAAGCATGTGTACAGGTGGCCGAGAAAGCTCAAAGCGCTGCAAATAAGAAAACACATGCAAATAAAAAAAAAAAACACATGCAAATAAAAAAACACATGCAAATAAAAAAACACATGCAAATAAAAAAAAAAAAAACACATGCAAATAAAAAAAAAAACACATGCAAATAAAAAAACACATGCAAATAAAAAAAACAAATGCAAATAAAAAAAACACATGCAAATAAAAGAATTTGCATGTGTTTTTTTTTGTTGTTTGCATGTGTTTTCTTATTTGCAGCGCGTTGAGCTCTTTTGGCCACCGTACACATGACCTTAAACCTGTCTATTGAGCTTTTTTCTTCCATATGTCATTTTCGGTTTTAAATTAATTTTGCTTCTTTAAATTGTCACAAAATGCCACGACAATCACTGTGATTCCAAAAACTGGCAGCTGACTACACAGAAAAATCACAGTTAGCAGTTGATAAAACACAGCTTCTAAAAAGACACAGCAGGGGTGTTAAAAAAAAAAGTTAAATGCATTAATAATGCACTAAATAAATCTATTTTTCAATCAATAACGTTTATCAAATCTTGACAGT
Organism: Opsariichthys bidens; assembly: GCA_037194245.1. NCBI lineage: Eukaryota > Metazoa > Chordata > Actinopteri > Cypriniformes > Xenocyprididae > Opsariichthys > Opsariichthys bidens. The sequence continues at coordinate 2,015,770 of CM074309.1, forward strand.
CCAACCGTTAAAACTGCGGTTAGATAAAATTCGGCATGAAATGGCAGTAGTCTTTTCTTCCATGTTTTGTCGTATATCCGAGTGAATCTACTTCTCGAACAAGAACAAATGTTGGGCGGGGCTTGATTTTGTCTGTGGGGAATTGATTGGATGGTTGTGGTTTGCTATTGGTGGAGCTCGTTTGAGTGACAGGTAGCCCCGCCCTCATCATCAGACGAGGTTATTTGGATGAAAGATTATAGGAGGCACATGGATTTAAAATAAATAAGGATGTGCGCTGATTAATCAGTAAAAAACACTGCAATATTACATAAAAATGTAAGAATTGTCCGTTTTGGTTTCATGGTGACTTTAACAGATCAGAGCTGAAGGTGCGTTCACGTCACGTCATAATTACGTAACTATTCTGACTTGTAAAAAGCATTCAGGTGTCTTGCACCACACCATCCCTGACAGAAGACCCGACCCAAAAGTGAAAGTTTAATTAATAAACAGCGTCTAGTGTGTATTTAATGTGTCGTGACAGATCTCTGGAGCTCCTCGATCATCTCTTCATACTAGTTCATTTATAGCATCAAATAAACATGAATGAACATCAGACTCCAAAAATGAAACTAACTCCAAAATGGTGGATTCGGGGTTATGATTGGTCAGACCGCCTGTCAATCAAACTGTTTGCGAAGGGTCAAATTGGTTAGGCCCAAAAAACCTGCCCTGATAAGTTTATAAAACAATCTTGCATGTACATTTCCACTGGGAGTAGATATGCATTCCTGCCATACATTCGCAGATGCAGTGGCCGTGACGCAGAGGCCCGTCGGCGTGTCTGCGGTGCCGCGGATGACCAGCAGAGGGCGCGCAGTGGCCAGATCCACACTGTACTCGGAGGCGCTGCTGTACTCTCTGCTGGGTCTGTGCATCGTAGTGCTCATGTTCACACTGACCGCTGCAATCCTGCTGCTGCTCAAAAGAGCCAAACACCAGCAGCAGGACACCAAGAAACAGCAGCCCAACAGACACGGGCAATCATCTAAAGGTGAAAAATAACACATAAGCTTACAAATATATTATGTTTTTAGTACATATTATATTTTAATGCAGTTGCTCGTTTCAGATTCTCTGGTGGCTCGTACAGATGAAGTGTCTCAGGAAGGCAGCGTGACTCAGGACAGGCCGAAGGCGACAGAAACCTGTGTCTATTGCTTCTCTGACCACACGGCGGCGCCACACGCGCTCTATCAGCAGCCTGGAGCTCAGCAGGCCGCTCGCGCCGCAGACTCGCACAACAAACGGCCTTCTGCATCATCCGGTTCACACACACCCCGACAAGAGCCGGCCGTTCAGGATTATATGTTCACCTACTCAAACAAGCATGTGAATACTAACGCCCGCCGTCAGATACGTGTGCTGAGGAATGGAATGCGAGCGCATGTACCACTACCCAATTCCTCAAGAATTCCTATGGAAAATCAATGTCATTTTAGTTTTAATAAATGCTATATTTATTAGAGCACAACACACTTTTTTTTTCTTCTTTTAAACACCTTGATCTTGAATGTATAGACATGGCAGAAAAGTCCTGAACTATGAACCAAATCAACTGTTTTGCTCTTATCATCAGATCGTGGTCGTATCTCTCTATTAGTGTTACTTGACCTCAGTGCTGCTTTTGACATTATCGACCACAATATTCTTTTGAATAGACTAGAAAATTATGTTGGCATTGGTGGAATTGCATTTGCATGGTTCAAATCACTTACCTGACCGTTATGTTTGTAGTAGTAAGCGAAGAGATGTCACACTGATCACAAGTTCAATATGGAGTACCTCAAGGCTCAGTACTAGGACCGTTGCTTTTCACTCTGTACATGCTAACCTTGGGAGATGTCATTAGGAAGCATGGCATTAGTTTTCACTGTTACGCTGATGATACTCAGCTATATATTTCCTCGCGCCCTGACGAAACCTACCAATTCTCAAAATTAACGGAAAGCGTAGCTGATATTTAAAAAAAAAAAATGGATGACTAGTAATTTCCTACTACTAAATTCAGAAAAAAAACAATTATTGGACCAAAAACTTCTGCACATAATAACCTAGAATACTGTCTAACACTTGATGGCTGCTCTGTTAAGTCGTCTTCGTCAGTGAGGAACCTCGGTGTGCTCTTTGATACCAATCTTTCATTTGAAAGCCACATTTCTAGCATATGTAAAACCGCATTCTTCCATCTTAAAAATATATCTAAATTGCGACATATGCTCTCAATGACAAATGCGGAACAGTTAGTTCATGCGTTCATGACCTCGAGACTAGATTACTGTAACACTGTATGGGGTGGTTGCCCTGCTCGCTTGATAAACAAACTACAGCTGGTGCAAAACGCAGCTGCTAGAGTCCTTACCAGAACCAAAAGTATGAACATATTAGCCCGGTTCTGTCAACACTGCACTGACTCCCTATTAAACATCGGCTATATAACCGTTCCAATATGGCGGACGGCATACGCCGCTAACGAGGCATCGGTGTTACTCACGACAGCTACTGAAGACGATTTTGAGACGCATTTCATCGGTTAACAACCTTGGAGTTCAAACATATATGGAAAGAGCCATAAAAGTCATTTTTTTTTCCCGTGGAGAAACTAGGATTTTTCCTCTTCCCGAACCCTACTGCGGTCTCTACGGGCGAAACATGATCTAATAGAGATCACCACTTATTAATCATAGTACTTTGTCATTATACAAAATAGTTTTTAAATGTTGTTTAAATATGCAAATGAGGTGTTATCTAACCATTTACGTTTCCAGAAGAGAAATCTGAATACACAGGCTTTTACAGGAGATTTTGGATCGCTCCATTTATCATATATGGAAAATGCTGTGACCAGACAGAACAAAAAACAATAAATTCTCACCATGATTTCAGGAATAAAGCATATACATCAGGCGAATAATAGAAGATTTCTGACTCAAACTCGCTGCCTTTAAAGGAAATTGAAATCCACAGATGATAAAGAGTAATTAAATAAACACAAATGTATATTTTGGATGTGTAACCTCAAAGAAAACATGCTGCAGCAGCAAAAAAAAAAAAAGATGTTTCATTAGAAATAAATGGTGAAATGTTAAAAAAAGAACAAAGGATACAGAGGCGAACGAGAAAGAGCAGAAATTAATTAAGAGGGAAAAAAAACTCATCCATCCCGAGGGAAGCAGAAATCTCGTGCGATTCTGAAGTCGTTTCAGGCCGGCGAGCAAATCAGACACAGCACTTTTTTTTTTTTTCACCATGTTTTTCCATTGATTTGTTTTACATACATTACATACATACATACTATACATAGATACATAATTAACATTTATAAAATCCTCCCCAAAGTCTTTTAGCATCCAGTTTAAACAGCATGCCAAGTTTGAGTACTGATTCAGTACACACACACACACACACACACACTTTAACACCACCAACACACAGGTGCCCACATACCTGCATGCGCGCACACACACGCTCAACAGCACACATATACACGTGATATGCATACATGCGCACACACACACACACACACTCGACATGTGGCTGAGGATAACACTGCTGAATCGAGCCATGGTGGCGACAGGCATCACACGAACAGAAAGAAAACGTCTTCATTCACAATGCGTCTGAAACACAAGCCTTCACGACCAAAACAAACCCGCAGCCAACCGAGACGTCTCACGTCCGACCGAAAGATCCGTGACGCAACGAAAGCAAAAACACCTTCTTTCCCACTCACATCCAAGACTTTAAGCACATAAAGAGAAGAGATGGTGGTATAGGACACGTAAACAGGAAATGAAGGACTTATAAAAATAGATTTATATATAGATTTATGTGTGCGTGTGTGTGCGAGATACATTTTCAGCCCTCAACCGAAAGAAAATACGACAATGACGACAAAAAACGAGCGTTTCCGAATGAAAAAAAAAATCATAAAAAGTGCCGAACGAGGACAGCATTTCCAAACTCAACCAACGATATAGGTTTACGCTGAAGTCAATAACACCTTTCTTTTGCATTCAGTACATCAATAATGCATACGAAGAAATCAAAAAGGAATAGTTCTCCCCTCATATACTTCGAGAGATCGTTTGAGGGAAACCGATGCACGTGAACGCTCTATTCTCTCTCCGTGAAAACGCAACTGAAAGTGAAGTGCGCGTGATGAGATGTCAGTCTGTGTGTGTCTGTAGTGCCGGAGGTTTCTCCATCGTTCTCCTCCTCTTTCTGTCAAGTATGCTCCGGTTGCTCAGTGCAGATTGGTTTAGCTGTGTCATTTTTTTTATTTGATTTTTTTTTTTTATTTCTTATTTTGTCGTTTTTAATTTTCTGAAGTGAGAAAGGCTGCATTTTTACTCTTCTGTTCTTGCCAGCTCTCCTGGGACGAGCAAGTGTCAGGCCGGACGCTCCGTCCCGCCGTCACTCATATGATCTTCCCTTCACAGCTTTGGACTCGGGCCGCGTCTGGATCTGGGCTTATTCGTATTCGAGGAACTGTTTATGGTAAAATAACAAGTACCTGCGAAAAGAGAAAATGTGTTTTTATTTAGAAATAATGGTAAGAAACAAACGGGATGAAAAAATTTAATTTGTAATTCTGACTTATTTCCTCAATTTTGAGATTTAAACTCTCATTTGCAAGAAAATAAAGTGAATTTCCAAATAAAGACCATTAAACAAAGACCAAATAAAGACCATTTGCTTTTCTTTGGTAAAAAGCTTACATTAAAAAAAAAAAAAAAAAAAATATATATATATATATATATATATATATATATATATATATATATATATATATATATATATATAATATATATAATATATATATATATATATATATAATATATATATATATATATTTTTTTTTTTTTTTAATGTAAGCTTTTTACCAAAGAAAAGCAAATGGTCTTTATTTATATAGCACTGATATTTTAGTGTCAGAGAAAATATTGGTTTTATTAAAAAAAAAAAAAATTATATATATATATATATATATATATATTATATATATATATATATATATATATATATATATATATATATATATATACACACAAATACACACATTTTTAGAACTTTCAGAATATTCTAATTTTTAAAATTATTTTTAGAATTTTCCAGCAATCCATTACACTAGGAGGCGCTGTTATGCATCTTCTGAATGAGTACAGAGTACTAGTGCAAATGTCTATTCTTGATATCAACAATTGAATTTCTACTAGTAAAAATGTTCATTTTTCTGATATCATGAATGTGATTGTTACTAGTAAGAAAGCCGTTTTAGATTTCAGAAATGATCTTGATATCAGGAATTCATTTTCAGACATCAGAAATGGACATTTTTACTAGTAGAAATTCAGTTGATATCAAGAATAGACATTTGCACCAGTAACAATGTAATCGTTGATATCAGACATTTGCATTTTTACTAGTAAGAATTGAATCCTGATGTGTGAAACTGGAATTTAAACTCGTAAGAAATGAATTCTTGATGTCAACAATTGAATTTGAATGGCAGCCTATGGCGAGATTTCACCAGTAAAAATACAATTCTTGATATCAACAATTATAGTTTATACTAGTGGAAATTGAATTATTGATATCAAGAATGAACATTTTAACTAGTGAAAATGTAATTGTTGATATCACAAGTTCATATCCTGAAAATGAATAAAAGTCTATCATTATTTATATGCAAAAGTTCCTAGTTTGATATTTAGTTTTGAGTGCAGTGAAATTCAAACGGCTGCGGCGCAGCACGCAGAGAAGAACGTGAGACTGACCCCTCGCTGTCCAGAACGTCTTTAATGCTGGCTTTAGTGATAATGGCGTCATCGCATTTAAACCACTGGTCCTTGTGCTGCCGGATGAATGTGGTGTAATGGCCGCTCTCCAACGTGCCCTGATGATTCACCACCGCGAACAGAGAATACCTGCAGCAGAGACACTTTCAGACATCGTTTACCGGAGCAGACCGAGTACCCCGAGTCGGTGATTATGCGCTCACTTACTTGTTATCGTTGTTTAATGAGTCCACCGGTTGCTGGTACTGTCCATTCATTCGGCTCTCTTTACTGTGAAAGGACATTAGCGTTTAACGGACCGAGTCACATCAAATACCGACGACTAAATGAGTGAGCTCGTACCTGGAGGCCATGAAGGGCGTCATGTCCAGCTCCAGAGGAAAGGACACATAGGTGGTGATCTTCCGCCGGAGCTTCGCTGAATGCTCGAACCGCTGGACAGCAGAAAACAGAGGAATGAGAGGCGCAGAAACACACTCGAGGAGAGAGAGCGAAGGCCAGGCTCGGCCCACGGATCGCCCACAGACCTTCTGATTCCACCAGCTGACGCTTGTTTTTGAATGAGACTCAACATTTCTTGGGCAGAATGTGAATTTGCAAAGTACGAATGGACCGATATAAACATTCAGTCAAAGAGGAGAACTAAGATGGCCAATAAATGCATTATGATAATAATAATAATAATAATAATAAGCTATTATTAAATGAGACATGTATAGAAATATTAAAAAAATAAGTAATAAAATAATATATGAATACAGTAGTATTATAAATTACAATAATGTTCGTGACAGGTGAATTCTGGCATCAAAACTCTTTGTTTTAAACGGTAGATTTAATATTTCTATAATACATTTTATTTTTAATAAATATATATATTTATTATAAATATATTATATAAATTTACTATATTTTTCTGTAACATTTATATTACTTTTAATATGATAATAATTATTTTTGCTGTTATTAATAATAATGTTCAATTACAAATGTACAGAACTATTAAATTATACTCTAATGTTTTAAAATAAAATATATTCATAAAGTAGTAGTAATAATAATAATAATAATAATAATATTAAAGACATTTCTGAAAAAATAATTCTGGCATCAACACTTAACTTGGTTTTAAACAGCATTATAGAACTGTAATATTTCTACACATTATTCATATCATCTACAATATACTAATAATATTAATAGTAATAAACACCGGTAATAATACAAGAGAAATATTAACATCCTATACCAATGTGTGTAAAATAATAATAATAAAATAATAATATATTAATACTGTAGTAATAATAACAGAAATATGTGAATTCTGACATCAAAACCTTTTGTTTTTACACAGTAGTATAGAATTTGAATGTTTCAATACATTTCATTTCATCGCATCATTTTATGAATTCTGCCATTAAAATATAATATACAGTATGCAAAATGGACATTAATTTTGATATTTGCAAAAGATTACATTTACCAGTGTTATTAAATGAAATGGGCATTTTTAACTCATTAAGTGAGATGACAGCAAAGGCAATTTAAACAAAAAGGGGAGAAATAAGTATGCGCAATTAAACACGTGCAATATATGTCAAACACGGGCCGACGTTGACAAAAAAAAAAAAACATACTAAAATATCTCATCAACCATCAAAATAAGCAGTAATAATGACTGATATTGTATTTCAATGTGGATCACACGTAATCTGCAAGCAAACAGAAAACACACACACACACTTACTTTCAGGTGGAAACACGCCCACGATCGGAAGTCTCTTCATAGTCAGCTGTTTGGTGGACTCCTGGTAACTATGGCAACCGCTGCATTTGATCTTGGCGCTGCTTCCTAAGTGTTCGGGTCGGGTGAACCTGCAATGCAGAAGCGTGAGTCAGTGGCGGTCGGTGCGATCGCAGACACGGGCGAGCTGTGGCGGACGCGCGCACCTGCGTAAGCAGTCTGTGAGCGTGGTCGCTCCGGTGGGATGACTGTCTCCGTTCACCACACTGCCATCACTGCCCGGGCTGAGCGGCCAGAACGGAGTGGACGAACCCGGCAGATCCAAGCTAATGTCCCAGAACGGGTCTATTGTCGTGGAAACGCCGCTGCAGACAGAGAAAACACAAAACAATCAAATATTTTTTCTAATGCACGTGCCGAAAAGGTTTGACCGACGCACCGGCGCTTAAATAATCAAGAAACAGTAGGAATGTAATGTGCATGATGCAATACCTCTGTTACACACAAGGTGGCGCAGGGAAGCACGAACGACCTGTGCATTTAGAATTCTAGGAAACAAGATAAATAGACACTGGCTCTGTTCCAAAACCCTAGTGAGCTGCCCGTGTAGGGGGTAGGGAGCATTTTAAGGCAACATAAATGCGATTTAATTCGAAAAAAGCATGCAGGAGAGTTGTCTCTCTTCTATAGGCTGAGTTCCAGGACAGTATGCATCCTTCACAAAGTGGACAAAGTGAGAGAAATGTTCAATACCAATAAGGAAGCATTTCAAACGGTGTACATTTACATTGACCAAATTCCACTGAAATTGATCGTGAGTCTCAAAGCCCCTTCGGACATACGAGAACTTTAACAACGATTATAAATATTAAGATTTAATAAAATCGACCTAGTTCTCTGAGAATAGGGAAGTCCACACCACAACTAGAACAAAATATTACTGGAATCACTTTTGGAAGATCTGCTGATGAACGTTATATATATATATATATATATATAAAAAAAAACACTAGGGCTTTTCACACTGCGCTTTAACAGCGCTTTTAACCCCGGGTTAAAGGAACGTTTCACACTCGTAATTTAAAAGTGGGGTTAGCACCAGGTTTTTCACAACAAAACCAGCCAAAACCATGTTATTTGGGGTTGCTTCAACCCGGCGGTAGTTTTGAGTAGCAACTGATCCGTCGCAGACAGTTTGATTGACAGGCGATCTGACCAATCGTAACCCCGAATCTGCCATTTTGGAGTTCGTAGATTAACGTTGGTGAATTTGTTTCCGCGCTTGAAACAACATCCCTTCTGTTTATTTGATGCTATAAATGAACTAGTATGAAGAGATGGAGCTACAGCGACACATTAAACACACACTAGACGCTATTCACTGATTCAACTTCTTTAAAAAAATGACGATCTATTAAATATGAAACTGTTTTACATGTCTGTCGACGTGTTGTCAGTGTCCTCTTTAGCTGTATTTTTCACTGCGTGAGAACATGATGTGTGGCGTGATGGCTTGTCGGACATAGCAACAGTAACTAAAAGGGGGCGGGTCTTTGCGCACGGTCAGTCGGCCCCGGAGCCCTTAGTGTCACAGCTAGACGCTTTGCAACAATCACATAGTAATATTTGTCCGCTTTGGACAGTCAGGGAAACGCCACACGTTGTACGTAAACCGTAAACTCAGCATTTGAGAGGAGAACGTGACGTGCTGACAGAAAATGCGACAATTTGAGTGAAGAAGAGACCGTCCATTCAGTATAAAATTCGATCGTAGGGTCAGCAATACGAGGATACGCAATGCCGAAGCTATGTAAACAGGTCACATGCTGCTTTTATCCAATGACACCGCAAAATATGCAAATGCGAACGGTTTGGAACGTATAATTCGGCAGCTTATGAATACCCAGGATTAATTGTTAACCTCGGCTTCAGTGAAGCAAGATGACCCAGGACTCTGGGTTTAGAATAACTATGACAGCCAATCATAATCCACCCAAATTTAAAGATCTCGAGCACTTCCAGCTAGGGTTGGGTACCGAAACCCCGTGCCAATACGGCACCGGTACCTATAGAACCGGTGTGCACCGGACCGAATCAGAATGCGAATGTCGGTGCCTCATTTCGGTGCCACTTAAATGCCTGAAGTGATTGAAATATTTGTCCTCTGGTGCTACGACACGGACGTAAGAAGCATCAGATTCATCAACACGCCTGATCGTTAGTTAAATCCAAATACTGCGTTCATGGGGTGTCAGAATGCTCGGAAAAATTATTTCCTGAATGAGAAAACTCACGTGAACGTCGGAAAGCTTTGATGATACAAATCCCAAATCGTCGGGAAGTGAGAGCATCCGTGAAGCGCAGCAACTACACTGGCGCTGACCGCAGTGCAGCAGCTGGTCTACCGTTAGCTTAACTACCTAAATTATTCATTCATTCATCTTCCGCCGCTTATCCGGGGTCGGGTCGCGGGGGCAGCAGTCTGAGCAGAGACTCCCAGACCTCCCTCTCCCCAGACACTTCCTCCAGCTCTTCCGGGGGGACACCGAGGCGTTCCCAGGCCAGCCGAGAGCCATAGTCTCTCCAGCGTGTCCTAGGTCTTCCCCGAGGAACATCTTCCTAGGGAGGCATCCGAAACAGATGCCCGAGCCACCTCAGCTGACTCCTCTCGATGTGAAGGAGCAACGGATCTACTTTGAGCTCCTCCCGAGTGACCGAGCTCCTCACCCTATCTCTGAGGGAGCGTCCCACCACCCTGCGGAGGAAGCTCATTTCGGCCGCCTGTATCCGGGATCTCATTCTTTCGGTCATGACCCAAAGCTCATGACCATAGGTGAGAGTAGGAACGTAGATTGACCGGTAAATCGAGAGCTTCGCCTTACAGCTCAGCTCCTTCTTCACCACGACAGACCAGAAGCTGCACCGATCCGTCTGTCCACCTCACGTTCCTTCCTTCCCTCACTCGTGAACAAAACCCCAAGATACTTGAACTCCTCCACTTGAGGCAGGAGCTCTCCACCAACCTGAAGAGGACAAGCCACCCGTTTCCGACTGACAACCATGGTCTCAGACTTGGAGGTGCTGATCCTCATCCCAGCCGCCTCACACTCGGCAGCAAACCGTCCCATTACACACTGGAGGTCCCGGTCCGATGGAGCCAACAGGACAACATCATCCGCAAAAAGCAGGGATGAGATCCTGTGGTCCCCAAACCAGACTCCCTACGGCCCCTGACTGCGCCTAGAAATCCTGTCCATAAAGATTATCTAAATTAAACTTGCTTAAATTAAAATGCCTAAAACTAAACGCTCCAAAGTGTGGCTATATTTCACCAGAAAGGATTCCGACACCGCGACGCGCAGCAAATGTTTGCGTGTGAAGGGGGAAACGCGTCAAACCCAATGAAACATTTGAGGGCACGTGGAATATGAGCGTGTTTGACCGCTTGCGGACATCAGTGTGGACGACCCCAGCCCCAGTGAGCGGGACAGTCTTCCCATATAGTCTGCACTTTCAAACAGGCCTCGTCGACTCCATCTGACAGAGTTTCTCCTGTGCAGGACATGCAATAAGTCAGGAGAGGTGTCGTATTATGCCAGAGAAGGGCAAATATGGTCATTGAGCGAGTCGGCTTAAGTTTTACTGTTGTTGTGTTTTGTATTTACTTATATATTCATGCACACTTTAAACTTGTAATACATTGTTCAATGTAAAGAACTTTTTTTGTCTATGTAGGCAGCAGACAGCAAAGCTCACTAGGTCTGAAACAGAGAAATGAACTACTTTGATCATGCAAATGCTTAAAACACACTAGAGACGACGATCACTTGTAGCAAAATGAATGGGCAGTTGTCTCTAATGGGTCTTAGAGGAGAATCCAACACAACAGTGCAAACTCGAGGCACAAGACCATCTACATGAAGGAACTACAATCCCATGAATGAATCGAATTAAAAATGGATAAATGTAAAGCTTAATTGTCGATTTATACACAAAGGGGAACAGAACTACATCGTCTGCAGTGCTTCATGGCATTTGATATGTGCTTGTTGTGATTATCTGATTGGTGGAGATTTTTCACTGAATCATGGGTAATGTAGTTTTCCCACCAGGAATGGATGGCTCCTACAGAAGTAATCCCATCAATCCCAACAGCCTCGCAGCTCACAGTAAGTCTGCCTTTAAACGATAACAATCAAATCCCCTATTCAGAATTTTGTGTTCAACTGTTGCACTTGATGGGAATGAAACGCCTGCGTGTTATTTATAAAGAGCCAATCGTAGTTTACTTTTCATACTAGTCCAGCTGTCTTGCATAGTGTATTTATTATTATTATTTTTTTGCTTATAGTGTGCAAAATTAATAAAACCACTGCTATCAGATTTTATTCAGGAGTTTCTGAACTCCCTGAAACGCCTCCTCGAGTTTTCTTCCGGCAACGATATTCCTCATTTAAATAATTAAATATGCAGAATAAAGGGGCGGGGCTGGTTGAGTTCGTTAATTATTGTGTGGAAACTCGCGGTTATGATAATTGGCAGGACATTTCCCAGACATGGGCCACACACACTGGTCCAGCCGACCAATCAGAGCACATTTAGCTTTTTAGAAGGAGGGGCTTCACCGAGACGGGAAACTAAACGGTGTTACTGACAGACTGGGAAGAACGGAAATATGAGGGAAAATAAGGTGTTTTTGAACATTCAAACTTGACTAAATTTGTAGTAGAGACTTCAAATGGCCTTATTCACAAGTAGAATGTCAGTTCATTCTTGCATACATCAATATGTCGGTTTACGCGAGAACAGATCTATGAACGGTCGACACAGATGTTCGCTCGGCTCCGTTCATCTCACACAAACACACACTGTGCTGCGTCTGGTCTTACTGGCAGACTTGGCAGGTGACGTCAGACTGCAGGCCTCCTGTGAAGATTTGGTCAATGATGCAGTTGCAGTGGTTTGGGTTGTTGGCTTTTTTCCCATTGTCATCTCCTTAGCGGACATGGAAGCAGCATATGAACACACACAC
>CM074309.1:2033388-2040888 GCA_037194245.1 Opsariichthys bidens
ATTTAGGTAAATGTACATATATAAAGAATATATAAAAAAAGGACATACAATTTTTATAAAACAAAAACAAATGAGGAAAAGTCATTCTCAGCGTATTAGAAGACGTGTTTTGATGGTACAGGGTCACAGGGACACAATAACGGTTTGGTAAATTCCATTCGATGGTTAAAATCGAGCAAACCGATCCATTTTCACAATGTAAACGCACTCGTCTCGATCTGAAGTGTATAACCCCAGAAGATCGTGCAGGGCCAAACTCAGCTGGCCTCCCTCTCTGTCAGATAGAGTCACTTCCCTGCTGCGCTGACGAGGGCAGCCGTTCCCCTCCCGCTCGGACGGGTTACGGGAGACCCGTAAGCTTCGGGATGAGCAGACAGACGGCCGGTGCTCTCGAAGGGTGGCTAAACGCCTTCGACTGGCCCTGCTCCAAATCTACAGCACTCAGACATCTGCTCCTCACGCTTCTCAGAGTTTAGTTAAAGGAAGGGATGGAGGAGAAACAGAAGGGACCAAAACAAGTAGCCCTACAGTGAGAGAACCTGGAGAGAGAGAGAGAAACACGTCCGGCCTCATCCTGTGACTCCTGCGGCACTTTCAAGTACTAATATTTTATTTATGCACACTAGTGATTGAACACCATATCCACGCCTGATCACAGCACATCACCGCTGACACCGCCCCCCCGCTTCAGTCCCGTCGCAAGGGATGCCATTTCTACGCCGGACATGAACGGAGCATCAAAACTAAATGCATGACGCATACAGGGAAAAAAAACCCTGAAACATGAGTCGTTTGTATGCACTGCTACTGTAAGTAACTGATTCCTTAAAATTCCTATAACTGCTCATGAATATCCCATTGATTCCAATGCTATTCCTTCTGGAGTGTCTCTTCTGTTGCATTCTCTTGGCCATGTACTCTCTCTCTGAACCTAACGGACACAATGATCGGGAATGTGTACTTTTCTCTAGATCAGCATAAAAACAATTATAAAGCAATGAAAACCGTATCCCTGTATTCTTTCTTTTTGTCCTCTTAAGGTTTAAATTTATTCCATTGTTGTTGTTTTGTTACCCTGGCAACTTTTTCACCTGTTTGTTTTTGTTTTCTATTTCAATGTGTGTCTGTATTGATTTAATGCTTTGATGTAATGTAATGTTTAATTAAAAAAAAATTTAAAAAAGTAACTGATTCCAGTTCGGTTAATGATTCTTGTGTAGCATTTGAGATGGACATTCATGCTTAATTATTTAGTAAACAATAAAAAAAAAAAAAGTTTGACAGCACAATAAAACAGTAAGTTATAAACTATGTGTTTGATTCATTAAAAATAACCCTCTCTAAAATGAGTCAGGAATCATTTGGATTACTCTGGTCACGCAGTACGTTTTTGATTCACTATAAAAGAGTCATTCGTTAGGGAATGTGTCTACACTGCTCAAGCTTAGTGTACGATTTACTAAAAAGAACCAGGTCAAAAGAATCATCCATTCAGGAATCAGTTCGATCACACGGTGTTTTTGATTCACCAAAAAGAACCAGTGCAAAAAGAGTCATTTGTTCAAGAATGGGTTGAATCACTCTGGTCATGCTGTGTGTTTTCAATTCAGTATAAAGAACTGGCTGAAAACAATCATGCGCTTGAGAACCGGACTACTCTGGTTGTGCTGTATGTTTTTGATTCACACAGAAGAACCAGATCAAAAGAGTCACATGTTCAGGAATCTGTTTGACCACACTGGTCACGTTGTGTGTATTTGACTCACCAAAAAGAACCAGTTCAAAAGAGTCATTGTTTGAGAACCGGACTACTCTGGTGGTTGTGTTTTATGTTTTTGATTCACCAGCTCGAGAGTTGCTCGTTGGGAATCTTTCTATACTGCTCCCACTTTATGTATGATTCACTAAAAATAACCAGTTCAAAAGAGGTATTTGTACAAGAATTGGTTGGATCGCTCCAGTCATGCTTTATGTTTTTGGTTCACTATGGCTCAAAAGAGTCATTTGCTCGAGAATCTGACTATTCTAGTTGTGCTGTATGTTTTTGATTCACCAAAAAGAACCAGTTCAAAAGAGTCATTTGTTCAAGAATTGGTTGGATCGCTCCAGTCATGCTTTATGTTTTTGATTCACTATGGCTCAAAAGAGTCATTTGCTTGAGAATCTGACTATTCTAGTTGTGCTGTATGTTTTTGATTCACCAAAAAGAACCAGTTCAAAAGAGGTATTTGTTCAAGAATTGGTTGGATCGCTCCAGTCATGCTTTATGTTTTTGATTCACTATGGCTCAAAAGAGTCATTTGCTCGAGAATCTGACTACTCTAGCTGTGCTGTATGTTTTTGATTCACTAAAAATAACCAGTTCAAAAGAGGTATTTGTTCAAGAATTGGTTGGATCGCTCCAGTCATGCTTTATGTTTTTGATTCACTATGGCTCAAAAGAGTCATTTGCCTGAGAATCTGACTACTCTAGTAGTGCTGTATGTTTTTGATTCACTAAAAATAACCAGTTCAAAAGAGGTATTTGTTCAAGAATTGGTTGGATCGCTCCAGTCATGCTTTATGTTTTTGATTCACTATGGCTCAAAAGAGTCATTTGCCTGAGAATCTGACTACTCTAGTTGTGCTGTATGTTTTTGATTCACTAAAAATAACCAGTTCAAAAGAGGTATTTGTTCAAGAATTGGTTGGATCGCTCCAGTCATGCTTTATGTTTTTGGTTCACTATGGCTCAAAAGAGTCATTTGCTCGAGAATCTGACTATTCTAGTTGTGCTGTATGTTTTTGATTCACCAAAAAGAACCAGTTCAAAAGAGTCATTTGTTCAAGAATTGGTTGGATCGCTCCAGTCATGCTTTATGTTTTTGATTCACTATGGCTCAAAAGAGTCATTTGCTTGAGAATCTGACTATTCTAGTTGTGCTGTATGTTTTTGATTCACTAAAAATAACCAGTTCAAAAGAGGTATTTGTTCAAGAATTGGTTGGATCGCTTCAGTCCTGCCTTATATTTTTGATTCACTATGGCTCAAAAGAGTCATTTGCCTGAGAATCTGACTACTCTAGTTGTGCTGTATGTTTTTGATTCACTAAAAATAACCAGTTCAAAAGAGGTATTTGTTCAAGAATTGGTTGGATCGCTCCAGTCATGCTTTATGTTTTTGATTCACTGTGGCTCAAAAGAGTCATTTGCTCGAGAATCTGACTATTCTAGTTGTGCTGTATGTTTTTGATTCACCAAAAAGAACCAGTTCAAAAGAGTCATTTGTTCAAGAATTGGTTGGATCGCTCCAGTCATGCTTTATGTTTTTGATTCACTGTGGCTCAAAAGAGTCATTTGCTCGAGAATCTGACTACTCTAGTTGTGCTGTATGTTTTTGATTCACTAAAAATAACCAGTTCAAAAGAGGTATTTGTTCAAGAATTGGTTGGATCGCTCCAGTCATGCTTTATGTTTTTGATTCACTATGGCTCAAAAGAGTCATTTGCCTGAGAATCTGACTACTCTAGTTGTGCTGTATGTTTTTGATTCACTAAAAATAACCAGTTCAAAAGAGTCACTCATTTGGGAATCCTTCTACACTGCAATGTGTATGATTTTACTAAAAAGAACCAGCTCAAAAGAGTCATTCGTTCAGGAATCAGTTGATTTACACTAGTTGTTTTAGATTCACTATAAAAAGAAATGGCTCAAAAGAGTCATTTGTTTGAGAATCTGGTTCTGCTGTATGTTTTTGATTCGCTAAAAAGAACCAGCTCAAAAGAGTCACTCGTTCAGGAATCGGTAGGCTCACACTCACACTGTACATTTCCAATTCACAAAAAAGAACCGACTCAAAAGAGTCACTCGTTCAGGAATCGGATTGCACTGCAGTGCCATGTTTTATATTTAGCGTCATTCAGTTTGTAGTCGTTTAAGAACAGAAATCAATTGGTATAAACATTACGCTCGTGCAGAATTATTTAGCTCTTGAGATTTTATTTACTTTCACCGTTGCTGAAGCCCAGCGTCAAGCTCACAGCTGATTGCTCCATCTTTAATGAACATGCTGAGGTTCAGCTTTGACACTTCCAGCACACGCAGCCTCAAGCTGTCGTGTCGTGATTCGCCGTGTCACCGGACGCCTCCGGTGTAGTCAGAACCAACAGCCATCTCGCACAATATCCATCTGAATTCATCATACATGGGCCATATTATGTCCTAAATGATCAATGGAAGCTCCAGCTCTCATATGGCTAATCGCATTAGTGCGGTTTCTCTGGGTGTGAGAGAGGCTGGCGTTTAGCGCCTACACTGGGCCTGTGGTGCAGACATTTAACACTATTACTCCACTGCCAGGCCCTCTGACTGAGGGGAAACAGGCGAAAATGAGAGAAGGGAGAGAGCCGAACCTCTGAGGAGAAGAACCATTATTTCTCTAATGGCCAACGTCCATATCTCCTCATTTTTGTGCACGCACACACTTTATTCTCTCTGCGTCATGGCATGTAGACAGAAAAAAAAAAAAGAAAAAAGGATGAAAACGTTGCGACTGATGGCCAAGAAACAAAGAGTGGTCTTGGCTCCTGTGCAAGCTGCAGTCTCTAGACAAAATCATTTGAACCCGCTGGTTTTATACAGATGAGTTTTGGCAGAGCCCTAATCAACCGCTCCATGCCGAGCTGTATTATTGAACAGAGTTTCAGAAATGTGGCCTATGGGAAATGAAGTTCTTACCAATGGTGCAGTTCGCAGTGATTTTTCTTCGTTTGGGGTTGTGTCGCAGCAACTCCAGTTCTCGTTTCGTAGGCTCCCACATTGAATATTTCTCTCCAATACCTGATGTTTCAGAGAATTTGCACATTATAATTCATGCAAATTAAGCTATGCATAAAGATTTTATTTTAATGAAATGCATACTTCTATTGAATAAAAGTGACAGTAAACGCATTTGAAATAAATACGGTTCTTTTGAACTTTATATTCATCAAATAATCCTAAACACATGCATCAAAACATTGAAAATAACAGCATCAAATCAGCATTTTAGGATGATTTCTGAAGGGTCATGTGACACTGAAGACTGGAGCAATGATGCGGAAAATTCGGCTTTGCGTCACAGAAAAAAATTGCATTTTACAACATATTCACATAATAAACAGCTATTTTAACCCTTATGTGCCGTTCGGGATGTTTTCATCCACTGTGGGGAATTTTTCAGTCTTAATTTGGCCGTAACTTTCAGCAAATGGAATGATTTTTGGTGACAAATCTTATTTTGACACATATTTTGGGAAAATGCTTTGAAAATGTTCAAAAACTCAACGGTACTCTGTGGGCAAATTCACCACCCTTTCGTTTTCAGCCACGATTTGCTTTAAAAATGTATCAGATAAATATTTTTGCTGAAATCTATTAATCAACCTCAGTCCTGATCAAAACATCAGGATTTTAACTCTTTAATTGCCAAATTCATAAATGATGTCACTGATTTGGGAAAAAAACGTGTCAAAGATTAGAAACAACATTGTTAGTTTTTGTGCAGCATCAGATTTTAGCGTTTTAAAGAGTTAAAATCCTGATGTTTTGATCAGGACTGAGGTTGATTAATAGATCTAAGCAAAAATATTTATCTGATACATTTTTAAAGCAGTTAAAATCACGAAAGGGTGAATTTGAACAATGCACAAGGGTTAAATTGTAATAATATTTCACAATATTGCAGTTTTTTACTGTATTTGTCATCAAATAAATGCAGTCTTGGTGAGCAGAAGAGACTGTCAAAAACACTCAAATACGTAAATGTAGTCCATTTATTCTAGCAACATGTTTTATTCACACTCACATTTACTCAAACCCATATTGTATTTTCATGTGCAACACAGCAGACGACATTTTTGAAGAAAACAAAAAACGTTGAGTCTCGTACTACATGGTGCGAGGCGCTTTTTCGGTGTCAGTGGTGTCAATTTTTTTCAATCTGGAAATGAACACAGGCTGCGTTTAGAAAATAATAATCATTTTAAAACTTGGCAGATAGTCAGAATGAAAAAGAACAGCAGACGAATCTATGAAATCGTTCGTGTTCTACAGTACAATAACAGTATAGAGTTCGGGGTCGAATAATTCTTTTACGATACAGACTTTTTGGATTTCATAAACTTTGCACATAAGAAATGTTGAGGTTTGCATTCAAAATGCAAGTGATTATGTCATTGCGAGCCTGAAACCCTAAACTTACGTGAAACTCGAACGCTATTATTTTGAGGCCTTGCAAATCTGCTTTAGGATTACGCTACAGGTTGCACTTATGCGGCTTCGACGGCAAGCTTAAGAAAATAATGAAAAATTAGCTCTTATCAGCAGCAAAAACAACACACACACACACACACACACACACACTCTAGGCCCTCCTGTGGCTCGCAACACAACAGTTTTGAATATTAATTTTCTGAATTAACGGCCCCTTGAGCCACAGGCAAAGTTGAACGCCATTATGCGTAAGAGGAACCCACCTTGCAATTTCCACGCTTTTCTTTGTTCTTCTTTGGCAATCTGCTCCATGTCTTTGTCGTATATGTAGTCTTGGCACACAAAGCAATATATTCCACCATACAAAAGGTCTATAGCTGAATAAGAGAAGGAAAGAAAGAAAAACAGAGCAAGGAAAGGACCTATTAGAGACCTTTTGGAAAAGTTGAGGTTTGCATCTTCCCGTGTCTGCCCTGTAAATATGGATGAGGCATTAAGGAAACATCCCAAGCATTGCTCAGTGCAGCAAATCTGCCTCCTTTAATAAGTGATGGGAATAATAATTAGAGTGCAGCACGGCGAACATCCATCGCCGTGTGTGCGCCACAATATCGTGTCCTCTGTGAAATGTCATGGAGAGCACTGCGATACCGATCGCTTTTACCTGTCAGATGCTACAGCTGTGAATGAGGAGGAGTATTTGTGCATCATCAGAATGCTTTTCGGGTTGTGGTTCGTGTGAGTTTTGGCTCTCCATCTCGGGTACGGATCCATTGTGAACACATCAGTCCAGGCCCAATTGATTTTTCCATTGGTGTAGTTTTGTCATTCACAAAACATTTTATCTTACCACTAAGAGTTCTCCTAGCAGTTTTCTCTTAAAACCCATTCACAAAGCTGCTTTTACTAAAGGATTAGAAGTCTTCAGCCAAGAGAAAGGGCGGGTCCAGGACACGCTTACCAACTCGCGATTGGCTGATGGGGACGAGTCTGTCAGCGATTTAATCATATTGTAGAACGAGGCATCAGGCTTCCATGTTAAAATAAAGGATTTAAAATACTAACGTGGCCATATTCAAATAGAGATTTTAAAGTAAAAATGTTGCCATTCTCAAAAAAAAAATTAAAAAAAAGTAAGTTTTACTAATTAAACTAGTAATGTTCTGAGCTGTGTCTGAAACACCTCCCTATCCACTATATAGGGTGTCGGCCACTTCATTCCCTACATTCGTTCACTACTTTTACCCACAATCCTCTCTGATTTTGAGC
>CM074309.1:2045888-2060888 GCA_037194245.1 Opsariichthys bidens
ATTTTATTATTTTTAATAATACCATTTTCCCCATTTTAATGACCACTAATCATGGCAAATACAATAAAAGCAGTGACGTTCACTTTAAAGTGTCATGAAATCCGTTTCATCACGGGTTGTTCACATCTCAGATTTGAAAAAGGTGATCTCACTCACAAAGAGAGAGAGAGAGAGCGAGCGAGAGTCTGACATTCCACGCAGATATTCTCAATATACTTTCCTGCATTTTCCCGTCAAAATAACGGAGTTCATTTGGAATTATTCCGCTTTTAAAAACAAGTAGGAATTAATTCCCAAAGGCCAATCTCTATTACCGCCCCCGTTTTAATTTCAGCAAATCAGTTCGAACGAACGACGACAAAGTAATTAATATTCATGAACCCAGCAGCTCATCAATCCTTAATGCGTTGCATATTGTTATTAATAGTAGATCTATCATCTTTCAATATGATCTAAATCACAATCATCTATTTTTTTTTACAGAAACACTGAATGACCAACAATATCTTAAGCAGCCCTACCAATCCTAAAGTCAGTTAAAATGACAAATGCATGCATGTGAACTAAAGTTCAATCATTAAATAGAGCTTGATTATCGTATATAATGCTTGACTGACGGATGTTAAGAGTATGTTCGTATGTTATGAGCATTTTATAAAGATAAGCTGATTTAGTGGATTGAATGCATGTAGCGTGAACTAAACAGAAAGCACCGTCAAAATGTTAAAGACTGTGACTCATGCATGATGGCTTTAAACAGTTCATAGATTAGACAAGTAGAAAAGAGAGAAGTTGCACAAGAGAATGAGGTGGGGCTGCATGATGCACACACACACACACACACACACACATCAGATGAATAAACCAAAAGCATAGCAGGCCTTCAGGTAACCATGGGAACCAGCACAGGAAAAAGAGGAAAGAACACCGAGATCAATCCTGACAAGTGTGAGCCGACAAAACAGCCACGGCAAATAGAGGGCGAAAAGCACAATGTAATCTAAATAAATCACAACAACAGAGACGCACAAAAAAAAACAAAAAAAAAAAAAAACCGTGGCTCATTCAGACTTAATTACTCCCCGTTCGTCTTTGGAGAATAATCACAGTTTTCCTCCTCGGGAGTGGCGCGCTCATTCACAGATATCCCTTGTACGGAGACTAAGCTAATTAAATGTTCAATCAAACTCCGAGGGGAACACGGGGTGTAAAGACGGAGCGACGCCTCGACGCCACCTGGGAACGCTGCACGACTCCAGCGATCCGTTTTACCTCTCCGTAACATGATCCTGCGGACACACCGTGACGCCTGCGGCACGACGAGCGATAAATCCTCGCCTGGAGTAAAGCGAATCACACCGGACCAGTGCCCAAGGGACTCGGATGTGTTGATAAACGCAGAAAAAAACATGAAAATGTACACGGAAAAATAAGTACGCCATACTGAATTCAACGCGGATGAAATGTAACGGCGTATAAAGAGTCCTAGATCACGTAATATTCACATCTCCTATGGAGTGGAAATATATTTCATCAACTAAACCATCAAATGAATTTCATGTGAATTATGAGAACTTTACAAATATATGGTTGTCAACCTGTTTCTGTGTGGTTGCTAGGGTGTTGCTAAGGTTTTTTAATCCACAAGTCTCAGTGATTTTAAAAGTCTCTTTTTGAAGGCGTCTCAAACAGGTAAAAATTAGGCTACTTTCAGTAAAAGGTCCAACGTTTTAGGTTTACTTTTAGCTGTGTTGCTGTGTGTCATATGAGTGAATGGCTAAACACTCTGTCTAGAGCAGAGCTTCCCAAACTTAAGTGGGGTAAAGCCCCCCAAAAACACTGCAAAAGCTCCACGACCCCGCCGTCAACAAATATATACCGACATTCACCTACAAATATATTTTTTAACAAGTTTGTAAGAATTTCATGTGAATTATGAGAACTTTACAAATATATGGTTGTCAACATGTTTCTGTGTGGTTGCTAGGGTGTTGCTAAGGTTTTTTAATCCACAAGTCTCAGTGATTTTAAAAGTCTCTTTTTCAAGGCGTCTCAACAGGCAAAAATTAGGCTACTTTCAGTAAAAGGTCCAACGTTTTAGGTTTACTTTTAGCTGTGTTGCTGTGTGTCATATGAGTGAATGGCTAAACACTCTGTCTAGAGCAGAGCTTCCCAAACTTAAGTGGGGTAAAGCCCCCCAAAAACACTGCAAAAGCTCCACGACCCCGCCGTCAACAAATATATACCGACATTCACCTACAAATAGTTTGTAAGAATTTCATGTGAACTAAATATTCTTTACAAATATATTTAAATCCATAACACTAATCTCACATACTTTCAAAAAAAATCTAATTTTAGAACAATTGTAATATTTAATTTTTTTTTAATATATTCATTTGGACTAGCTACGGCCCCGCTGCAATACCGCTACGGCCCACCGTTTGGGAAGCGCTGCTCTATAGTATATCAATGATACTAAAGCAATCCTGGTTCATGCATTATCAAAGTCCTTCACCAGTCAGCGATTGGCTCTTATTTAGAGGGCGGGACTTATTCCGCCATAGTGTGCATTACACTTTCTCTCATTCATAATACGAGTGCATCATCAAGGACTCAATCCCCGATTGGTCAGACGGCCCAGTCTGCTGTGATTGGTCGACCACTTACAGTGCATGTCAGAAACCAAACACCCGTCAAACACATCTGAATTTCAGCCCCTCCTCAGCACTTGATAGACAGCGATGGGCGAGGGCGATGATGTTTGCGGGCAGCCAATGAAGACCATAGGCTGGTATTATGCAAATTAATTACAAACCTGAGGAGGTTTGAGCGGGAAGTGAGACTGACGACTCGTTTCAGGCAGTTCAGTTCTTTCTTTTAGGAGACAATAACTCCGTTTATCCGGACTTTGATTTTTGAAACTCTGCAGATTTTTACATTCACAAGAGCCGAATTACACACCACATGAAAGGTAGAACCTGAAAAAGCAACTTGCCACTACTTGTATTGTTATGTGCCATATTCAGCATGGTATAATTAGTGCAATTTTTAACTCTCAAGCGTACGATAAATTCACTTTGAGCTTTAAATGGGTCTCTCTTTACTAAAACAACAGATGGATTGAATCTTGATCGAATTTTCAATAATGCATTTCACTCACAAGACGGAAGAATCCGTGGCCATTTTCGTGTCATCGCAACTTTGAAACGATTGCAGAGAAGTTGAATTTGCTCAAGTAATCGGTGACATCAAGACGCTTCTCCACAAGTTCTTGAGTTTAGCTTCTTTATTGCCATCGGTGACCAACGTTCTCGCTCTCCTTTTTTCGAAATTAAAGCTAATTTGGGATATTTCAAAATAACACCACCACTTTTCTGGCCTACTTTTGAACATAAAATGTTTCAATATCTTTTTGAGCACAAACTCTCGGGTCTGAAAAACTACAATGATTTCCTTTAATCCACAACATTTTATTCATACTGGGAGTAAACCCGCAAACAACGTTCTCCAGTTAGACGTTTAGTGGTTGTGGGTGGTTCTTCCTCTTTCAAAACTCAAGAGGAAATCCTAAAAGATGGCAGACAGAGATGGCAGCTTCATATCTCTAGGTAGAAAGTAATTAAATTGATTGTGTGAAGCTCAGGGATCATTTGGAAAAACCCGAAACCTATGAAACAGGTGGGTGATGAACTCTAAGCCACCGCTGGAAGCAAACACACAGAGTCAGGGACTATTATCCCGTCGCACACTATAATTACCCACATTCCCGTCTGTTTGCGCTTATTTGTTTGTTGTCGGAGGGTGGCACCCCTCCTCATTAAAACAGAGGGGATAATTACATGCCACCGATGCATTAAGGAGCTGGGAGATTTCCAAGACCCCATCCAAACATCCACAGCCAGATTTGTGCACTTGCTTCCTCTTGCTTGAGAGTACGATCAGAAAAGCTTTTTATGGCTTTTGGAGCAGAATTAAACTGGATTTTGGTGCAAACAGAAGCTCTTTCCATTCAGTATTCAATATCCTGCGATGTGGAGAACGTGGACGTAATCGAAAGAAACGGGAATTTACTGTACAAACACAATCTCAGGGAATTTGGCAAATTTTGGACGAATAAACTAAAAGTAATCAAATTGTGATTTTTTTGTATGTGAATATTAAAGCAGAAAATGAAAAGTTTCTTCAACTTTAAGAAATTATATACTTGTAACACTTCGTTAGTGCATTAACTAACTATGAGCAAAAGATTCTTACAGCATTTATTAACTCTTGTTAGTTCTAGCGTTAACAGACACTACTTTGCATTTTAAAAAAATGTATGAGTGAAACTGTAGAAATGAACATTTAATAAGATTAATAATTGGTGATTAAAGTATTGTTAACTAATTAAACCTCATTCTAAGATGTTACCAATATTTCTCTGTTATTGTACAAAAGAATGTACTTAAAGTAATAATAATAAACTTATATAGGAGTATCACAAAATTTCTTCTCTGTATTTATGATTTACAGTTAACTTTAAAACATGGAAGTAAAAAAACTAATTTCTGAAAAACAATTTATGAAATTATTAAGTTGTTAAAGTTGATTAGGCATGCTTTTTGATTATAATTAAAGCATTAAAAAAAAAAAAAGAAGAAATTTTGGAGCCCTAAAGATGTCATTTTTGTTACAAATGTAATAAATTGTTGTTAAATTGCATACTTTATGATTTCAAATAATTAGACATGCTTCTTGATTAATAAAATCCTGAAAAATGAAAAAAAAAAAAAAAAACAGAACTAATGGGGTGACGTGGCCCTAAAAACAACTTTTATAAAAATATTGAATAAATCATTGTTAAATTGTACACGTTTCATGATTTCAATTAATCAAATAAATTTAAATGTAACCATGAAAAATGACATGGAACAAAACAACATTATCTCAAAACCTTCTTGATTTATTATTTATCCTCTCTATCGGAGTTTGACGGTGATGTTTGTGTGTTCTGCACACGAGTCGTCCTCATGCGTTCTATTCTCTGCTAATGACGTCCGTCCGTGTGGGTGCGAGTCTTGTGAAGATCTTACCTAGGTTGTGTCTCTTGTTTTTGGCGTGCTCGTGGATGTGTTTCTTGCTGAAGCAGCCGAAGAACACACAATGGAGACAGGAGTGAAGTCGGTTTAAATGAGCTCCACACATGTGACATATACATGACTTCGCCTATGTAAAAAAAAAAGAGAGAGAGAGAAAGAGATACAGGCGTTTAGTTACGTTGTCCAAATGCACATCACAATTGTGCAACATAACCGACTAGTTCAGAACACAGCAGTCGGGGCTGGAAGTAAAAACCAAGTGATTTTCTCAACGTAGAAACCTTTTTTTTTTTAAATGCAGATCTCCATTTTTAGAGACATGCAACATATGACGACTATAGCAACAGTGTTTTAGAGAGAGAATGAATATAAGGCTGCGTTCACACTTGTCGTTCGGTTCGTTCGGTCCGGACCAAAAAACAAAACACATAGTCCTGGTCCTCTTAGCGTTCACACTGGCATTTTTAACAGCGAACCTGAAGTTACCGAACCAAAGGCGTAGGGATACGATCACGACCCGATTGGTCGCTTTTCTGACGTATATTTGGCGCCGGATCTCGCTTACCGAACACTCAAAACAACGCTGTGTTCTGGATTAAATCATCATTTCATGCTTTATTTTGAGCAGCTGAGAATCACGAAGAGCTCATCAAATGTTCAAAACATTCAGAACAGCTGCAGGATTTCCAGAAACTTCACCTCCTCGTCGCTCCTCGTTTGCCCTCGACTCATTTTGGACACGCCGATCTTCCCGCGTCGTCGAATCAGTGACTCGTAGCGTCGCATCTCGTGACGTCACGTCCTGTTTTTGGTTCGTTTACACGTCTTCGGTCCGTGTCGCGTTCATATATCAATCGAACCGCACCAGAGTTCGTTTAAAAGCGTTTAGACCCGTCTTTTTAGCGCTCTCGGTCCGTTTTGTTTGGTTCGGATGGCAGCGATCGCACCAGGGTTTGTTGTAATCGAAACAAACATGACAAGTGTGAACCGGGTTCCACTCAACCCACTCAGAGCGGGCCTTGAACCCGGGTCTTCTGGCATGGGAGTCGGACGCTCTAACAAGGAGGCTAAAGGCTGCAACCTCTAGCGTCTGTTGCAAGAGCATCTCTTGAGGTCAGAGGAGTGAGGTTTACTCGCACAGCAACTACTAGCTGGCCTCCGTTACACTCACCCTCCTAAACCTCACTCCCATCCGGGTCACGGCACCAATGAAACCCCTCTACCTGGCCTCAGTTACAAACACACCCTTAGAGACAATCTTTATATTTTGCATGGTATAGGGTCCTTTGGCTGAAATTCACCCATGCCAAATTATTACTTCACATTCAATAAAAGCTCCAACCTATTAGGCGTACTTTTAGCGGTGTGGCAATGTGAGCTTCTGAACAGCTAACACACATCTAGAGTGACCGTGAGCGTCTCGCTAATGATAAACCCATCCAACGTTCCTGCATCGGACGCACTTTCTACCATCTTCATTGGACACAAAGAAAACATCAAACTATTAAATGTCTTTGTGAATGGGTGGAGGATGATGCCGTATTGAAGTGTAGGGCATTGCCCTGCCCGCTGTCACGCGTTCATGACCGGTTTAATCTCTGAAGGTCTGAATAAAGTGAGTTTTGGCTTATACTCCTGCAACCGAAGCGGAATGTCTTTTCCCAAGTTATGCGTCAGTCGTGGTCCCCATTCGGCCCTCTCACAGTAGCCACGCCCAAAACTCTCGCTATTGGTTGAGCTGGAAAGTGATTGACAGATCTGAGCGGAATCATCAAGAAACAGAACAGTGAAGGAAATTCTATGAAATTCATCGACTTTTCAACAATATCTAGTGATGGACGATTTCAAAACACTGCTTTGTGACGCTTTACGAATCTTTTGAGTCGAATCAGTGGTCCGCTCGCGTATCAAACTGCCAGAAATCACGTGAACTATTGAAATTTCAACGTGACTTTGGCGATCCGAACCACTGATTCGAAACAAAAGATTCGTAAAGCTTCACGAAGCAGTGTTTTGAAATCGTCCATCACTAGATATGGTTGAAAAGTCGTTATTTTGTTTTTTTTTTCGTCACTTTATAATATTAAGGTTGAACCACTGTAGTCACATGACCCGTTTTAAATACGTTTTAGTGTCTTTCTGGACATCTGAAAGTGTTCATTATCTCACTGAACCATCAGATTTCATCAAAAATCTCTTCATTTGTGTTCTGAAGATGAACGAAGGTCATAGAACGACATGAGGGAGAGGAATTAATGACTGAAGTTACATTTTTAGGTGAGCTAACCCTTCAAGAGAATACATTTTAACATAAAAAACTTAAATACTTTGAAACAAACTAGTCAACCTCAATAAGACTAGATGTCTATCCATCTGTTCCCATTCCTACTTGATACTCCCCGACTATCCCAATACCCTGATCTCCAGTTTAGTGTTGGTTTTAGATCTCTAAACATCTCTGCTGTTTAACACGTCGCTCTGCTTTTACCTCCAGACGAGCTATTTTTGTAGAGACCCCATTTTCAGCTTCACATCTCGCCCTTTCGTTATTCCCAGGTGACACGCCACCCAGCAGACAACTGAGAATAACCATCCTACTGCATGAATGGAGCGCTGGAGCGGCAAACGTCAGGTGAGATGAGAACACAGAAAGAACTGGAGCACTTCTGTGCGTTTTTATATCATTACCGTTATTATCATTACGATGGCTTTAATGAAAAGTGACTGCGCTACAACCGCCATGGCCCGAGGTCTAGTGAGTGGGATGGCAGCAAGGGACATATGGGAAAAAAAAAATGAGGATGCTACAGAGAAAGGATACATGTAATCATGCTCACATAACCTTAACGTTCGCATTCGAGTTAAAAAAAAAAAAAAACGCGGATGTGTCGGGAGAGAAAAAGAGAAAGGAAAGGACTTGTTTTGTCCGTCTTTCATCAGGGTAATTTGATCTGAGACATCGAGGGAGAAACGCCTGCGGTAAGGTGAACTTGGCAAACATACGATACAGCGTTAAAGATACACACCGCTCCACAAACATCTTTATGGGATCACTAGAGCACGACGGGGCTATTGTAGGTTTTGCGAGCTGCAAAAAAGGATAATGTCGTTAAGCATTACAGCAATATGATACTCAAAAGTTCCTAATGATGGTTCATTTAATGGCCGAACATCCCGACCCAGATCCATTTTGAGCTGAAGAGCTTCGCCACACCCAGACTCTACAACACAACCTGGCTGTGATAAGAATAGCGCACGACTCGTCGCAGTGTAGTGTAGTGTGCAAATTATCTATAGGAATAAAGAGTTGCATTACAGAAAATGCAATGCGCTCTTGACACGATCTTCCATTTCTGTTGTGACAAAAGCCACAAATGTCTTTATTTGATCAAACCGGACTTTTTTTGCATTGAAAATAATCACTTTTATTAAACCTGCAACATGAGATCATGCAAAAACATGATGTCTGACACATTTTGCACTGCATAATGCATGCCGTTTCACATACTATTTTTAAAAAACAGTAGGCAGTGCGAACATTTCATTTCTTTGGGGCCACCAGGGACATTAAACACCAGATGATCTTATTGATATTTTCTGATATTACACTATTATCTTTCTGAGAAGACATTTTGTGTTCACTGTACAAGGATTTTCTTTTTGCGTTAATGTACCAGACGGGACAGAACTACAAATGCAGTGTGTGTCCCTTTAAAAATGCAAATGAGCTGCTGCTCCCGGCCCCCTTTCCAGAATAGAGCGGAGCTTTAACAGCTCAACAACAACAACAAAGCTGCAGAATCTCACGCAGACGGTGTTCATCCTTACATTGTTCAAACCGGAGTCGACACTGATGGAGAGTCTCAGGAAGAAGTTCCGACATTTCTGAACGGTTAGTGGATAAATTGATGTAGTTGCTGTGGAGTTGATCGACTCATCTCTAGCATGTGTCGTCACGTTCGTCTTTTTTCCTCGAATCGACCCTCGTTTGTGAAAGAGTCCGGCGTAAAACGTCGGCATCAACAACACTCGACGACAACAACTCTTCCTCTTCTCTAAAGCAGCACAACATGGCCCCGCCCCCTTTGTTGAGTGTTCTCAGGGGCGGAGTTTATGTAAATTTAAGTTAGTGATGTCACAAACTCAGGAAGAAGCTCGTTGTAGTCCCTACCTGCCGTTTGTTGTAGTCCTTAAGCGATTTCTGTAAAAGAATATCTCCATCTGCATCGAACTTTCGTGTCGCAACTTTGCAGATGTTGTTTATGATCAAACAGCAACATTACACACTAACTAAAGTTAAGCGAAATCATAAATCAACCACCCCTTTAAAAAGGCACAGCATGTAGAATTTGCGCCTCTAGAGGTCGCCTCTTCAAAACGAAGGCGCATCTTAATGACGGCGAGTTTGAGCGGGGAATTCGTCTATAAATGTAACAGTAAGCAGTAAAATTCCCTTGTCTAATAAAATATGTAATATATTAAAGTGTCTTTGGGATTTTCTACAAAAAAACCCCCAGAAATCGAGGGTAACGCGGGTGTGACGTCACTGGTAGGGGATGCACGGACAGTCGGACACGTCAATGTCCTGGATAAAAATTGCTTATTTCTCTGGATTTAAACATTCTTGGAAACATTTGGGATCAAGAACGTACACAAGTCAACAAAACATATAAATAGTGTTTTTTTGGATATTTTAATCCAAAAATCCTACATATTGTGCCTTTAAGTCCGAAAAGAGGAACTACCAAGTTATCATAAACAATAGTGGTTTGTTAAAATAAGCAACATTTACTACATTTATAACACTATACTTATATTTCCTTGGCTTTAAATAACTAATGTACTCAATCCAGCCGAGGGAGCGACGACAAATTTGACATCTTTCTGTTTTCTGACCAACGTAATCACATTCGGTTGGGCAATCATAGAAACAATTTTTTGTTTTGCAAATATGAATACAAAAATAATATTTGTTGGAGTCATTCACATATCTATGATGGAAAAGAGAAAAGGGTAAATAGTCTAGAATTAAAAAAATAAACAAATAAATGCCTTCCAAACTATAAGTATGTGTATAGCGCTGTGGTACACACTGCACAGTACGCAGTGATCTGAACAAGAACATCTCTGCTCCTCCACACATCCTGATCACACTCTACACGCGTCTTTTCTCTTTTGCATCTACACTTCATCCTCCGATGTCTCCTACTCTCTCTCTCTCTCCTGCCTACACACACACACACAGCTCTGTGCTGTCAGCAGGCTCCTCTGGTCTCTTCTGTTGTTTTAATGTTGTAATGTTGAATTAGATCGTGCATTGATCCGGACCTCATCTGAGATGTCGGTGTGAGGCTGAAGAACAAGCTTTTGAAGGATCGGCTTCTTCCTACCAGATCCACTGTGGGCTACACGCAGAACCTATTTTTGCAGGTTTGCTGGCATACATTTGTAAAACAAATCTTAAAACGACACGGTCAAGAGGTAAACAATTGCATGCAACCACCAGCAAAGATAATAACAAAAAAAAAAAAAAAAAAAAGGAAATAAAAAATAGGGATACATTTAAAAAAAAATATATATATTCATAATAATAATATTTATTATTATTATTATTATTTATATATATATATATATATATATATGAAATAAAGTTAATATAAATATAATGTCGCCAGTATAATATAAATATATTACATTTTATATATTATTATATATAATATAAAATCAAAATTAAATAAAAAAAATTAAAAAGACATGCGTAAAAATTTAAAAAAGGAATAATTTTATATATGCATCTATATATTAAATGAAGAGGAAAAAATAAAATGAAATAAAAGAATATAATATGGATAAATAAAAAAATATCAAATAAAATTGGATAAGTAACAAATTAAATTAAATAAAAAAGGAAGAATAATTTTATATTGTAACAGCAGGAACAAATACAATTAAATATTTAAGAAAATTATTGAATATAAAATAAAACCATGTATATATGTTTTTTTTTATTTTTTATATTCAATTATTTTCACTAAGCATTTTTTGATGGCTTCACTTGTTGGTGTACGGTCAAACATTCAACCAATGCAGTCCGATTCACAAACAAATGACTCATATGAACTGGCTCCTTTTAAATGAATCGGAATCAAATCGAAACAAATAAAATCCATATGAAGGGGAAAACAAAACTGAGTCACCATCTATGCTAAAAGAGAGTTCATTGAAAGTGCGAGTTTTCTGTGGGCCAGATGACATCAGACCAGAGAGAAGGGCTCCTCTGTTAGTCACGGAAACCAGACGATGATGCTGACTCAATAATAAAAAAAAAACAGGCATCAAAAGACAGAGCGAGTCCAGCCCCAAACGCTCTCATTGGAGAGATCCAGTATGACCAGCAACAAATGGTCACCCTTCAGTCCTTCTGGCTACTCGCAGGAGAATCAACATCCTCAAGGAGAGTGTGAAGGATGCATTTTTTCATGATGACTTGCGTCAGACAGACGTCTTTGGACGTAACATCCCATTTCATTCCACTTAAAGATATTAGCAGCGCTCTCCAAACAATTGCCCAGCAAAGACTGTAACAAATCACTCCAGTTTGGGCTAATTTATGTACAGTTTAACTGCTTTGAGGTCAAACGTCATGTGTTATTAATGCATGTTTTTCAGTGAAAATTCCCTATATTGAAAATATAGCCTATATTAAGATATTAAGTGCATCCCTAATGAAAAATGTCCATTTTTGTAAGAGTACAAAGGGTGGGTTGAAATTCTTTATAGGATAAAAATGTGCCGAAAATTGTCCCGAAAGCAAGTTCAGTGATTAACTTCAATATTTTAGAAATGCATTGTAGAATATTTTAAAATATTTATTTTGTTTAATTTATTATATATCTATATATAATATAATATATTATATATATATTATAAAATATATATTTTATAATTATATATATATATATATATATTATAAAATATTCTACGATGCATTTCTAAAATATATATATATATATATATATATATATATATATATATATATATATATATATATATATATATATATAACAAAATAAAATAAACAAAATAAACAAAATAAATATTTTAAAATAAAATATTTATTTTGTTTATTTTATTATATAAATATATATATATATATATATATATATATATATATATATATATATATATATATATATAAATAAATATATTTATATATATATATATATAAAAAAATATATATATATGATTATAATTATTATTATATAAAATATAAAATATATAACACAATATACAACTTAAATATCCTTTTTGTCTAAGAATATAAACCAACCATTCATAAGGACCAATAACCAGCTTTCAAACGGCCAATCGCATCTGCTCTCGCAGTTTCTGCGGCAACCAAACACCCAATCGTCGGCGGACCGCCGTGTTTCCAAGATCACAAGTGTTGTAGGAGGTATGTGGGTGATGAGGAGAATCAAGGGAGGCAAGAGACATGAAAGAGGAGAAACAAAAAAGAAAGACAGAGAGGGAAGGCGCTGATGATAAAGGATGGATGACAGTTCAAACGCATGCAGATGAGGTATGAGAACGCCTCTAAGCTGCCTTGACTGTGATAAGCCTGCTAGAGGCTAAATAAATGAGATCAGCTGAGAGAAAGAACGAGCATGTGAGTGAACGCAAAGGGAGTGTAAGACTGATACTAAAAACCTGGAGGCAACACCATAACGCAATTAGTGGAGAGGCCTTGTCAATTACCCAGAGTCCCCTTCTGCTGAAGGACTACTTCTGAATGGGAAGGACGTTCACGGTCTTCACTTAATCCCGGCGTCTATCCCTTCTCTGCAATTAAAAGACTCATTAAGATCTGTAGCAGACAACCAGTGAAACTGTAGTTTCTAAAAGTTACTTAAAAATAATGATACATACATACACACCCCAAAGATGAGCCAAAACATTATGATCACCTGCCAAATATCGTGTAGGTTCTCGGTGCGCTGCCAAAACAGCAGAACAACGTTTAGGTAGGTGGCATATTGCGTCCATATGGATGGCCATACCCAGAGCATCCCAATCCCTCCACCCACTCGTCATCCTTCACTTATCCAAATACACACGGCACACGTACACGTCCCTCCACGTGATGTAAAAGAAAACTAGTTGTCCAGTTTGGACACTCATTGTAGGCGCTTTCGATGGTAGACATCACTGGCACTCTGGTCTGTGGCTACTAGGGGTGTAATGGTTCATATTACTCAAGGTTCGGTTTTTATCAAGGTCGCCGTTTCGATAGGGTTGAGTATGCACGACGTTCGGTTACAAGCAAAAGCACAAATAAATACAATCGAGCAAAGATACAAATAAAATAAACGGTGCTTTTCAGGTATCTAACAGAAGTTCTCAGGCACAGAACTTGGATAAAAGAGTGTAAAACTGCTATAAATCAAATAAAGATCAATCATTATTAAACTTACAAAAGCTTTTCAGTCACGAGCAGTGAGTGATTTCCTTGTCTTTTGTTGTTTGATTAACATAATAAAAAAAAACAGGAATAATAGGCTACTGTCACTTTAAGAGCAAATGCACACATCCAATATACTGATACACATGGGTTGTCTTTCTTAACTGTTTACGTTCACTTAGGACCAAATCTACTGTTTCCTAGGACACTCGCAGAGACAATTTGTCTGAATTTGTCCGTTCAAGCACAAGACTTGACAAATTTGCGTGCTTTCTGTGAGAGTTGTTTAAATTGGCAAAGCTTATAAGAGTTTAGTTTAAACACAGACACCTGGGTGATGAAGGCGTAAACGACGGGTTATATGAGAGCACTCGCATTGAACAGAATGCGTATCCAACATTAGCCTAACTCTGTCCGTTTTATGCATTTTCAACAAACCATTTGAGATGGCGAGCGGCGCAAGTGCGTACCAGACCACGGGTGGAACACCGTACAGTTTGATTTTATACCGAGAACCATTACCCCCCCCCCCCCCACCCCCCATTGGCTATGCATGGGTTGTGACACATTCCTCCCAT
The DNA here is from genome assembly GCA_037194245.1 of Opsariichthys bidens. Lineage (NCBI taxonomy): Eukaryota > Metazoa > Chordata > Actinopteri > Cypriniformes > Xenocyprididae > Opsariichthys > Opsariichthys bidens. The sequence continues at coordinate 2,060,009 of CM074309.1, forward strand.
AACCATCGTTAAAACTGTGTGACTTGTGCCACAGCAGATCTTCTGGTGGCTCAGACTAGCCTTCGTTGCCCACATGCATCAATGAGCCTCAGGCGCCCGACACCCTGTCGCCAGTTTGTATTTGTCCCTCCTCACACCACACCACTGTGGGTAAAGTCTCACCACTGCTGACTGGGAACAACACACACTCCTCTTCCAGTCACATTGCCATAAAATTTGGCCCTTGTCAAACTCACTCACATCTTCATTCCAGCCCATTTCTCCAGCATCCACTTTTATTACGAGAACTGATTGCGAGCTTACCATCTAAATCTACCCAGATACGTGGCTTTGTTAGGAGATGATCAATATATACACACCGTTTTTAACCAGTTCATTTAAATGAACGAGCCAAATTAATGTTTAGGAGCGTGTTTGATTATTTGATAAAGCTGCATGTAATCCCCATAGATCATAAACATGCCTCTAAAAGAGCAGTTTCAGATTACGAGCGTATTTCTGCCGTATTTGTATACATACACACACCGCCCTAAGTGAGTTATTTCTATTTCCTCTGGAGATATACAACGTCTGCGGCAAAAAGTATTACAAATGTTCTGTTATTGGACGTACCGACGAACATAAGAGTCTTCATAGACAACCGGCAGCTGAGCCACTGATTTATGAAGGAAATGTGGCGAAAAAGTCGGTCAATCGTTATATATTTGCGCAATCATTTCACGCCGGACTGCTTCACGAACGAGGGTCAATTCGAGGAAAAAAGACGAACATGACGACACATGCTAGTAATGAGTCGATCAACTCCACAGCAACTACATCAATTTATCCACTAACCGTTCAGAAACTTCTTCCTGAGTCTCTCCAACACTTTCCTCATTTT
>CM074309.1:2065888-2085888 GCA_037194245.1 Opsariichthys bidens
GTGCACCAGACGCTCGGGGATCTGTGGGTGTGCCATCTGAAGCTCGGGCTCTGCACTGGTGCAAAACATCCACCAAAGGCCTTCGTCTGTCGCTCTGCAGCAGGGGGATGGGGTCGACTCTCGCCTTTACTGAGCTCCTCGAATTCCTGTTGTTGTACCCGTGAGGGAACCGGACAGATGAGAGGCGAGTCCGGTCCCTTCCCCACCTGTGCTCTACAGATCCGCATGCGATCTGGTTTCTGAGAACTTATGATGATTAGTACTACATGTCAAACGTGACCCAAGATGGGATTAAACGCTGCATTAAAGGCGCAAAAATGAAAATTACTCACGCTTGTGTCGTTCCAAACCCATAAGACTTTCATTCATCCTTGGAGCACAAACGAAGGTGTTTTTATTGAAATCTGAAAGATTTCTGTCCCTTCAATGAAACCCCAAAAACTCTGTCTTTCGAAGATATGATTAATACATTTAATTCACACATAAACACAATTTGATCAACCGTTAGGACGTTTTGAGGTTGTCAGAGTTCCATTAAAAATGTGTGACTTTCCAAAGAGGAAAGTCTCATGGGTTTGGGGAGTAATTGAAGACGGACTTTTTCATTTTGGGTGAACTATCCCTTTCAATAAACGCCTGAGAATAGCGGGTGCGTCTAACAGGTCAGATGTGATGTAATACAACTCAAATTACAGATACAGATTTTAAAAAAAAGTCACGATTGCGCCTCTAAAACCATCTCCACGATATAAGCCTGCGATATATCCAAACAGTGACATTTACTTACTGAATTTGGCCCTTGAGAAGGAAGTGAACGCACATAGGGAAGCAATTATGCGGTTGGTTTATAGACGAGGATAATTTGATTAAAAGAAATAATGCAGTAAAAAACATTATCCTCCAAAAAAAACTCCGTTGACTTGACCTCGATTGTGAAGATGATGAGTCATGCGATCCTGAGTGAACCAGATGTAACTTGAGGCGGCGTGACGGCACTCACCCTATATTAAACCAGCCATTCCCGAAGATTCATCCATAAAATGATTATCATCAATAGGATTCTGACATATTCCTCTCAGAAGAACGCATGCTGAGACACGTGTATGGAGTGTGACATTTGATTTGAATGAATCATGATGCACATTTCAGGATAATCCTTTGTTTTTCCGAGGGAGACGGGTTGAGATGGGATGGTTAGATATTAAACTGTCATTCGATGCCTCGCGATTTGACATCAAAAAAAGTGATGGAAGTCTGACTCATTTCTGCGTATCGGTTCTTTGAAGCGATTCAAAATAACAATGATTCTTTGCATAAACCGGGTTGGTTCCAGTAGTATTTTTTTTTCCCCCCACAGGGATTTTAACAACATCTTCGTTTAAGAGTTCTAAGGCAACACGGCTGCGAGGCGGATCAAATCATTACGAATGTGATTTGAAGCAATAGAAAGTATTTGCGCAAAGGTTTACAAGACTGCGAACTTTAATGAGGGAAAGAACCACAATCCCATGAAGCATTGGGAATACATTTTATATAAATATTTCGACTTTCATCATTTTTCAAGGAATTGACTACAATTTGCAGTGCTTCATGGGAGTGGGCGGGGATTAAACAGCTCTTTTGCAGCATTTTTTTTTAGTTTCCAGTCTCTTGATTGGTGGAGATTTTGTGCAGAATCATGGGTAATGTAGTTTTTGACCAGAAATTGCGTTAAATATGACTATTGTTTAAAAAAATAGGTTAAAAATGAAGGCTAGCGGTATTTTTTCCCACAGGGATTTTAAAATCATCTTCGTTTAAGAGTTCTAAGGCAACATAGGTGCGAGGCGAATCAAATCATTACAAATGTGATTTGAAGCAATAGAAATTATTTGTCTTTCTATGCAGTTTTCAAAGGTTTACAAGACTGCGAACTTTAATGAGGGAAAGAACCACAATCCCATGAAGCATTGGGAATATATTTTATATAAATATTTTGATTTCATCATTTTCAAGGAACTGACTACAATTTGCAGTGCTTCATGGGAGTGGGCGGGGATTAAACCGCTCTTTTGCAGCATTTTTTTTAGCTTCCATTCTCTGATTGGTGGAGATTTTGTGCAGAATGATGGGTAACGTAGTTTTTTTTTTTTTTTACCAGAAATTCTGTTAAATATGACTATCGTTTAAAAAAAAACAAGGTAAAAATGGAAGATAGCAGCTTTAACAAATCACACAGAATCAATTAAAGCCCACAGTAAGGACCGTCTTTAAATGTTTATAAGTTAACGGTCAGTTCTCCTGAGGCGAAAAGAAGCGGGATTCTGAATGCGATTCCGATTTACGAATTAAGGGTCGTTATTATGATTTGCTCGGTTTGTTAAACCGTCATTTAGTTTGAAACGAACAAAAAAAACGGTTCTCAGTTCAAATTAGCCGATTCAGTAGAACACCGGTTCAAACGATTCACTGAAATGATCCGAGTGACTCACGAATTATTGACTTATTAAACGTGTAACAGAACTTGTGATCCGTGTTAACTGTGAAACCGAAACCTCTATTGGGCAATCAATGACTCTGAGGCCTGGTAAGCATCAGAACGATCACTAAACTCGCCTAAAAAAAAAAAAAAAAACACTGGCTCCTGAATAGCATCTCTCGATCCTCACGTCCAGCCCAATGGATAAGGAGTCTGCGCAGGCCAGCCAACGCATCCACAGGGATGGACGAGGATTCATATGCCTTAGTGAACATAAATCACGCGAATTACACGTCCGTTCGCGTTTGAGGGAGCAATGCGACTCGGCATCGGGAAGGATGGGCCGATGCAATGCACCACTGGGCTCTGGTGTGTGTTATTTACCTTGCGTTTCCTGGTTTCGGCAGAGCCGCTCCACACAAAGCACTGGTAAATGACCCGCAGATTCTGCTTCCAGTTGTCCACTTTGAAACCGTTCACATGGGAGCACCCGGCCGGACTCATGACAGAACACACATTCGAGTTCCTCGGTGTTTCAGCGATGAAATATGCTCAACTGAAGTCACGAGGAGAATTATCCACCAATTGTTCCGTTTTGCCAGGCAATGCGGGGTCGAAGATGCGTACCTTATACATGCGTGGAGCGTTTCTCAATACCCTCGCTGCATAAACATGTCATCCTTGACGATAATCGCCGCACGCGAGCTAAAACGGAGCTTTGATATTGTATTTTCCAAGTCGGCTGTTTTAATGGACGGCAATGGAATTCAACTGAGCACCGTGGGCGACGCAATCCTTGCGATATTAAACGCCGATTGGCGGATAGCGTGCAGTCTGTTGCTTTGATTGGCTAGCGCGCGTGTCATTTACGTGAAAGTCCCGCCTGCTTTTGAGAACGTTGCGCTCTGATTGGCTGGCGCGTCCGCTTGTCTTTGTTCAAAGACTTGTACGCCTTGTGATTAGCTGCAGGAGGACCTCGCGTCGGTCCTTCTGTTCTTGTTGGTTATGTCATTCAAGTAGAAAACACACGGTCCACATGCCTACCTGCGTTGAAGTTGTGAAAATGAGAATCTGTGCTGTCATGAGTGTGAAAGTGGAGCAGTGGTGGGGAAATTAAGACCTTTAAAACCCTGTGATTGATTGGATATAATAGTGGCATGAGCTACTTTTGTCCAATAAAATAAAAAAAAACCCCTCAATTTTCTCACCTAATTTGGTAAATATTACAAGAATATGAACTGAAATATAATAGACGAAGCTAAATTTTATCATCTATTTTGGTGTGACAGGAGTATAAAATATTATAAGGCTAGAAAACACCCCAATATCACCAATAAATTGTGTATAAATAATATTACAAGAATATGAACTGAAATATAATAGACAAAGCTAAATTTTATCATCTATTTTGGTGTGACGGGAATATAAAATATTATAAGACTAAAAAACACCCCAATATCACCAGTAAATTGTGTAAAAATAATATTACGAGAATATGAACTGAAATATAATAGATGAAGCTAAATTTGATCATCTATTTTGGTGTGACGGGAATATAAAATATTATAAGACTAAAAAACACCCCAATATCACCAGTAAATTGTGTAAAAATAATATTACGAGAATATGAACTGAAATATAATAGACAAACTTAAATTTAATTATCTATTTTGGTGTGACGGGAATATAAAATATTATAAGACTAAAAAACACCCCAATATCACCAGTAAATTGTGTATAAATAATATTACAAGAATATGAACTGAAATATAATAGATGAAGCTAAATTTGATCATCTATTTTGGTGTGACGGGAATATAAAATATTATAAGACTAAAAAACACCCCAATATCACCAGTAAATTGTGTAAAAATAATATTACGAGAATATGAACTGAAATATAATAGACGAAGCTAAACTTTATGCTCTATTTTGGTGTGACGGGAATATAAAATATTATAACACCCCAATATCACCACTAAATTTATCATGAATAACATTAAAAGAAAAATGATCACATGATCATTCTCGAGAAACATCAAAGATTGGTTGTAAATAAATTGAAATTTAACAAAAAAAAAAAAAAAGCCCTTGATTTCATCATCTCTAATTTGATAGCCGCTCAAATATTAGAAGAAACACCCCGAAATCATCAATAAATTGTATATAAATAATATAGCCAACCTGCAATTTAGTAATGTATTTTGGTTGTGACTTCTCTGAAGAAACACCACAAAAGTGTTACAAAAACAAAAAACATTTTTTTATGATCCATTTTGGTAATATAAATAAAAAAACAGACCAAAACCATAAATACATTTCTTATAACACAAGAAAACGAAGAAACGCCCGTCATTTTCCTACAATCTGGAGCTGAAATGTGACCTAAACATGTTTTCGTGGAATTCAGGCTCAAGTAGCATTAGTTGATCTGATGCGGAGTCTATTTATGGAATAGCCCAAACCATGAGAGACCTCTAGAGGACTGGAACAACAGCACAACACCTTCGCCACGAGCCACGTCGCTGCTGCTGCTGAATCACTGCGACGAACCTTCGGCTCGAGGGGGAACAAAACATCGCATCAGCCGACGGATGAAACGGCGTTTGGGTGAACGAGCGTGAAGCCGTCACTCTTCGAGCTGTCGAACGGTCACGTAAATGTCAGCGCACGAACTGGAGCCTGCTTTTTGGAGATAATACATGATCGTTTGGTGTGGTGTTACAATAAAGACAAGTATCCGAATGTAATTCTGACAACTCTTTTGAACAAAAGAAGTCCAGTTTCTTTATTTCGTATGATCGTAAATGATATCGACCAAGCATTGATAAATAAACACTGACAAAAATGAGTTCTTGTTTAGGGTGCACTGTGACAGAACCAAAAAAAAGGGGTCATTCCACACATTTATGTTTTTTCCTCCAATATAGTCCATATTCAACAGAACATGAAGGTTTTCCAGCTTTGGGATGAGGGAGGGGGGGTGTAGGGAATGCAGCGATCCACCCAACAGCCTCAAGAGTAGCTTGACGTCTTGCTGCCGACGTCATCCTCCTGCGTTCCCATACTCTAAAAGTGGGAACAGATCCGAATGAACGCTGGAATCACAACCTGGTTATGAAAGCTTTGATTGGTAAACTTGCTCAGACTGGTACCTTTTGCACAAACTGGGGGTTTACGGTGATTTCTTGATCCATGGACTTTAGTTTTTCATCCAACTCTATACATTTCAGCATCTGGATAAGAGTCAAAGACAGAGACTCAAAACTCTGCAGTAACACACGAGTCGAAACGAACACATTTCAGGTGTTTTAGTGCTGCTGACGCTACAACGTAACCTTCATCGACAGACAATACAAGTGCAGAACAAATCAGTTGTGCATAAACATATTGCATTTATAGTTTGACTCAAGTAGTGCAGAATCTGACACTTCTTCAAAACACAAATATGAGAAAATATTAAAACAGAAACCAGCTGTAATAACTGTCATTGTAATATCTCACAATAACGGTTTTACTGTATTTTACAATTAATTCAATAATAAAAATATCAGAGCATATTAAAATTGAAAACAGCTGTAAAAATTGTCATTGCAATATCTCACAATAACTGTTTTTTGCAATAAATGAAATAAAAATATGTAATAACTGTAATACTTCACAATAAGTTTCTGTTTGTTGCATTAAATGCAATAATAAAAATATAATATTAAAATAGAAAACGGCTTTAATAACTGTATTTTTTGCAATAAATGAAATAAAAATATGTGATAATTGTATTATTTCACAATAACTGTTTTACTGTTTTTTGCAATAAATGCAATAAAATAATACATTAAAACAGAAAACAGCTGTAAAAATTGTCATTGCGATATTTCACAACATCTATTTTTAATGTACTTTTGCAATAAATGAAATAAAAATAAGAATATTTTAAAATAGAAAACAGCTGTAATTGTAATATTTCACAATAGCCGTTTTACTGTGTTTTTGCTATAAATGAAATAAAAATATATGTAATAATTGTAATGTTCCACAATAACTGTTTTACTGTATTTTTTGCAATAAATGAAGTAAAAGTAATATATTAAAATAGAAAACAGCTGTAAAAATTGTCATTGCGATATTTCACAACATCTATTTTTAATGTACTTTTGCAATAAATGAAATAAAAATGAGAATATTTTAAAATAGAAAACAGCTGTAATTGTAATATTTCACAATAGCCGTTTTACTGTGTTTTTGCTATAAATGAAATAAAAATATATGTAATAATTGTAATGTTCCACAATAACTGTTTTACTGTATTTTTTGCAATAAATGAAGTAAAAGTAATATATTAAAATAGAAAACAGCTGTAAAAATTGTCATTGCGATATTTCACAACATCTATTTTTAATGTACTTTTGCAATAAATGAAATAAAAATAAGAATATTTTAAAATAGAAAACAGCTGTAATTGTAATATTTCACAACAGCCGTTTTACTGTGTTTTTGCTATAAATGAAATAAAAATATATGTAATAATTGTAATGTTTCACAATAACTGTTTTACTGTATTTTTTGCAATAAATGAAGTAAGAGTAATATATTAAAATAGAAAACAGCTGTAATTGTAATATTTCACAATAACTTTTTTACTGTTTTTGCAAAAAAATGCATGAAACATTAAAAAGCTTTTTTTTAATGCATATTTATGGGAATCAAACTTGTGTATGTATGCATTACTTTATTATTTATTAATTTATAATACATTTTTTATGCTCTTCAGACTATTACTTGATGAGAATGATGTAATGTGTTGATGTTTTTTTTTTTTATGCATGTTATTCATTTTTCTCTCAAATGTCCTTGAAAGAAAGGATTAAGGAGATGAGGAAAAATAATGAGGGTGTATATACAGATCGCATGTTGTTCTCTGCTGGTATTTAATAAGGTTTCAGGGTTTTGTTCTCGTCTACATCAGCAGTGAATTAAGAAAAGCACTGTGTTATAATTACAAACCTCTTGGTCAATTTTGTGGAGCATTGCAGGGTTGTTGTATTTCTCAGGGTTGTCATGGAAACAGACCATGCCGTCTTTCTGGTTGATACTCGCATAAATCTCTCCATCCTCGATCTGAGACGAAAAAGGAAAGATTTGAGCACCAACAATCCTTAAAGATGAAACAAATATGAAGCAAAGCATGCAAGACAAATTGATTAAATAAATGCACAACAATTTCAGTGAAAATCAGTGATAGTTTCGTATTTTCTATTAACACAGTTATATATGGAAGCTTGTTTCCTTCATAAAGTATGCATATGAATTAAGCGTCATCATCACTGTATGCTAATGCGTATCCAGTGAAAGGGATTCATCAATATGCTGATTGAGGACTGTCGGGACTCTCCAGGAACCGGATGCTTCTGTCTTGGCCGGTCGTTTACACCTCAATGGCACCATTTGCATCACATGACATATAAGCTTCAACGACACTCCATTTACATACGAGTGTTTTCTAACACGTGACCATGTCGTGTTCGGTCTCTGAACTGAATGATCATGATCTTAATAGAGATATTAAAGTCTCCTGATGTACAATGCAAGTATTGCTTAAACATGCTTTGAGGAGAATGTGTTAAAGCACTTCTGCTCCTGTTGATCGCCGGCCGCTTGACATTTCTTTGGTGTTGGTATTCCACTCATGTATAACAAAGCTTTGCTCAGGGTACAAGAAGGAAAGGCAAGTGATCGAGGAGGAAGGCTTTAACCCTTCCACTCCCGCACAGCAGCGTTACAACTAAGTTTTCTATACAGTATGTCGTTCCGTTCTACTTCCCGTAAACATGTAACTTAATAACTTTGGAGGTTTTGGGAATCTTTCATCTCAGATATTGTTAAAACCGACAGTGATTGTAACTTTCGTGAACTAAACGTTCAGGTTTATTCCTACGTTTTCCTATCAGTTCTAAGAAAGACCTTTAAAGAATAAAAGGTTAAAGAATAACAACAACTTTAATGGAGTCACATAAATAATCCTTATATAAAAATAAACATCTGTTTAGAGCAGCTGTGTGTGTTATGAGGCTGATTTCCTACCATATGTAGGACGTATTTCTCGGCTTCTTGAGCGCCGGACAGCTGAACGCGACTTGCCATGTCTTGTAAGGATAACGTCAAGAATGTCTGTCAATCACAAGAACAGAGATTACCGTTCCCGTTCAGATTGTGTGCAAATTAAAAAAATGCATCTGATTACTGTAACTACAGACCTTGGTTAGCCTCTGAATGTTCTTCTTGTAGAGTGAGGACAGGCATTGTTTGACCAGGCCGGTGTTGTTGTCTCGTGCGAACGTCTCGCTGTGTTTGTTGACCAGAAGGCGCAGCTCTGCGGGGTTGTTGGTGGCGTACACCTGAGCCAACTCGTGGTAAGCATTACTGAGGGGCTTTACATCACAAAAACACACACACACACACAAAAGATGATTAGCTTGTGGGGCCTTTAAAGTGCTCTCCTGAACTCAATCCAAGTCAAGGGTCAGAGCAGAAATGCCACATTACATGTTGAGGCAGAAAAGCTCACCTTGATGAATCGGCCCACGATCTGTGACGTGTATTTGGGAAGCTGCTGGACTTTGCCGTGAAGGATGAGGGAAACCAGGATGTACTTCTTGTATGCTTCTAACATGATGTGACTGACAGCCATTGCTGGAGTGGTTATTGCCTGAGGACAAGACAGAAAGACTCTCTTAAAGGGGACATTTGATGAAAACCTGACTTTTCCCATGTTTCAGGGCTATAATCGGGTCTCCGGTGCATCTACCAACCCATAAAAAGTGAAAAAAAAAAAACACAACCCAGTCGCTTTGTTTTGGTAAGACTTTCTCTGTAAGCATGTGAAAAAACAAGGCGCTCAGATTTTGTTCCCCTTGTGACGTATGAAGGGTACCTTACCAAGAAGCGAGCAAATCACAAGCGAGAAAATGTGAGTATTCAATGTTTTTTTCTGTTCAGGAAGCTCCAATTTCCATGTGCTGAAGTTGTGTTTGACAGAAACGTAAATGTGATGTAAAAAAATGAATACCTGTTCAAAAAAATACAGTGCCCGTTCAAAGTTCTTCAGACCCGTGTAGATCATGCCTCCATAGTAATAATAACATAGAAAGTGCTTTGCGTCGTACGCTCCGTTCTCCTTGCAAATATCCATCATGTCCAGCTCCAGGAACGGGACTGCAGGTTTGAAGCACTTGGCTAATAGGCATAACTGAAAATAGAGGAGTGAATAATTAGTTAAACAAACATCAAATGATCTGAAAAAGTCTGTTTAACCCTCTGTAAGTTAATTTATCAGTCCATATCCTCTGCACTCAATTTTCTCAATTTATTTTGTTTTGGTAATATTTATTCTTTAATATTTTGTATTTTCAAGGTACTAATATTTAGTTCTGAATTAGGCACAGGGTTGGGGAGTAACGAAATACAAAATTATACAAAAATACAAAATTTGAGTCACTGTATTTCATGGGTGGTAATCAGATTACGGTTCCATCTGAAAAGTGTTTTAGATTACCAAAGTGATTACTTTGAGTTTTAATGTCATTTAAACAGCGATTGGTGATTCTCTGACTCTGACCGTCTGAAAAAGACGAGTTCAGTTTCATGTTTTCCACTGTTTTCATGTTTTGTGAGTCATTTTATAATTCACTCGTCACTGTGACTTTTTCTCACTATTTGTTTTTTTTCCCTCTCAATTGTGAGTTTGTGTTTCACAATTCTGACTTCTTTTTCTCAGAATTGCGAGATTTAAACTCACAATTGCAAGTTATAAAGTCAGAATTGGGAGATATAAACTTGCAATACTAATTTATTTTGTGCAATTGTGAATTATGTATTTCTTCCTGCTGCAGTCAGACTGTACAATAAACAATAAGCACTGCTAAACTATAACCTTTTTTACTTTTGCAACATTTTGCACAGATATCGAGTTTTCACTGTACAATTTTCTAAAACGTGCAATATTTCTTTTGTATATTCTATTTTGTAAATTTATTTAGTTTTCTGTTTTTATCTTTGTGTGTACTACTTTTTTACCATGTACCCCTGCTGTTGCTAAATGCAATTTCCCCACTGCGGGACAAATAAAGGTTTTACTTACTTACTTAAATGTCATATTTCTGGCTTATCACTAATGTGAGTTTATATCTCATAATTCTGACTTTTCTCAATATTGTGAGTTTATATCTCATAATTCTGACTTTTCTCAATATTGTGAGTTTATATCCCATAATTCTGACTTTTCTCAATATTGTGAGTTTATATCTCATAATTCTGACTTTATAACTCACAATTGCAACTTTAAATCACACAATTCTGAGGGAAAAAGTCAGAATTGTGAGATAAAAACTCACAATTTCCTTTTTTGTGTTTGTTTCACACTTATTAGTATTCCAAAGTATTCTAAAGTATTTAGATGAAGTGACTAAACTTGAGTAATGTAACGAAATACGTTACAAATGACTTTTTAAAGCATGTATTTTGTAATCTGTAGTGAAATACATTTTAAAAGTAACCCACCCAACCCTGCTTAGGCACTATTTATTTCTACATAAATACCAATAGACTATTCAAAAGGGTGGTTTCCTGGACAGATTAAGCTTAGTTGAACATCTAAATTCTTCTTTGAAACAACATTATTCTGAAGCCTCCTGGTAGGTTTAATTTAAGCCTCAATTTAGTCTTGGGATAGCTCTAGTTCTCCTCCAAGAACTTATTAAAAGGCACAATATGTAACTTCTCGCAGTTATTCAAAACAAAGGCGTAGCTTGAGTTTGAGCACGGAATCATGGGAGTTGTAGTCTTCACCTCAGCGCTGGTGGAAAAGAATCCGACAGGGCTCGGGCAGAAATCATGCTCATGGATGAGATTATTAAGTATGAAGCAGAAGTGATGGAGCGAATGCTAACGAGAGACGAGCGCGACACACGCCTCGAGAGCAGCGGGACTTTTATTATGCCGCTTCCACTTCTTCCAAACAAACGTATCTGGGGTGACGCACATATTAGACACATTTGAGTGTGTTGAAAATGATGTTATAGAGCTACTCCGTGCTGTGAGACACCTGCACACTGCATTAAGATATTAATATCTAAATGAATATAATCAAGAAAACAAGATTTAAACAGTGTTGAGCTTTATAACACGATTAGTCAATCTGTCGACGAATGTGTACAAACAGTTGCTCACCTGTCACATTAAAACACATTAAAGCATCATTTGTGTTTCCATGGTTTTTAAAATCGAGTGCAACGCAGGTATGATGTCATTGATAGGCGATGCATGGATGTGGTCCGTGTCCTGGTTAAAATTGCTCATTTCTCCGGATCAAAACATAGTGGGATAAAATATACAAGCCAACAAAATATATATAACAGTGTTCTAGTGGATCTTGGATATTTTAATCCTTACGCATTACATATTGTGCCTTTTAACTCTACTTATTCCTGCCAGTACTTCATCCAATCGGTCAGCATTTAAACGTCTCTCTTCGGGTGTCAGTTGAGGTTTATTTTTATATTCTTCCATAACACCTGTGCTGGATAACTACTGCAGTGTCCACCCACAGAAGCTGATGATTCAGTCTTACCTGAAGGTATTGTATTGTTCTTGTAGATGTGTGTTCATGTGCATTGAATTAATTATAAAAAGAAGATTCATTTTCTACGATTCCACAGCTGATATGTGCAGTTTTTCCCGCCATTTGCTTTAAAAGAATTCTCTCTTGTTCAGTAAAGTTTTTTTCTGCTCCATCGTTTCCTTTCTGTTCCAAACCACTTTAAGCTTTTCACAGTTCATTCCGTGTTTTATAGGCAACCTTGGTTGTGCTAATTCAAAGTAGCACAGTTGGTTTTTAAATTAATCTTGTTTTTTTTTAAGTCTAGGACTCCACAGTCCAAGTGTTAGCAATCTGTACTTAATCTTTGTATCAGAAAGCCATGATTAACTATTCTAAATTAAGGCCTACTCCTGTCTTAAAGGATTAGTTCACTTCAGAATTAATTTCCTGACCGTTCACTCACCCGCATGTCATCCGAAAATGTTTATATCTTTCATTCTTCAGTTGAAAAGAAATGAAGGTTTTTGACAAAAACATTCAGGATTTTCTCTCCATATAGTGGACTTCAATGGGGTTCAACAGGGTCCAAATGTCAGTTTCAGTGCAGCTTCAAAGACTCTACATGATCCCAGACGAAGAATAAGAGTCTGATCTAGAGAGACGACCGGTCATTTTATAAAAAAAATTAAAAAAATACAACTAAATGCTCATTTTGCACTGCTCTGTGATGCGCCACACATTGCGTAATCATGTTGGAAAGATCATGCATGACGTAGTCCAGCGGTCCAGTGTTTACAGCGAACATGCAAAGACTAAGTCAAACGCCCTTTACCAAAAAAAAAAAATTGGTAAAACAACGATGTCGGACGATTTTGAAGTTGGAGTGACCTTTCCAACGTGATGACGTCATGTGTGGCGCATCGCAGAGCAGTGCAAGACGAGCATTTGTGGTTAAAAAGGTATATCATTTTTGTTCTTTAGAAAATGAGCATTAGTTTCTCTAGATCAGACTCTTATTCCTCGTTTGGGATCATGTAGAGTCTTTGAAACTGACATTTGGACCTTCAACCTGTTGAACCCCAATGAAGTCCACTATATGGAGAACAATCCTGGAATGTTTTCCCCAAAAGCCTTCATTTCTTTTAAACTGAAGAAAGAGGAGAGTGAATGATCAGGAAATTAATTCTCAAGTGAACAAATCCTTTAATTTAAACCAAGTCCAGCAAACATCCTTAAACAACTATTAAAATCTTCTCCATCACGGCTGATCTGTACTCCCCAAAAATAGCATTTTTCCCATTTAATTCCATATGGCGGTCACTGTTTTTAAGCCTGTTTGTGTTCACAATATAGCAAGCGCCACAGAAGTTTTGTATCATTCTGATGATGTAAAACATTTTCAAAATGTCAATTTTTTCTGTCTAAAAACGACCAACTTGACTAATGAACATCTGGCTGACGTTTCCTGCGTTTCTTGCCAGAACCTCGTTTCATTTAATGAACCCGACCGCTTTGTAGGGATTTCATTTCAACGGTTCTCATCTGTATTAAATGTTTAGTTAGTTCTAAAGGGTCACATCTATCAATTACTACATACATCATACTTCAACAAAATAATAATCAAAGCATCCCTGTACTGTCATTCCTACTCAGTTACAGCTTTAACGATTTTCTGATTCAGACTCACCTGACACAGGTCGGCGTGCACCGAGGTTAGCTGGTTTGTGTTCATCTGCATCTTGTCTATGGCCTGTTTAAGTATACTTATCCCACGCAAGGGCTGTGAAGAACAAGACAACTTAACACCGCTCTTGTAATTTACAGATCACAACTCCAAAATGACAGAAAGACTTGCCTGTTTTCGTTCTACAAGCGCATTTGTCAATTGGTGGCACAGACCAGCAACTGAAAAGAGAGAGAAAACAACAACTTTAAAAGAGGAATACAAAAGAAAGCACAAACTAAACATTTACAGCGTTTCCCTACACGTGTCTGTGGCGTATCGGATGTGCTCTCCGTTGCAGGTGCTGATGAAGAGTTGGACTTGGGAAAACAAGGTCTCAAAATCAGGGATGTTTGGCATGGAAAACTTCACAAACCTGCAAGACACAGCGATTGTTTCAGACGGCCACAAAACATGAACTCTCAGTCCAATGGGACTCAACGAGACTTACAGAACGGCTAAAACACCAAGCGAGTGCTCTTGGATGTCCAACGCCCCGAGAACGGTGTCCAGATGGGACAGATTCTTGGCCAGAAGCTCCCCGCTTTTATTGATCAGCTCACAAAGTTGAGTCATCTGACCTGAGAAGAGCAAGAAGCATTAATATGCATGAAAACATCATTATTTTAAAGTAAACACATGCAAGTAAGGTCTCGTGTTTTTGGTTTTTACGACCGCGTATGTGACTCAGAGCGACATTAACACAAAACAGAAGAATCGAATCTTTTATATTTGTTCTTTATCAATATTAATGAATCATACGTCTGTGGAAAACAGTCTGCCATTTGGTATTTTTTTTTATTTCCCAAATAAAATGAGACTTTTAATTATATTGTCCATCTCCAATTAACCAGAATCACATCCCATTTTATCAGTCAATCTTGAAAAAACCTGAAAATCAACTACATGATTGTATCTGACTTGAAATAACATAACAGTGAAAAACCCGTCATTGTATAAAACAATAATTACAGGAATAATTTCGATTTAGTACATTTTAAATCGAGTTTCTTTGACTTTATTGAGAATTGCATATTTGTTAATATCTCAACAGTTTCTAAAAATAAAAAGAGAGAGAGTTTTCACTTCATGACAGCATATTTTTGACAGAACTTTCTACTGTAAAAGTATTTTTTATCCACGAGAGAAGCGATTGCGAGTTTGTAATTGTTATTTAATGCCATATTTTATAAATGACTCAGCTCGTACACGTCCAGTCATTTCATTAATATAAAAGCTGGGCGATAATGACGCTCAAATATTAAAAAAGCGTTTAGTTTTTTTAACAGGAGCTGGACGAGTAGAACAAGACAAACAAATAGCATGTGTTACTGGCTGAAATATAAACAACTAGCATGCTATCGCGCTAACAGGTTTTAGCATTAAGCTAGTTAGCCCGAGCATACGTTCGTCTGAGTGTTCACGAGTCGCGTAAATGTCCGTACCTTGAGCGGAAAGTTGCCGCACATTATTCACGAACTGCTCCAGTGCTGAAGCCATAGTTTTTTCGCTTTTGGGAGGATGTTTTTCATTCAAATGTCAGAAGCAGCTTTCCTGTAAAGAAGGGACGGGCCTTCAGCCGCCAACAGCAAACAAATATCGCGAGGTTTGAGTGACAGCTCAGATTCCACGAGATTTCCTCGCTCCAGTGGAAAAGCAAACTCCTTAGTAGAGATCATTTTGAGATTTCACGTCGCAAACACATACCTATTATTTATTTAGAGCTAAATGTTTTATTTACAACAAAACATCACATGATTTAGCTTTTGAAAAGTGACGTATCTTTAAGAAATAAAAGGAATATACCATTATTTCTTCCGGTGCAAAATAACAAAGATACTCTCTGAATGGAGAGATGATCATCTTGAACTAATAGTTTAGGGAATAGGTTAAAATCTATTTTGAAAACCCTGTTAGATAATTATTTAACGTATTATCATCGGTCCAGATCTTTAAATTTTACGTAATTTTAGAGAAAAATGTAGTCTAGGCTGAAGGAAAAAATTGAATATAAATATAAAATGTATTAGCTTGCGGGCCTAATGAGATTACAGTTTAATTTGGGCATGTATATTGTATATGTGACATTATTTAAGATATTAATTGTTGTATTTACATACTTGAGACCATATGTAAATTTTGTAGGATTTCCTATAAGGCCGCACATTAAAAATTCTGTCATCCTTGATTCCAGAAGTATTTTTCCCATTATGATTTTTTTTTTTAAAAAGTCCAAATCGTGAGCTATAAAGTCCGAATCGCGAGATATAAAGTCCGAATCGCGAGCTATAAAGTCCGAATCACGAGATATAAAGTCCGAATCGCGAGCTATAAAGTCCGAATCGCGAGATATAAAGTACGAGATATAAAGTCCGAATCGCGAGCCATAAAGTCCGAATCGCGAGCCATAAAGTCCGAATCGCGAGCCATAAAGTCCGAATCGCGAGCCATAAAGTCCGAATCGCGAGCCATAAAGTCCGAATCGCGAGCTATAAAGTCCGAATCGCGAGCTATAAAGTCCGAATCGCGATTCGCGAGCTATAAAGTCCGAATCGCGAGCTATAAAGTCCGAATCGCGAGCCATAAAGTCCGAATCGCGAGCTATAAAGTCCGATTCGCGAGCTATAAAGTCCGAATCGCGAATCGCGAGCTATAAAGTCCGAATCGCGAGCTATAAAGTCCGAATCGCGAGCCATAAAGTCCAAATCGCGAGCCTTAAAGTCCGAATCGCGAGCTATAAAGTCCGAATCGCGAGCTATAAAGTCCGAATCGCGAATCGCGAGCTATAAAGTCCGAATCGCGAGCCATAAAGTCCGAATCGCGAGCCATAAAGTCCGAATCGCGAGCCATAAAGTCCGAATCGCGAGCTATAAAGTCCGAATCGCGAGATATAAAGTCCGAATCGCGAGCCATAAAGTCCGAATCGCGAGCCATAAAGTCCGAATCGCGAGCCATAAAGTCCGAATCGCGAGCTATAAAGTCCGATTCGCGAGCCATAAAGTCCGAATCGCGAGCTATAAAGTCCGATTCGCGAGCTATGAAGTCCGAATCGCGAGCCATAAAGTCCGAATCGCGAGCCATAAAGTCCGAATCGCGAGCTATAAAGTCCGAATCTCGAATCGCGAGCTATAAAGTCCAAATCGCGAGCTATAAAGTCCGAATCGCGAGCCATAAAGTCCGAATCGCGAGCCATAAAGTCCGAATCGCGAGCCATAAAGTCCGAATCGCGAGCCATAAAGTCCGAATCGCGAGCTATAAAGTCCGAGTCGCGAGCTATAAAGTCCGAATCGCGAATCGCGAGCTATAAAGTCCGAATCGCGAATCGCGAGCTATAAAGTCCGAATCGCGAGCCATAAAGTCCGAATCGCGAGCCATAAAGTCCGAATCGCGAGCCATAAAGTCCGAATCGCGAGCTATAAAGTCCGAATCGCGAGCCTTAAAGTCCAAATCGCGAGCTATAAAGTCCAAATCGCGAGATATAAAGTCCGAATCGCGAGCCATAAAGTCCGATTCGCGAGCCATAAAGTCCGAATCGCGAGCCATAAAGTCCGAATCGCGAGCCATAAAGTCCGAATCGCGAGCCATAAAGTCCGATTCGCGAGCTATAAAGTCCGAATCGCGAATCGCGAGCTATAAAGTCCGAATCGCGAGCCATAAAGTCCGAATCGCGAGCCATAAAGTCGGAATCGCGAGCCATAAAGTCCGAATCGCGAGCTATAAAGTCCGAATCGCGAGATATAAAGTCCGAATCGCGAGCCATAAAGTCCGAATCGCGAGCCATAAAGTCCGAATCGCGAGCCATAAAGTCCGAATCGCGAGCTATAAAGTCCGATTCGCGAGCCATAAAGTCCGAATCGCGAGCTATAAAGTCCGATTCGCGAGCTATAAAGTCCGAATCGCGAGCCATAAAGTCCGAATCGCGAAACATAAAGTCCGAATCGCGAGCTATAAAGTCCGAATCTCGAATCGCGAGCTATAAAGTCCGAATCGCGAGCTATAAAGTCCGAATCGCGAGCCATAAAGTCCGAATCGCGAGCCATAAAGTCCGAATCGCGAGCCATAAAGTCCGAATCGCGAGCCATAAAGTCCGAATCGCGAGCTATAAAGTCCGAATCGCGAGCTATAAAGTCCGAATCGCGAATCGCGAGCTATAAAGTCCGAATCGCGAATCGCGAGCTATAAAGTCCGAATCGCGAGCCATAAAGTCCGAATCGCGAGCCATAAAGTCCGAATCGCGAGCCATAAAGTCCGAATCGCGAGCTATAAAGTCCGAATCGCGAGCCATAAAGTCCAAATCGCGAGCCTTAAAGTCCAAATCGCGAGCTATAAAGTCCGAATCGCGAGCCATAAAGTCCGAATCGCGAGCTATAAAGTCCGAATCGCGAGCCATAAAGTCCGAATTGCGAGCTATAAAGTCCGATTCGCGAGCCATAAAGTCCGAATCGCGAGCTATAAAGTCCGAATCGCGAGCCATAAAGTCCGAATCGCGAGCTATAAAGTCCGATTCGCGAGCTATAAAGTCCGAATCGCGAGCCATAAAGTCCGAATCGCGAGCCATAAAGTCCGAATCGCGAGATATAAAGTCCGAATCGCGAGCCATAAAGTCCGAATCGCGAGCCATAAAGTCCGAATCGCGAGCCATAAAGTCCGAATCGCGAGCTATAAAGTCCGAATCGCGAGATATAAAGTCCGAATCGCGAGCCATAAAGTCCGAATCGCGAGCCATAAAGTCCGAATCGCGAGCCATAAAGTCCGAATCGCGAGCCATAAAGTCCGAATCGCGAGCTATAAAGTCCGAATCGCGAATCGCGAGCTATAAAGTCCGAATCGCGAGATATAAAGTCCGAATCGCGAGCCATAAAGTCCGAATCGCGAGCCATAAAGTCCGAATCGCGAGCCATAAAGTCCGAATCGCGAGCTATAAAGTCCGAAGCGCGAATCGCGAGCTATAAAGTCCGAATCGCGAGCCATAAAGTCCGAATCGCGAGCCATAAAGTCCGAATCGCGAGCCATAAAGTCCGAATCGCGAGCTATAAAGTCCGAATCGCGAGCCATAAAGTCCGAATCGCGAGCCATAAAGTCCGAATCGCGAGCTATAAAGTCCGAATCGCGAGATATAAAGTCCGAATCGCGAGCCATAAAGTCCGAATCGCGAGCTATAAAGTCCGAATCGCGAGCCATAAAGTCCGAATCGCGAGCCATAAAGTCCGAATCGCGAGCTATAAAGTCCGAAGCGCGAATCGCGAGCTATAAAGTCCGAATCGCGAGCCATAAAGTCCGAATCGCGAGCCATAAAGTCCGAATCGCGAGCCATAAAGTCCGAATCGCGAGCTATAAAGTCCGAATCGCGAGCCATAAAGTCCGAATCGCGAGCCATAAAGTCCGAATCGCGAGCTATAAAGTCCGAATCGCGAGCCATAAAGTCCGAATCGCGAGCCATAAAGTCCGAATCGCGAGCCATAAAGTCCGAATCGCGAGCTATAAAGTCCGAATCGCGAGATATAAAGTCCGAATCGCGAGCCATAAAGTCCGAATCGCGAGCCATAAAGTCCGAATCGCGAGCCATAAAGTCCGAATCGCGAGCCATAAAGTCCGAATCGCGAGCTATAAAGTCCGATCGGACTTTATACAATTTAACAATTGTTACACTGGATGAATTATGTTAAGGATGAATAAACATGATGGATTTATATATTTCTTACGAGCAAAATAGATGTTAGTGTGGCAGATTGAAAGAAGTATTTTATAAATTGATAAAATCTGTGAAAAATGTAAGGCATTGACGCGATTTTTAATGTGTGTAAAAAGGCTTATAAAATGCAAATATATAACGTTAATTTGTTATGTAATTTTGGGTTCATTTGTGAGTTTGGCGATGTGCCTTGTTGAACACTAGGTGGACAATTCGCGGGGGTTTTCCATTCCACATAAAGTTGGCAGTGAGGAAACATCAACGAGTATTGTGTTAAATCTTTTCCCCCTATGTTCAGGTATTCTAATAATTATTCTAATATAATGTTGTATGATGTTTAAGAGTGTGTAGATGTGAGTATTATAGCGATTGCGTGTTCATTTAAATGTTTTAAAGTTTATTATTTTAGAGATGCACAAGCTCAGAGCTCCATTTTGAGCATTAATGGCGCGAAACCACATAGAGAACATTTTAGTATTGTGTGGTACGTATGTTTGTATTTAATGTTTTATTCTGTTTATTTGTTGCTGAT
>CM074309.1:2098388-2143388 GCA_037194245.1 Opsariichthys bidens
TAAAATCACAATATTGAGAAAAGTCAGAATTATGAGATATAAACTCACAATATTGAGAAAAGTCAGAATTATGGGATATAAACTCACAATATTGAGAAAAGTCAGAATTATGAGATATAAACTCACAATATTGAGAAAAGTCAGAATTATGAGATATAAAATCACAATATTGAGAAAAGTCAGAATTATGAGATATAAACTCACAATATTGAGAAAAGTCAGAATTATGAGATATAAACTCACAATATTGAGAAAAGTCAGAATTATGAGATATAAACTCACAATATTAAGAAAAGTCAAAATTATGAGATATAAACTCACTATATTGAGAAAAGTCAGAATTATGAGATATAAACTCACAATATTGAGAAAAGTCAGAATTATGAGATATAAACTGACAATATTGAGAAAAGTCAAAATTATGAGATATAAACTCGCAATATTGAAAAAAGTCAGAATTATGAGATATAAACTCACAATATTGAGAAAAGTCAGAATTATGAGATATAAACTCACAATATTGAGAAAAGTCAGAATTATGAGATATAAACTCACAATATTGAGAAAAGTCAGAATTATGAGATCTAAACTCACAATATTGAGAAAAGTCAGAATTATGAGATCTAAACTCACAATATTGAGAAAAGTCAGAATTATGAGATATAAAATCACAATATTGAGAAAAGTCAGAATTATGAGATATAAACTCACAATATTGAGAAAAGTCAGAATTATGAGATATAAACTGACAATATTGAGAAAAGTCAGAATTATGAGATATAAACTCACAATATTGAGAAAAGTCAGAATTATGAGATCTAAACTCACAATATTGAGAAAAGTCAGAATTATGAGATATAAACTCACAATATTGAGAAAATTCAGAATTATGAGATATAAACTCACAATATTGAGAAAAGTCAGAATTATGAGATATAAACTCACAATATTGAGAAAAGTCAGAATTATGAGATATAAACTCACAATATTGAGAAAAGTCAGAATTATGAGATATAAACTCACAATATTGAGAAAAGTCAGAATTATGAGATATAAACTCACAATATTGAGAAAAGTCAGAATTATGAGATATAAACTCACAATATTGAGAAAAGTCAGAATTATGAGATATAAACTCACAATATTGAGAAAAGTCAGAATTATGAGATATAAACTGACAATATTGAGAAAAGTCAGAATTATGAGATATAAACTCACAATATTGAGAAAAGTCAGAATTATGAGATATAAACTCACAATATTGAGAAAAGTCAAAATTATGAGATATAAAATCACAATATTGAGAAAAGTCAGAATTATGAGATATAAACTCACAATATTGAGAAAAGTCAAAATTATGAGATATAAACTCACAATATTGAGAAAAGTCAAAATTATGAGATATAAAATCACAATATTGAGAAAAGTCAGAATTATGAGATATAAACTGACAATATTGAGAAAAGTCAGAATTATGAGATATAAAATCGCAATATTGAGAAAAGTCAGAATTATGAGATATAAACTGACAATATTGAGAAAAGTCAGAATTATGAGATATAAACTCGCAATATTGAGAAAAGTCAAAATTATGAGATATAAACTCACAATATTGAGAAAAGTCAAAATTATGAGATATAAAATCACAATATTGAGAAAAGTCAGAATTATGAGATATAAACTGACAATATTGAGAAAAGTCAGAATTATGAGATATAAACTCACAATATTGAGAAAAGTCAAAATTATGAGATATAAACTCACAATATTGAGAAAAGTCAAAATTATGAGATATAAACTCACAATATTGAGAAAAGTCAGAATTATGAGATATAAACTCACAATATTGAGAAAAGTCAGAATTATGAGATATAAACTGACAATATTGAGAAAAGTCAGAATTATGAGATATAAACTCACAATATTGAGAAAAGTCAAAATTATGAGATATAAACTCACAATATTGAGAAAAGTCAAAATTATGAGATATAAACTCACAATATTGAGAAAAGTCAAAATTATGAGATATAAAATCACAATATTGAGAAAAGTCAGAATTATGAGATATAAACTGACAATATTGAGAAAAGTCAGAATTATGAGATATAAACTCACAATATTGAGAAAAGTCAAAATTATGAGATATAAAATCACAATATTGAGAAAAGTCAGAATTATGAGATATAAACTGACAATATTGAGAAAAGTCAGAATTATGAGATATAAACTCACAATATTGAGAAAAGTCAGAATTATGAGATATAAACTCACAATATTGAGAAAAGTCAGAATTATGAGATATAAACTGACAATATTGAGAAAAGTCAGAATTATGAGATATAAACTCACAATATTGAGAAAAGTCAAAATTATGAGATATAAACTCACAATATTGAGAAAAGTCAAAATTATGAGATATAAAATCACAATATTGAGAAAAGTCAGAATTATGAGATATAAACTCACAATATTGAGAAAAGTCAAAATTATGAGATATAAAATCACAATATTGAGAAAAGTCAGAATTATGAGATATAAACTCACAATATTGAGAAAAGTCAAAATTATGAGATATAAACTCACAATATTGAGAAAAGTCAAAATTATGAGATATAAAATCACAATATTGAGAAAAGTCAGAATTATGAGATATAAACTGACAATATTGAGAAAAGTCAGAATTATGAGATATAAACTCACAATATTGAGAAAAGTCAAAATTATGAGATATAAAATCACAATATTGAGAAAAGTCAGAATTATGAGATATAAACTGACAATATTGAGAAAAGTCAGAATTATGAGATATAAACTCACAATATTGAGAAAAGTCAGAATTATGAGATATAAACTCACAATATTGAGAAAAGTCAGAATTATGAGATATAAACTGACAATATTGAGAAAAGTCAGAATTATGAGATATAAACTCACAATATTGAGAAAAGTCAAAATTATGAGATATAAACTCACAATATTGAGAAAAGTCAAAATTATGAGATATAAAATCACAATATTGAGAAAAGTCAGAATTATGAGATATAAACTCACAATATTGAGAAAAGTCAAAATTATGAGATATAAACTCACAATATTGAGAAAAGTCAAAATTATGAGATATAAAATCACAATATTGAGAAAAGTCAGAATTATGAGATATAAACTGACAATATTGAGAAAAGTCAGAATTATGAGATATAAACTCACAGACTAAATTCACAATTGCAAGAAAAAAAGTCAGTATTGCAAGTTTATATCTCCCAATTCTGACTTTATAACTTGCAATTGTGAGTTTAAATCTCGCAATTGTGAGAAAAAGAAGTCAGAATTATGAAACACAAACTCACAATTGTGAGGGGAAATAACTAATTGAGAGAAAAAGTCGCAGTGACGAGTGAATTATAAAATGACTCCCAAAACATGAAAACAGTGGAAAACATGAAACTGAACTCGTCTTTTTCAGACGGTCAGAGTCAGAGAATCACCAATTGCTGTTTAAATGACATTAAAACTCAAAGTAATCACTTTGGTGATCTAAAACACTTTTCAGATGGAACTGGAATCTGATTACCACCCATTTCAAATGAAATACAGTCACTCAAATTTTGTATTTTAAATACGCAACTAAGTTACTTGTATTTCGTTACTCCCCAACCCTGCTCATATCAAACTAGCTCTCACCAAAATGGAGCCAAAATGTACATGTGATTTGAAACGGCATCAGTTAATGCATTTCTTTCCCTACACATTTGAAATAATGTGCACCAGTAACATGCATTAAGAAAGGGTCCATTTTTATACGTTGACTTGTGAAAGCTTAAACGTCTTGACCTTTAAAGAGACATTAATGTGATTGTTTTTTTCTGCCAGACTAAAAAGATGCAGGTGCATTCTCTTTCTTTCTGTATAAAGCTCCAAGGTTCTCGACTGAATTTGAAAGAACCCTTTATTGCCGAAAAGCTTCAAATGTCTTTCACGTTTAACATTTTTTCTACTGATAAAGTGTTTATAAGCTGTCGAATTCATAAAACGTATGACTAAATCCTAAAAGGTTCCATATGGTTCTATATAAAGGATCTTTTTTTCCTTAAGCTAAAGACGGAAACACCAGCGATCACAGAGTTTGCCAGAGAAAGACAGGATTGAGGAGGCCGAATGCGTCACAGTTCTGAGAAATCCCTGCGGTGTTATGAAATGTAGGAATCTGCGTAAGACTGTTCTGGCGAACACTGCGCTGGACTGTCCTGCTGCAGGGAATCGTTTTGTTTTCATGCTGCCCTGTTTCACTGAGGAGAGAAATATATGCTTTCATATGAACGTCACAATGTATGTATTAATTTAGAAAAGTGTCTCTTCTGCTCACCAAGGCTGCATTTATTTGATCAAAAATACATGCGAAATATTATTACAGTTTAAAATAGCTGTTGTAGCTCTATGTGAATATACGCCGATCATAACATGAGCAGTGACCGGTGAAGTGACACTGGTCATCTCTGTTAGTGTGTGTAATATACTAGACAGCGACTTTTTGTCCTCAAAGCTGATGTTAGAAGCAGGAAAAAGGGGCAAGCGTGAGGATTTTGAGTTTTGACGAGCACCAAATTATGCTAGACGACTGAGTCGGAGCTGCAGCTCTTGTTCCCGGTCAGCAGTGGTCAGTATCAAACGTGTTCCAGGGACAGGGTCACGGGCGGCCGAGAGACGAGCTCCTGGAGCTCAAACTGCTGAAGAAGTTCATGCTGGTTCTGATAGAAAGGTGTCAGAACACACAGAGCATCAGTTTGTTGCGTGTGGAGCTGCAGACGAGACCGGTCAGGTGTCCGTGATGACCCCCGTCCACCGCCGGAAGAGCCAACAGTGGGACGTGAGCGTCAGAACTGGACCACGGAGCGACGGAAGAAGGCGTCCCGGTCTGATGAATCGTCGCTCACCTGGACACACGGCAGCAGGATGCACTATGGGAAGAAGGCAGTGTGATGGGAAATGTTCTGCTGGGAAACCTCGGGTCCTGCCGTCCACGTGGACGTTACTGTGACACGAACCTCCTACCTGAGCGTTGTCCCGGACCATCATGGAAACCGTTTTCCCTGGTGTGTGTGGCTCTTTCAGCAGGATAACGCTCCGGACACGAAGCAGAAATGCTTCAGGAAGGGTTTGAGGAGAGTTTGAGGTGTTGACTCGGCCTCCAAATCCAATCGAGCATCCGTGAACAAACACGGAGGCTCCAGCTCACAACTTAAAGGATCTGCTTCCGACATCTTGGAGCGGATCCACAGAACACCTCGACGGGTCACGGCTGTTTTGCCGGCAAAAGTGGACCGACACAAGATTAGGAGGGTGTTGTACACCTGATTGGTGTACTTTCATGCGAGTTGAAAAAATCTGTTCACTATAGAATAAAAGCCTGAAGGAAGAAGAGAGAAATGTAAACATCTGCTTGTTACTTTCCAAGCATTTCTTTTCCCCTTCTTTTTGTTTATGTTCTCTGTCTGTTTGGTTTTCGACGGAAAGGGATGCCGTTTCCAAGAGCCGACCAATCAAAGCGCTGCACGCGTCTGTCACATGACACACACACACACACACCTGTGCACACAGCTCTCAGTTTCCAGAGAAGAGCTTCTCTAGGATGCTGATAAGAGAATCCCTATAATCGTTTACCGAAAAACACATTAATTACTGACTCATATCCTCGGAAACCGTGATAAACACGCTGATGTTAGCCTAGTCTTCTAATGGATCCTGTCTGGGAACATCATTTGGATTTGTTTTGGGAACTGTGAGTGTCAATACTAACCTCAAACTTCCACATAAATCCAATCAGATCCCATCATTTTTTTTATTTTTATTTTTTTTCCTGAGAAACAACGTGACTCAGTCTACATACATAATAACTCAGCAAGTTTCAAGTGCTCCTTTCCAGGAAACAGGCATACCTGTGCGCAAATACTACAGTGATGCGAGCAAATAAACCATATAATGTTCACAATAAATCAGACACACAGTCTGGATGAGAGGAAATATGACGGTACAAAAATACAAAATAACAGGTTGAAATCCAACTGTAGTTTTTATTTATAATATTTTGAATTTGTTTTTAATTGCGGTTTTCATTTTAATTAGTTTTTTTGTAATTTTGTTTTGTGTTTTTGTCCGTTTTTAATTATTTTTTTTTTTTAATTTCTAAAAAAAAATATGTCTATTAATTGTTATTTTGGTTTTAGTCGTGGTTATTATACTAGATCAGTAATATTTTAAAATTTTAAAATTATAGTAATTTTTTGTGTGCTGTTTTTATTATTCTTAATAGTTTAAAAAAAAATGTCTATATAATATATGTCTATATATATACATATAAAATATATGTCTATATAATTTCATTATAATTATAATTTATTTCAGCTCTCATTGTGGTTGTTTTAGTACATCAATGTAAAATGAAATGAAAACTAGCTGAAATATATAAATGTGATGTCATTAATTTTATTTTTGTTACGTATTTTATTCAAAAGTATCGAATGTTATTTTTTATGTTTATTGTTTTAGTAGTTATTACTCATATGCACAAAAAAACTATAATAACCGTGCTTCGTACAATGTCATTTAAGAGCAGCGATTCTGAAAACTTGCCAACTTGATTTAGTAAACATTACAGTCATGCTGTTTCTTTGAAAGCCAGAGGATTTTTCCATGCTTCCAATTGTTATGTGTAATTAATCAATGGCCTTTTCAGGATACTTGGGATGTTCCCATAAAAAATTATGCGCTGAATAAAGTTCATGAGAACACAGTCGGGTCATTCACGGGAAATCCATGCGAGACGATTTATGGACAAAAGCATCGTAACAATATCGACGGGAATGAGGAAAAAGGACAAAAACTGAGACACTGACTGTAGATGCTTTGGGTCTTTGAAAAGTTCTATTTTTCAACTGTAATCCTGCATGTCTTTCGTCCACTGAAAATTTAAAGCAACAGAGCTCTTCTTCTCGACAAACCCGCGACTGGAAGTCAGTTGTTTGTCGGACACCTTTAACCTGAAGTATAACAAAAGCAGCATTAATCATGATTTATCACACTAGATAATCTTTGCAAATTTCAAATAATAGGCTCTTAAATCCCTTCCTGGAAGTGCTGTTGTGACAGCTTGTAAAAACTTTATTGCGCAGCTTTTTATGCACTGAGAAAAACTCTTCAATTCACACCAACAAATCAAATCTGAGTTCTCAGTATAACATCTGAAACAAGTTAATCAGTTACACTGAAAATGTCTCCAGTATGGGAAAGAGTTACGGTGCCATGCCACTTAAATATCACATATTCATTTTATTTAACTTTGGGTTAGTTCACCCAAAAATGAAACTGCATTCATCAATCCCTCTCCCTCATGTGGTTCTACACCCGTAAGACCTTCGTTCATCTTCAGCACACAAATGAAGATATTTTTGATGAAATCCGATGGTTCAGCGAGTCTCTATTGGCAGAAAGATACTAAAACATATTTAAATCAGGTCATGTGACTACAGTGGTTCAACCTTAATATCATAAAGCGACTAGAATACTTTTTGTGCGGCAAAAAAACACTTAGTGACGGACGATTTCAAAACACAATCTTTTGTGTCGAATCAGAGCGCCAAAGTCACGTGATTTCAGTAAACGAGGCTTCGTTACGTCATTAGTGATTCGCAATTTCAATAGATCACGTGACTTTGATACGCGATCCGAGCCATTTAATGCATGCAAAAAGCATTGCTTGTTAGTTGTTGTTAGTTAATGCATTAACCAATGGGATGTTACTGTAAAGTGTTGACCTTTCGGCGAACTGGTCACTGAAACAACAGACAGGACATGCAAGTAAATGTTGTTCTCAGCGAGTGTGATACACTGAAAATGTCTCCAGTATGAGAAAGAGTTACGGTGCCATGCCACTGTAATATTTCATATTCGTTTCATTCACAAACCACCTATAATCCAGTTTAACTTTGGGTTCGTTCACCCAAAAATGAACTTCAGTCATTAATTCCTCATGAGACCGTAAGACCTTCGTTCATCTTCAGCACACAAATGAAGATATTTTTGATGAAATCCGATGGTTCAGCGAGTCTCTATTGGCAGAAAGACGCTAAAACATATTTAAATCAGGTCATGTGACTACAGTGGTTCAACCTTAATATCATAAAGCGACTAGAATACTTTTTGTGCGGCAAAAAAACACTTAGTGACGGACGATTTCAAAACACAATCTTTTGTGTCGAATCAGAGCGCCAAAGTCACGTGATTTCAGTAAACGAGGCTTCGTTACGTCATTAGTGATTCGCAATTTCAATAGATCACGTGACTTTGATACGCGATCCGAGCCATTTAATGCATGCAAAAAGCATTGCTTGTTAGTTGTTGTTAGTTAATGCATTAACCAATGGGATGTTACTGTAAAGTGTTGACCTTTCGGCGAACTGGTCACTGAATCACCAGACAGGACATGCAAGTAAATGTTGTTTTTCAGCGAGCGCGATCCCCCCCTCATGTGTTTACAGGCTCTGTTGTCACGGCTGTCAGCGCCGGGCGATTTGTCTCACGCTGGAAGGATGTCACAAACACAGAGTGAGACTCATGAAAGATGGAGTGCACTTCTAATGGTGTCATTTGTTCATTGAAAGGCAATGAGTAAATCATGCATCCACTGTAAACTAATAAACTTGAGAGGAGATTTGATCAAAGGAGCAGTTGCTTTGCATAATGAGCTGTTGGTGTTTCTGATTGGACGAGCTCCTGAAACCAGGCAGATTTTTGAGAAGCAGAAGATTATGAATATGAAAGTGTGTGTGAGTGTGTGTGTGTGTGTGTGTGTGTTCAGCGGCACTATAATAACTTCCAATGGCACGTTTCTCTTCTGCCTGGTGCGCGACACGGTATGTGACTGTAATTCACATGTGTTATTCGATGCTTTTGAGCAATAATATTTGACACATTCGTGTAACGTGGAGTATTTTCACTCCAGCTCACGAGTTTTCATCTTTTCTGTAAAAGCAGGCCGTGGCCCTCACGCACGTGTCGCATTACTGACGTGATTCATGCATCGCATTCGTTTTTTGTCATTGATCAACATAAGTAGATCTATTAGCAGGATACATTTTAATCTAGTTACACTTTATTTTACAGTGTCCTTAAGTTGCATGTGCTTAATCGCAGTAAATTATGCATAATTACGTGCAACTAACCCTAAAGCAAACCCTAATTATATACAAAGTACATGTTGTTAATTTCTATTTCTCAGTACTTAAATGTATAACGTTACATTGTAACAAGAGCACCTTAAAATAACGTGTAACCGGTGTCTTTGTTACACTGTAATTGTACATTTATATACTGAGTGATATTAAGTAACTACATGCACTTACTATAGGATTAGGATTATTGTTTAATTTTGTTTAGTTGCATGTAATTATGCAAAGTTTATAGTTATTAGAATAGTAACTACATGTCATTTTAATGACAATTAAAATAAAGTGTTACCGTGTAACCCTTGTTACATGTATCCGTGTTACAGTGTAATTGTACATTTAAGTTCTGAGTAATAATAAATAACTGTACTCACTGTAGCGTTAGGGTTTGGGCAACTCTCATTTTAATTCAAACCTTTTAAGTCATAAGTTTGACATTTTAAGTCATAATTTCAACATTTAAGTCATAAGTTCAAAATTTGAATGTTAAAATTTCGGTTTAGTATTTCATAATTTCGAGTTAAGTCATAATTTGACTTATTATGTCATAATTATGAGTGATCAGAGCATTTTTCTGCATGTGTATTCTGTATTTTATCTCACACTTTTTTTTACCCCTCACTATTGCCAGTTTATATCTCTCAATTTTTACTTTTTTTTGATTCCCTCACAAAATAAAAAAGGTAATTCTGTTCACAAAGACCCGCCGCCTTTAGTTACTGTTGCTATGTCCGTCAAGCCATGCGCTCTCACGCCACACATCATGTTCTCATGAAAAATACTTGGACTTTTTCCATCTCTGTCTTTTACGAGTGAACAGTCACATGATGAATGTTCTCAGGACGGACAGATGGACGGATGGATGGATGGATGGATGAATGGACGGATGGATGGACGGACGGATGGATGAATGGATAGATGGATGGATGGACGGATAGACGGATGGATCGATGGACGGATGGATGGATGGATAGATGGACGGATGGATCGATGGAGGGATGGATGGATGGATGGACGGACGGAGGGACGGATGGATGGATAGATGGACGGATGGATGAATCGATGGAGGGATGGATCGATGGAGGGATGGATGGATCGATGGACGGATGGATGGATGGAGGGACGGATGGATGAATCGATGGACGGATGGATGGATGGAGGGATGGATGGATGGACGGACGGAGGGACGGATGGATGGATGGACGGAAGGAGGGACGGATGGATGGAGGGACGGATGGATGGATAGATGGACGCATGGATGAATCGATGGACGGATGGATGGATGGATAGATGGACGGATGGATGGATGGATAGATGGACGGATGGATGAATCGATGGACGGATGGAGGGACGGATGGATGAATCGATGGACGGATGGATGGATGGAGGGATGGATGGATGGACGGACGGAGGGACGGATGGATGGATGGACGGAAGGAGGGACGGATGGATGGAGGGACGGATGGATGGATAGATGGACGCATGGATGAATCGATGGACGGATGGATGAATCGATGGACGGATGGATGGATGGATAGATGGATGGATGGATCGATGGACGGATGGATGGATGGAGGGACGGATGGATGAATCGATGGACGGATGGATGGATGGAGGGATGGATGGATGGACGGACGGAGGGACGGATGGATGGATGGACGGAAGGAGGGACGGATGGATGGAGGGACGGATGGATGGATAGATGGACGCATGGATGAATCGATGGACGGATGGATGGATGGATAGATGGACGGATGGATGGATGGATAGATGGACGGATGGATGAATCGATGGACGGATGGAGGGACGGATGGATGAATCGATGGACGGATGGATGGATGGAGGGATGGATGGATGGACGGACGGAGGGACGGATGGATGGATGGACGGAAGGAGGGACGGATGGATGGATAGATGGACGCATGGATGAATCGATGGACGGATGGATGGATGGATAGATGGACGGATGGATGGATGGATAGATGGACGGATGGATGAATCGATGGACGGATGGAGGGACGGATGGATGGATAGATGGACGGATGGATGGATGAATCGATGGACGGATGGATGGATGGAGGGATGGATGGATGGACGGACGGAGGGACGGAGGGACAGATGGATGGACGGATGGATGATAGATGGACGCATGGATGAATCGATGGACGGATGGATGGATGGATGGATAGATGGACGGATGGATAGATGGACGGATGGATGGATGGATAGATGGACGGATGGATGGATAGATGGACGGATGGATGAATCGATGGACGGATGGATGGATGGAGGGATGGATGGATGACGGACGGAGGGACGGATGGATGGATAGATGGACGCATGGATGAATCGATGGACGGATGGATGGATGGATAGATGGACGCATGGATGGATGGATAGATGGACGGATGGATGAATCGATGGACGGATGGATGGATAGATGGACGGATGGATGGATGGATGGATGGATGGACGGATGGATGGATGGACGGACGGAGGGACGGATGGATGGAGGGACGGATGGATGGATAGATGGACGGATGGATGAATCGATGGACGGATGGATGGATGGATGGATAGATGGACGGATGGATGGATGGATGGATAGATGGATGGATGGACGGACGGAGGGACAGATGGATGGACAGACGGAGGGATGGATGGATGGATAGATGGACAGAGGGACGGATGGATGGACGGATGGATGGATGGATGGATGGACGGATGGCTGGATAGATAGACATAAGAAAAGAGGAAAACTTGGCAAATGTAAACAGGTGAGCTATGAGAGGATGATCTGGCGTTGAGTCATGTTTGTGTGTGTGTTATCAGAAGTGGCACTTAATGCAATAAAACAACTCTGCACACTCTCACACAGGCACATCAGGGTTTACTCATGCCAAACTCCCTGAATGAAATGAACACGACGAACCCTTGATCATCCTCATCAATGCAGATTTCAATCTAAACAAGAGCTCTTCTAAATAAACAATCCCTCTGAATAATAACACCGCTCGATGAACCAGTGAAACACAGACCCAGAACAACAAAAGAACGAGTCGGTCATGTTATCGCGACGGCGAGCGTCTGACACCGATCTGAATAACTCGCCATTCAGAATGAAATATTGATTAAGGAAAAAGCTGGCAGCTCACACTTCATCGAAGTATTCGTGACAATAATAGTGTCTGTATTGAGGAATCAGGCAATGGAACTTTCCAGGGTGGAAACAGCATAAATTATGCAGAAAGGAAATCACCCAAGGCGGGAATGTGAAGAAATAAAGTCAATACGTTTATGCCGTCAGCTGTTGTGTGTGTGTGTTTCTGGTCAGTTCTAGAGATAATGCATGTGACTTTAACGAGCAGATGGATCACAGTGACATCACAGCACACGCGTGTGCATTCACACATGTTTATATAGACTGATCCAGTACCATATGCCTCTATAATAACTCCTAGAAAGGCATGGAACAAACATAACCATCCACAGACTTAAAGACGGATGAGGGAGAAAGCCCTGTCGACTCATCCCCTTGCCGTCCCACTCTCTGTTCTTAATACAGCTCATGATTTCATAATGTGTACGCAGACACCTGTGATGGAGTCCAAGCATCACCGCTGACGATAATCTGATCAAATCCTCCTGTGCTTGTCGTGCTGCCAAACATATTCAGATGCCGCCAATATCAGTTTAACGGCCTTAAAGCGAAGCTGAGGATGATTCAGATATTGCGGCATTTGTTTGTCTTTTGAATTTATTTGCATCCGACTAACTTCGATTTTAGATGCCGTCACACGCAGATGAGATGACGGCACAAGGCAAAGTCAGAAAAGGTTGCATTATTCACATAATTTAGATGAATGAACGATGGAGTCCCCATGAAATCAGAATGGAATAAGTAGCATTTATTAGAAATGATTAGTCCGCGCACATCGATATCGTTTGAAACTCATGTTCCTCATAATCTCATAAAGATGTCTCTTGCAGCGACTCCTCTGATGACGAGGGCGGGGCAACCTGTCAATCACATGAGATCCACCAATAGCAAAGCACAACAATCCAATCGGTTCCCCACAGATAAGTTCAAGCCCCGCCCTACATTTGTTCTCGTTTGAGAAACCGTTTCAATCAGATATATGTCACAATCCATTTCATGCTGACTTATATCTGCAGAAAATATAATACCCACTTACTGTAAATTGGAGTTCTCAGGACATAGACCTTAAAAATTCTCTTATTCTGTGAATGCAACACCAGAACTAATACCACTATTTATAGAACCTATTTCTCTAAAACTAAAACTGTGGTTATGTTGCTATAAATAAATACCTTTCCTGGGATTCTCTGACCATGCATTGTATTTCTTGCTTTCTGTGTACACAATACTGTGACCTGCCCTCGTCCACACAAAGGATCGCTGGTCCTCAAGACTCCGTATAGAAATAAGTGCTCAAAAATAACAAGTAGGTGAAACCAGACAGACTGAAAGATGTGAATCAACCGTGTCATTTCTGTGACGTGCTTTTAAAATTGGGCTTAAATCCTGGTTTCTGAAATGTATCATAAAAAAAATAAAATATTTTGTTTAAATTTTATTGTGGCTTGAGTGTGAATTTGCAGAAAACAAACTGGCTAGTTTTACTATCTGCATGCATTATTGTTTTTGTTTTTTACTTATGAAGCTTACTTCACATCACAATAGACACTAAAGTTGTGTTGTGCAACTATTTAAATAAGTGAACTAAATTAAATATTCAATAACAAAACGTTTTTAGTTTTATCTTGAAAATTCTGCTCTGAAAAAAAGCTTTAGCTTTTGTTTATAATGGAATTAAGCTTTAAAAAGCCTCAAAAAATATTAAATGGCTTATATCTGCAGAAAATATATTCATTATGTATAGGGTCTTTGTAATAAATAATATTTTTTTACTTTGTGTGAATGCTTTTGTATTTGGGAAAATAAATATTTTTTGATTAATATTAAATTAAAATTTAAGGTTTGAACCAAAACCCACCCACCTGCAGAAAGAAAGAAAGAAAGAAATATATATATATATAAATTAATTAATATATAAATAAATAGATAGATTTATATATATATATATATATATATATATAAAAATTAATATATATATCTAAATAATTAAATAAATTTTTATATATATATATATATATATATATATACATATATAAATTAATTAATATATATAAATAAATAAATAAATAAATGTATATATATATATAAATTAATTAATATATATACATAAATAAATAAATTTATATATATATATATATATATATATATACACACACACACACACACATATATATTTTTCTTTAATAAAAAATAAATAAATATGTCCAAAATAATGTTTTTTTTTTGTTTGTTTT
This sequence comes from Opsariichthys bidens, assembly GCA_037194245.1. NCBI lineage: Eukaryota > Metazoa > Chordata > Actinopteri > Cypriniformes > Xenocyprididae > Opsariichthys > Opsariichthys bidens. Next base: position 2,113,001 of record CM074309.1, read on the forward strand.
TTTTACGACCGTGCTTCTTAAATGATGCAATAGACCTTCATGCTACAAAAAAAAATTCTTATCTCAAAAATCAAAACCAGTCCTGAAGCAAAACCAGCTGAAAAAAACTTTCTTAAGCAACCATGATTTCATATGTCAGCTAATTATGACACGAAACATTATTAATCACTGATGCCACATCCAGACCGACATATCACGAGTTAACGCCAGTGTTGTAAAATGCAATCATGCAAAAGCTTCCTGACGATAATAAACTGCAAACGAATGTGGATTTTCTAACGGAACAATAAGAGAGTGGGAAGGGGCAAATGAAAAATCAAAAACCATCCACCAAAAGTTGCTTGCATGTTCTATACATAGCACAGCTCTATCTTTAGCTTCTGATAAGGTGTTTTTTCACACCCGGAATAGCTAGCAGTCTCATTCACACCGAGAGACGAAGATGGAAAGAGAACATTAGCTTCATCAGGAGGCCTTCCGGGCGCGTATCTATCACTCCGGTCACGATCCAAACACGCACTTCAACCTAAACACACAACAACACACTTCTGCCCCCACAACAACAAGCTCTGCACATTATAAAGCACTGTCATTTAAAAAAATGTTGTTGCTGCTTTGTGAGGTTAGGCGAGTTCACCGAGTGTTTACATGTACGTACATCCGGTTCAATGCAATCTGGCCTGTTTTGAATTAAGAACGTAATCATTTTATATATCACAGCACATATTTAATTCATGCCAACTCATTTCTAAACTGAGTGAAAGCAAACGAAAGACTTCTTAATATGCATTAAGAGGTTTTGGAATAAGAGTTTTATTTATGGAGCGTGAGTTTGTTAAGGACAAATATGACAGGTGGCGTCGAAAAGTGAAGTTCTTAAAAACGGTGACCACACACACACAAATAGAACACAAGTAACTAAATGAATCATGTTCTGATGGCATTAATAAGAAGAATTATTGCCCGAGGTGTGTGTTCACTGTGTTCTCTGCTTATGCAGTGATTCATTACAGGCTTCGTCCTTAATGAACAAAACCAAGAGATGCTTTTTGAACAGCGGTGCCGAGATCTATTTGTTTCTTCTGTTACAACGACCAGACTTTTTCTATTAGGTACTTTTGGTACAGATGAAAAAAAAAGTATTTTTTTTTTTTAAAATAATGTAAAAAAGGATAAAACTGCACGTTTATATAATTATATAACTGCATGTTAAATCGACAGGCCTTTTTATTTCTTTTTTTTCAATATTTAAAAAAAAAAAGATTATATAAAGAATAATTGTAATAAAAAAATCATAATTACAATAAATTTATACAATAAAAAATTACTATTTATAAAAATATTTAACAAAAATAACGTAACAATTAAATAATATAACAACAAAGAATTTAAAAAAATATATATTTATTCAGTAATTTACAGTCACAATAATGCAATGTTTTTGAATTATCTACAACTTTTTGCAAATATTTGATAATGTGTGGGATTAATTGCAATTTGTTCTATTAACTGATCACCATATCATATAATAAATTAAATTTAAAAACTTTTAATCAATTGACACTCCTACAAAAAGCAACCAATAATAATTATAGTTAATAATAATAATATTATATATCTGTATATATACATTTATAAATATATATATATATATATATATACAGTACTGTGCAAAAGTTTTAGGCAGGTGTGAAAAAATGCTGTAAAGTAAGAATGCTTTCAAAAATAGACATGTTAATAGTTTATATTTATCAATTAACAAAATGCAAAGTGAGTGAACAGAAGAAAAATCTACATCAAATCAATATTTGGTGTGACCACCCTTTGCCTTCAAAACAGCATCAATTCTTCTAGGTACACTTGCACACAGTTTTTGAAGGAACTCGGCAGGTAGGTTGGCCCAAACATCTTGGAGAACTAACCACAGTTCCTCTGTGGATTTAGGCAGCCTCAGTTGCTTCTCTCTCTTCATGTAATCCCAGACAGACTCGATGATGTTGAGATCAGGGCTCTGTGGGGGCCATACCGTCACTTCCAGGACTCCTTGTTCTTCTTTACACTGAAGATAGTTCTTAATGACTTTCGCTGTATGTTTGGGGTCGTTGTCATGCTGCAGAATAAATTTGGGGCCAATCAGATGCCTCCCTGATGGTATTGCATGATGGATAAGTATCTGCCTGTACTTCTCAGCATTGAGGATACCATTAATTCTGACCAAATCCCCAACTCCATTTGCAGAAATGCAGCCCCAAACTTGCAAGGAACCTCCACCATGCTTCACTGTTGCCTGCAGACACTCATTCGTGTACCGCTCTCCAGCCCTTCGGCGAACAAACTGCCTTCTGCTACAGCCAAATATTTCAAATTTTGACTCATCAGTCCAGAGCACCTGCTGCCATTTTTCTGCACGCCAGTTCCTGTGTTTTCGTGCATAGTTGAGTCGCTTGGCCTTGTTTCCACGTCGGAGGTATGGCTTTTTGGCCGCAAGTCTTCCATGAAGGCCACTTCTGACCAGACTTCTCCGGACAGTAGATGGGTGTACCAGGGTCCCACTGTTTTCTGCCAATTGTGAGCTAATGGCACTGCTCGACATCTTCCGATTGCGAAGGGAAGTAAGCATGATGTGTCTTTCATCTGCTGCAGTAAGTTTCCTTGGCCGACCACTGCGTCTACGGTCCTCAACGTTGCCTGTTTCTTTGTGCTTCTTCAAAAGAGCTTGGACAGCACATCTGGAAACCCCTGTCTGCCTTGAAATTTCTGCCTGGGAGAGACCTTGCTGATGCAGTATAACTACCTTGTGTCTTGTTGCTGTGCTCAGTCTTGCCATGGTGTATGACTTTTGACAGTAAACTGTCTTCAGCAACCTCACCTTGTTAGCTGAGTTTGGCTGTTCCTCACCCAGTTTTATTCCTCCTACACAGCTGTTTCTGTTTCAGTTAATGATTGTGTTTCAACCTACATATTGAATTGATGATCATTAGCACCTGTTTGGTATAATTGTTTAATCATACACCTAACTATATGCCTACAAAATCCCTGACTGTGTGCAAGTGTACCTTGAAGAATTGATGCTGTTTTGAAGGTAAAGGGTGGTCACACCAAATATGGATTTGATTTAGATTTTTCTTCTGTTCACTCACTTTGCATTTTGTTAATTGATAAATATAATCTATTACCAAGTTTATTTTTGAAAGCATTCTTACTTTACAGCATTTTTTCACACCTGCCTAAAACTTTTGCACAGTACTGTATATATATATATATATTCATATATCTGTATATATACATATACATATATATAATATATATATATAGATTATATATATATATATATATATATATATATATATATATATATTTTTTTTTTTGTTTTTTTTTTTTTTAAATGCATTAGATTTTTTTTTTATATATATATATAAAAATAAATAAATAAAAGCAAAATTTTAAGAATTCGAACGTTTCAAGGATGTGTTCCAGGCTCTGTTAAAGTCGGTCTGAGTGCTGATTGAGTCTTATCTGAGGAGTCTTGATTACGGAGGACTCTGCATTCCAGTGCGGCTAACAGACAGAGCGCTGACGCCATAACAAGCCCTCCGCCCCCTCTCACACGCACACATACACACACATGCAGCCATTTGTGACTCAAAAACATGCTTTAGCTGAATCGGTGCAGTCATGGTGTCCGTCCGTGTGAATGTAAAGGCTGTCTCCTGCTCAAGACTCGAGATCTGGAGACGCTCACTTCACTTTAGTGCCCTTCATCTGGAGCTGATTAAGTTTGGAGTATGAAGACAACACACTCTATATATGCTACATATAGATTACCCTAAATAAGCCTAATAATTACTACATTGTCATTTAGCCTATTTAAAAGGTGCAGTAAGTGATTTCTGAGAAACACTGTTGACAGGCTATTTGAAGTAACCCAACAAAACTCTACCCAAAATGACCACACCCCTATCTTGATAGCTCCACCCACAAAATCACAAACATGCTATGCACCACAGGGACCTCCCCCTCACGAGTGGACACGCCCCTTACTGCTGATTGGCTACAAGTGCGTTTTGGTGCTCACACTCTTGGGTTATTTTTTCTACCCAAGTCCTGAGTTTTAATTTTTGGGGTTTGTTTTCCCCGTGTTTGGGTAGTTTATGTGTTACTCAGATCCTGGGTCAGACGTAACAACCCAGTGTTTGGGTAGTTTATGTGTTACTCAGATCCTGGGTCAGACGTAACAACCCAGTGTTTGGGTAGTTTATGTGTTACTCAGATCCTGGGTCAGACGTAACAACCCAGTGTTTGGGTAGTTTATGTGTTACTCAGATCCTGGGTCAGACGTAACAACCCAGTGTTTGGGTAGTTTATGTGTTACTCAGATCCTGGGTCAGACGTAACAACCCAGTGTTTGGGTAGTTTATGTGTTACTCAGATCCTGGGTCAGACGTAACAACCCAGTGTTTGGGTAGTTTATGTGTTACCCAGATCCTGGGTCAGACGTAACAACCCAGTGTTTGGGTAGTTTATGTGTTACCCAGATCCTGGGTCAGACGTAACAACCCAGTGTTTGGGTAGTTTATGTGTTACCCAGATCCTGGGTCAGACGTAACAACCCAGTGTTTGGGTAGTTTATGTGTTACACAGATCCTGGGTCAGACGTAACAACCCAGTGTTTGGGTAGTTTATGTGTTACTCAGATCCTGGGTCAGACGTAACAACCCAGTGTTTGGGTAGTTTATGTGTTACCCAGATCCTGGGTCAGACGTAACAACCCAGTGTTTGGGTAGTTTTTGTGTTACACAGATCCTGGGTCAGACGTAACAACCCAGTGTTTGGGTAGTTTATGTGTTACCCAGATCCTGGGTCAGACGTAACAACCCAGTGTTTGGGTAGTTTTTGCGTTACACAGATCCTGGGTCAGACGTAACAACCCAGTGTTTGGGTAGTTTATGTGTTACACAGATCCTGGGTCAGACGTAACAACCCAGTGTTTGGGTAGTTTTTGTGTTACACAGATCCTGGGTCAGACGTAACAACCCAGTGTTTGGGTAGTTTTTGTATTACACAGATCCTGGGTCAGACGTAACAACCCAGTGTTTGGGTAGTTTTTGTGTTACACAGATCCTGGGTCAGACGTAACAACCCAGTGTTTGGGTAGTTTTTGTGTTACACAGATCCTGGGTCAGACGTAACAACCCAGCGTTTGGGTAGTTTTTGTGTTACACAGATCCTGGGTCAGACGTAACAACCCAGCGTTTGGGTAGTTTTTGTGTTACACAGATCCTGGGTCAGACGTAACAACCCAGCGTTTGGGTAGTTTTTGTGTTACACAGATCCTGGGTCAGACGTAACAACCCAGCGTTTGGGTAGTTTATGTGTTACCCAGATCCTGGGTCAGACGTAACAACCCAGTGTTTGGGTAGTTTATGTGTTACCCAGATCCTGGGTCAGACGTAACAACCCAGTGTTTGGGTAGTTTTTGCGTTACACAGATCCTGGGTCAGACGTAACAACCCAGTGTTTGGGTAGTTTATGTGTTACCCAGATCCTGGGTCAGACATAACAACCCAGTGTTTGGGTAGTTTTTGTGTCACACAGATCCTGGGTCAGATGTAACAACCCAGTGTTTGGGTAGTTTATGTGTTACCCAGATCCTGGGTCAGACGTAACAACCCAGTGTTTGGGTAGTTTATGTGTTACACAGATCCTGGGTCAGACGTAACAACCCAGTGTTTGGGTAGTTTTTGTGTTACACAGATCCTGGGTCAGACGTAACAACCCAGCGTTTGGGTAGTTTTTGTGTTACACAGATCCTGGGTCAGACGTAACAACCCAGTGTTTGGGTAGTTTATGTGTTACACAGATCCTGGGTCAGACGTAACAACCCAGTGTTTGGGTAGTTTATGTGTTACCCAGATCCTGGGTCAGACGTAACAACCCAGCGTTTGGGTAGTTTTTGTGTTACACAGATCCTGGGTCAGACGTAACAACCCAGTGTTTGGGTAGTTTATGTGTTACACAGATCCTGGGTCAGACGTAACAACCCAGTGTTTGGGTAGTTTATGTGTTACCCAGATCCTGGGTCAGACGTAACAACCCAGTGTTTGGGTAGTTTTTGTGTCACACAGATCCTGGGTCAGACGTAACAACCCAGTGTTTGGGTAGTTTATGTGTTACCCAGATCCTGGGTCAGACGTAACAACCCAGCGTTTGGGTAGTTTTTGTGTTACACAGATCCTGGGTCAGACGTAACAACCCAGTGTTTGGGTAGTTTTTGTCTTACTCAGATCCTGGGTCAGACGTAACAACCCAGTGTTTGGGTAGTTTATGTGTTACACAGATCCTGGGTCAGACGTAACAACCCAGCGTTTGGGTAGTTTTTGTGTTACACAGATCCTGGGTCAGACGTAACAACCCAGTGTTTGGGTAGTTTTTGTGTCACACAGATCCTGGGTCAGACGTAACAACCCAGTGTTTGGGTAGTTTATGTGTTACCCAGATCCTGGGTCAGACGTAACAACCCAGCGTTTGGGTAGTTTTTGTGTTACACAGATCCTGGGTCAGACGTAACAACCCAGCGTTTGGGTAGTTTTTGTCTTACTCAGATCCTGGGTCAGACGTAACAACCCAGTGTTTGGGTAGTTTATGTGTTACCCAGATCCTGGGTCAGACGTAACAACCCAGCGTTTGGGTAGTTTTTGTGTTACACAGATCCTGGGTCAGACGTAACAACCCAGCGTTTGGGTAGTTTTTGTGTTACACAGATCCTGGGTCAGACGTAACAACCCAGCGTTTGGGTAGTTTTTGTGTTACACAGATCCTGGGTCAGACGTAACAACCCAGCGTTTGGGTAGTTTTTGTGTTACACAGATCCTGGGTCAGACGTAACAACCCAGCGTTTGGGTAGTTTTTGTGTTACACAGATCCTGGGTCAGACGTAACAACCCAGCGTTTGGGTAGTTTTTGTGTTACACAGATCCTGGGTCAGACGTAACAACCCAGTGTTTGGGTAGTTTATGTGTTACCCAGATCCTGGGTCAGACGTAACAACCCAGCGTTTGGGTAGTTTTTGTGTTACACAGATCCTGGGTCAGACGTAACAACCCAGTGTTTGGGTAGTTTTTGTGTTACACAGATCCTGGGTCAGACGTAACAACCCAGTGTTTGGGTAGTTTATGTGTTACACAGATCCTGGGTCAGGCGTATCAACCCAGTGTTTGGGTAGTTTATGTGTTACACAGATCCTGGGTCAGACGTAACAACCCAGTGTTTGGGTAGTTTTTGTGTTACACAGATCCTGGGTCAGACGTAACAACCCAGCGTTTGGGTAGTTTTTGTGTTACACAGATCCTGGGTCAGGCGTATCAACCCAGTGTTTGGGTAGTTTATGTGTTACACAGATCCTGGGTCAGACGTAACAACCCAGCGTTTGGGTAGTTTTTGTGTTACACAGATCCTGGGTCAGACGTAACAACCCAGCGTTTGGGTAGTTTTTGTGTTACCCAGACCGAATTAGATCTTAAACTTTACATTAAGATTCATTTGTTAACATTAGTCAACTACTAGTTATGAACTAACAAAGAAAAAACAACAACACATTAATTAATTAATGTTTATTTTGAAGATGTACAAATACACTATTAAAATCAAAGTTGTTTCTGTTAATATTATTTAACAGACCTGAGCTATTATAACTAAAAAACATGAAGAAAGATGAATAAATACTGTAACAAATATGTTGCTCATTGTTATTTAGATGTTCACTACTTGTTCTTTAAGCTCCTGAGTATTTCAAGCCAAAATTAACAGTTTGAGCGGCACATTTCAGAGTGTTTGTGAATCTGTCGCAACTTCAGAATAAATAATCAAATAATATATGAAATGACCTCTGCAAGATGCTCTCAGTATCTGCGTCTGCTGCGCTCACAGATGTATTGAGTTATAGCTCCGAGAGCTGATCGGAGCTATTATCAACCGCTGTTCCTGCTGCATAATTGCTCGTTACTGAGACATGGATGATTCACAGGGCTAATTGTGGTTCCTGTTGACAAACTCGTTCTTTTAGAAACGGACTTGATGTATTTTACAGGTCTGATTTCACACTGGACTTCAAATCTTAAATGTGTACTTTAAATAAACTGTACTTGCAGATAATAAGATATTAATGACGTAATGACATAAATGGCAACTGTTGGTAACACTTTATTTTACAGTGTCTTTGTTACACATGTTACAGTTACTGTAGTAATAATTATAAATTATGCATAATTACATGCAATTAACCCTAAACCATCAGCTTAACCCTAAGTACATTACAATACATTGCCATTACTCAGTACTTAAATGTATAATTAAAACTCCTTAAAACAAAAACAAAAGGTTACACTTTATTTGAAGGTGTCAGTATTACAGCGTATTTATACATTTAATTACTGAGTGATAATTATTAACTGCATGTACTTACTATAGGTTTAGGGTTAGGATGAGGGCTTGGTTTAGGGTTAATTGCATGCAATTATGCATAATTTACAGTTATTAGTAACATGTGTAACAAAGTGTTACCAAATAAAGTGTAACCCGACGTTTCGTAACACACTTAAGTGTACTTTTAAAAGTGTACTTTGTCAAATCAAACATTTTACCTTAAATTACATTTTTAATCATTATATTTTTAAAGAAACACACTTATTCTGACGTGTTGACTAACATACTATAAAGCACATGTAATGTTACACTTTACTTTGAGGTGTCCGTGTTACAGAGCAATTATACATTTCTATGTAATTAGAATTAACTACATGCACTTACTATAGGGTTAAGAATAGGGTTTGGTTTAGGGTTAGTTGCATGTGATTATAGACAATATATATAGTAATTACACGTAACGCATAACAATAAAGTGTTACCAAACATTTCTATTGAAACTTATGCCATGTATTTAAATATAATGTGTAATTGTGTAATTAACTGCATGTAATTAGTGTTAGGGTTTGGTTTTTGTTGAATGTAATTATGCATGATACATGTAACACTGTAAAATAAAGTGTTACCATACTTGATTGTAATTTTATTTGTATTATGTTATTTGGCATTTTAAGTTAATATAGATTAAATGTGATAAATTGCAATTTTATAATTGTACATTCGTAAATATTTAAATGAGTTTCCATAAAAATATTGGTAACACTTTATTTTACAGTTGTTACACATGTTACATGTAGTCACTGTAAAAAACAAACAAAAAAAAACCTAGAAATTATGCATAATTGCATGCAATTAACCCTAAACCTATAGTAAGTGCATGCAGTTAATTATTATCACTCAGTAATTAAATGTATTATTACACTGCAATACTGACACCTTCACATAAAGTGCAACCGAAATATTTGGTAACACTTTATTTTACAGTGTCCTTGTTACATGTTACAATTAGTTATGGTACTAATTACTATAAATTACTAAAACTGAACCTAGTTTAACCCTATAGTAAGAACATGTAGTTAATTATTATTACTCAGTTCTTAAATGTGTAATTACACTGTAATATTGACATATTAAGACAACAGAAGTAATTTTGAAATTGCATATAAAGATTTACTTAAGTCCTATAAGTAGGTCATAAAAAGCCCTCTAAAGTTCAGCTAACTGCATTTAATATCAATTTAATCTATATGCATTGTAGATTAAAGAATGCATAATTCCATTGTAAAATATCATGGAATTGTGTGTCTGAAAACATTGCATTCAGTTCATGCTTACTATATTTTTTAAGTAAATTGTTTCCACTATAAGTGCTCTTTTTTAAAAGTATATATTTTTTTAAAATTATATTATATTATATATTATTGAATATTTGCAAGCATCTGGTAGTCTATTATATTTGTCGTCCAGTTATGTCAAGCTGTTGTTTGACACAAATGAGCCTTTATTAATGGATGTAGGTTAATCATATTTGTTTTTGAGACACTTGGTGTGTGTGTGTGTGTGTGTGTGTGTGTGGGTGGAGGACGGGGGAGTCGACAATCTGCTGCACCAAGGGAAGGTCAACCTGTGCTTCACTTCTCTGGGTCATTAGATAAGTGACCGGCCTCTAACTGTCCATAATCACACACACACACACACACACACACACACACACATGATTCTCTCCTTCACTGTCTGGAGGAACAGATAATCATATGCAACCAGAATGCAACTCACTGTCACACAGGCCAAAATATATCCATCACGGCACAGATTTATGAAAATAATAACATGCATACCCTCCCACATAACCACACACACACAGTCATGTTTCACAATGACAGTTTCCTTGGTAACACTTTAGAATATGGTTTCATTTATTAATCATCAAGCATTCAGGAACCAGGAAAAACACAGGAGAAATCCACATTACAATTAAACACGAACCGATAGAGACGGCGGGAGAACACAGGGTATAAATACAAGAGACCATGGCAAGCCATTTGGACTTTTATTCATTCTCAGGATATGAATTCTTGATATCAACAAATCAATTTTCACTAGTTAAAATGTTAATTCTTGATATCAGGAATTACATTTCCACTAGTAACAGTATTAATTCCTGATATCAACAATTCAGTTCTTGATATCAATAAATTCTAGATATCAACAATTCAATTTCCACTAGTAAAAACTATAATTGTTGATATCAAGAATTGTATTTTTACTGGTGAAATCTCGCCATAGGCTGCCATTCAAATTCAAATGTTGACATCAAGAATTCATTTCTTACGAATTGAAATTCTAGTTTCACACATCAGGATTCAATTCTTACTAGTAAAAATGCAAATGTCTGATATCAACGATTACATTGTTACTGGTGCAAATGTCTATTCTTGATATCAACTGAATTTCTACTAGTAAAAATGTTCATTTCTGATATCTGAAAATGAATTCCTGATATCAATATAATTTCTGATATCTAAAACGGCACATTCAGATATCAGTTTTGTAAAGAAAGTCCCAAAATGTACATAACTTAATAAAAGAAAGATCACATATGTAATAATAAGTTGTCATGGAAAGAGAATATGTGAATAACTCCGTTTTGACAAAAATGTCTGATTGAACCTTAGGCGACGATATCAGAAAGCCCAAAATTTACATAAACCCCGCCCCTGAGAACACTCAACAAAGGGGGCGGGGCCATGTTGTGCCGCTTTAGAGAAGAGGAAGAGTTGTTGTCATCGAGTGTTGTTGATGCCGTCATTTTATGCCGGACTGCTTCAAAAACGAGGGTCGATTCGAGGAAAAATTACGAACGTGACGACACATGCTAGAGATGAGTCGATCGACTCCACAGCAACTACATCAATTTATCCACTAACCGTTCAGAAACTTCTTCCTGAGTCTCTCCATCAGTTTGAACACTCCTCATTTTGTCTGCGTGAGATTCCCCAGCTTTGTTGTTGTTGAGCTGTTAAAGCTCCGCCCTCTTCTGGAGCAGCAGCTCATTTGCATTTAAAGGGACACACCCAAAAACGGCGTGTTTTTGCTCACGCCCAAATTTGACAAGCTATGATAAATGATCTGTGGGGGATTTTGAGCTGAAACTTCACAGACACATTCTGGAGCATAACAGGTCTCCTTAAAATTACAATAATTATGTTTTTTTTTTTTTTACAATCAATTATTGAGAGTGATGAATGAACTGCAAAGTAATTACAGCCATGCTTTTTAACACCTCTTTTGACTACCAAAAATCATAAAAACCCACAGCATTTATTTCCAGTAGGATAACTAATGCCAGCCAGCGAATACTTTCTGGAGGAGCGTAGGAGAGGTTGAGTCTTTAACTATGTCAAAGACTGACGTGCAGGTCAACGCGACCGTTTTAAACATCCATCGTGCTGAAAAGCGATAATTTTAGGCTTGTTTACAGCTGGATTGTATACATCTGTCGATTTCTTACAGGACACGGCAAGTGCTCTGTGACTAAAATGGAATTGAATTGGTCGGCAAGTCCCATCATTTGACGTTCTCGGTATATGTACGGATGAGTCACATGGAGCGACATGCTCATATTCATGTCCCCTCTCTCTTCTAAGAAACGCTTGATGGTGTCACTTGTCTTGAGGATTCATTCAGACGGTTCCTCTAAACACTCATGATTCAATAACACTCAATAGGCCTGTTCTTAGTTTTGCATTGTATTTATAGCTTAATAACAGCGTTTAGACGCGCAACCCGTCCTGGACTAGACAAACAAATACAAATATAGCACGGAATAATCCAATTTGTTCGCGATAACATCGACCATTTCAATCAGACGAGCACATGGACAGGCCAACACACACGTTTCTCGGGCCTCCACGTGGAGGAACTACGAAACCCTCCCTCTGACACCGTTACATAAGAGTTTGTAAAGAAAGATGGATGTGCAAGAGGGGTGGAGAGCAAATTCAGAACATTAATAACAAAGGCACACAATAAAACAGGAACCACACTTCACAAAGTCTGAAAGCGCCGGTGAAAAGGCTTCGATTTTGCATTTTTATGATTGAAAACATGAATTTTTCATTTAAACCTAATAATATTTTAATGCAAACGATCTCTTTTGAATCTTTATTTGATCCAAAATAGTTCTTTCGCACTTTACGTCACAGATTCAGCATGTTCAAAATCAGAAACTAAAAGTTTCTGTGTTTCTCACCATTGGTTAGCGCTAGTTAATGCATTAACTAACCACGAGTTATACGCGTCTTATTCATCTTTAATAATAATAAATAATAAAAAAAATCAGTTCACAACCCCTTTGATAATACTGAATGCAAAAGAAGATATTTTGAAGAATGTTTGTCACCAAAATGTTGATGGACCCCATTGACTTCCATAGTATGGAGGGGAAATACAATGGAAGTCAATGGGGTCCAACAACTGTTTGGTTACAAACATTCTTCAAAACTTCTTCCTTTGTGTTTAGCGACGGGAACGGAATTTTGGGTGATTAAATGATGACAAAATGTTCATTTTTGGGTGAACTATCCCTTTAACAAAGATTACCAATCATCATTGTTCAAGTTATCTAACATTATTGTTCAAACTCTTTCAAGTAATAGTTTCCTATGAAGCATGAAAGGTACATTAGTTGATGTTACACCCGTAGCACGTGAATTAATCACCGCTTTAGAAGTACTTATGATTGTTGGTTCATGTAAGCAAATGAAACCTCATTGTGAAGTGTTACCAAGTTCTCCGTCTGGCTTCAGTTTGTCGATGGTAATGATCGGAGAGGGTTTGATCGTGTCGTCTCTCTCCTCGTGCGAGAACACGAGAGTCACACGCCCTTCCACACATCCGCACACGACTCGCCTCGCTCCGCTTCTGCATTCTCGTTCTTTTAGGGCTTGTGCACCTGATAACCACCACAAAGAGAGGTAAAAAGACATGAACAGAACTCACTTGAGCAGCACAACAGAACTTCAGCTGTTTTCAGGGGTGGATAAAGTACTGAAATCCTTAAGTTAAAGTATACACTAGTGTTCAAAAGTGTAAGATTGTGTCATTTTTTAAATCTCTTTTGCTCATCAAGGCTGCATTTATTTGCTCAAAAACGGATCGTAGCTGAACATATGTTAAAATGTCATTTATATCAGAGTCACATGATCCTTCAGAAGTCATTCTGATATGACGATTTGATGCTCAAGAAACATTTATGATTATTATCAGTGTTGATATAACTGTGATATATTTTATTTTAGGCTTTGTTGATGAATATGCAATAGAAATCTTATGTAACATTATCATTAAATATAACACGGTCTCACTATTCTAGTTACTTATTGGCATGCATATTACTAGGATATTGGCTGTTTATTAGTACTCATAAAGCACATATTAATGCTTCATTCTGCACTACATCCCTTAACTTAACAGCTACCTTACAAACTGTTAGTAAGCAGTAATTAGGAGTTTATTGAGGCAAAAGTCTTAATAGTGAGAATTGATCCTTCGCCGGCAGTTTGATTGACAGGCGATCTGACCAATCAGAACCCGACAAAGCGGTCAGGGGAGTTAGTAGATGAACGTTGGTGAACTTGAATCACGTCTTGAAACAACATTCCTTCTGATGTTCATTCATGTTTATTTGATGCTATAAATGAACTAGTGTGAAGAGATGATCTGTCACCACACATTAAACACACACTAGATGCTATTTAGTGTTTAAACTTCTTTAAAAAATTATGATATATTAAATACGATACGTTGTCGGTGTCCTCTTTGCTCCTCGATGTATTTTTCACTGCGTGAGAACGTGATGTGTGGCGTGAGAGCGCATAGTAACTAAAGGGGGCGGGGCTTTGTGAAGGGTCAATTGGACCCTAAACTAAAGTGTGGCCAAAAAGGTCCAAACTTAGTGTAATTTTTGCAGGGGCTTTCATCATCATTACCCACTGCATGCATACATTCGTTTCAAATGCACACACTCTCCGTGGCAAAAACACCTGGAAAAATAATAAACTATTTCACGGCTACAGTGCCAGAAACAGAAAGTCTGCTCACACACGTCACGGAGAAGCGAAAGGAGAGTCTGAATACAATCAGACAGTGTGTGCTGTAAAGGAGCCCGTGAAGGCTGGCGTGTTCAATGGCCTTATCTGGCACAACACAGATCCAATTTATTGGCTCTAAAAGGAAATTAGGGAGAAAAGCTCCGGAATCTGGCTTGAGCGAGTGAGTGCTTATGTAACATAGTAATTACCCTGCTGGAAAAACAGCAGCAAAAGTGTGTGTTGAGTTCAGAATGCTGGTGATCGAAATTTCTTAATGCATTTCTCAAGTAAATACAAGAAAAAATCCAAGCATATCCATCCTTTTAGGCAGGAATGTGTCGACCAAATTCACACTTACTAAGTGCCAACTGAGAGGAAAAAATTGGCTTTGGCGAGTCAATAAAATGTCAGTAACGTTACAAAGGTTTCAGCTGAATTTGTAAGACTAAATCAATGACGACGTGACCGGACTAAATCAACGTCGCTGGTAACGTATTACAAGTAATCAGATTACTTTTTAATGTAATGCATTACTTTATAAATGTACACATTCATATTTGAGGTTTTTTTTTTAAGTACTGCACTTTACTTTTCAGTTAAATTAATGTGCTAAAACAATTTTAAACCACTTTCTCTTTTCTATAACGTAGTCACTTGCGCAGTCATGCGAATGACAGAATTTTTTTTATTTTATATATAAAATTGGGTGGGTTACTTTTAAAATGTATTTCACTACAGATTACAAAATACATGCTTTAAAATGTAATTTGTAACATATTTCGTTACATTACTCAAATTTAGTAACTTAATCTAAATACTTTAGAATACTTTACAATACTAATAAGTGAAACTTTCTCATAATAATGACTTAATATTTCATAATAATGACTGAGTATCTAATAACAATGACTTAGTATCTCATAATAATGACTTAACATCTCATAATAATGACTGAGTATCTAATAACAATGACTTAGTATCTCATAATAATGACTTAACATCTCATAATAATGACTTAACATCTCATAATAATGACTTAACATCTCATAATAATGACTTAACATCTCATAATAATGACTTAACATCTCATTATAATGACTTAATATCTCATAATAATGACTTAGTATCTCATAATAATGACTTAACATCTCATAATAATGACTTAGTATCTCATAACAATGACTTAGTATCTCATAATAATGACTTAGTATCTCATAATAATGACTTAGTATCTCATAATAATGACTTAACATCTCATAATAATGACTTAACATCTCATAATAATGACTTAGTATCTCTTAATAATGACTTAATATCTCATAATAATGACTTAATATCTCATAATAATGACTTAGTATCTCATAATAATGACTTAACATCTCATAATAATGACTTAGTATCTCATAATAATGACTGAGTATCTCATAATAATGACTTAACATCTCATAATAATGACTTAATATCTCATAATAATGACTTAGTATCTCATAATAATGACTTAACATCTCATAATAATGACTTAATATCTCATAACAATGACTTAGTATCTCATAATAATGACTTAGTATCTCTTAATAATGACTTAGTATCTCATAATAATGACTTAGTATCTCATAATAATGACTTAATATCTCATAACAATGACTTAGTATCTCATAATAATGACTTAGTATCTCTTAATAATGACTTAGTATCTCATAATAATGACTTAACATCTCATAATAATGACTTAACATCTCATAATAATGACTTAATATCTCATAACAATGACTTAGTATCTCATAATAATGACTTAGTATCTCATAATAATGACTTAACATCTCATAATAATGACTTAATATCTCATAACAATGACTTAGTATCTCATAATAATGACTTAGTATCTCATAATAATGACTTAGTATCTCATAATAATGACTTAATATCTCATAACAATGACTTAGTATCTCATAATAATGACTTAACATCTCATAATAATGACTTAACATCTCATAATAATGACTTAACATCTCATAATAATGACTTAATATATCATAATAATGACTTAGTATCTCATAACAATGACTTAGTATCTCATAATAATGACTTAGTATCTCATAATAATGACTTAACATCTCATAATAATGACTTAACATCTCATAATAATGACTTAATATCTCATAACAATGACTTAGTATCTCATAATAATGACTTAGTATCTCTTAATAATGACTTAGTATCTCATAATAATGACTTAACATCTCATAATAATGACTTAGTATCTCATAATAATGACTTAACATCTCATAATAATGACTTAACATCTCATAATAATGACTTAACATCTCATAACAATGACTTAGTATCTCATAATAATGACTTAGTATCTCATAATAATGACTTAACATCTCATAATAATGACTTAATATCTCATAACAATGACTTAGTATCTCATAACAATGACTTAGTATCTCATAATAATGACTTAGTATCTCTTAATAATGACTTAGTATCTCATAATAATGACTTAACATCTCATAATAATGACTTAATATCTCATAATAATGACTTAATATCTCATAACAATGACTTAGTATCTCATAATAATGACTTAGTATCTCTTAATAATGACTTAGTATCTCATAATAATGACTTAACATCTCATAATAATGACTTAATATCTCATAACAATGACTTAGTATCTCATAATAATGACTTAGTATCTCTTAATAATGACTTAGTATCTCATAATAATGACTTAGTATCTCATAATAATGACTTAATATCTCATAATAATGACTTAACATCTCATAATAATGACTTAATATCTCATAACAATGACTTAGTATCTCATAATAATGACTTAGTATCTCTTAATAATGACTTAGTATCTCATAATAATGACTTAACATCTCATAATAATGACTTAATATCTCATAATAATGACTTAATATCTCATAACAATGACTTAGTATCTCATAATAATGACTTAGTATCTCATAATAATGACTTAATATCTCATAATAATGACTTAATATCTCATAATAATGACTTAATATCTCATAACAATGACTTAGTATCTCATAATAATGACTTAACATCTCATAATAATGACTTAACATCTCATAATAATGACTTAGAATCTCATAATAATGACTTAATATCTCATAACAATGACTTAGTATCTCATAATAATGACTTAGTATCTCATAATAATGACTTAGTATCTCATAATAATGACTTAATATCTCATAATAATGACTTAATATCTCATAACAATGACTTAGTATCTCATAATAATGACTTAACATCTCATAATAATGACTTAACATCTCATAATAATGACTTAATATCTCATAATAATGACTTAATATCTCATAACAATGACTTAGTATCTCATAATAATGACTTAGTATCTCATAATAATGACTTAGTATCTCATAATAATGACTTAATATCTCATAATAATGACTTAATATCTCATAACAATGACTTAGTATCTCATAATAATGACTTAACATCTCATAATAATGACTTAATATCTCATAATAATGACTTAATATCTCATAACAATGACTTAGTATCTCATAATAATGACTTAGTATCTCATAATAATGACTTAACATCTCATAATAATGACTTAATATCTCATAATAATGACTTAATATCTCATAACAATGACTTAGTATCTCATAATAATGACTTAGTATCTCATAATAATGACTTAATATCTCATAATAATGACTTAACATCTCATAATAATGACTTAATATCTCATAACAATGACTTAGTATCTCATAATAATGACTTAGTATCTCATAATAATGACTTAATATCTCATAACAATGACTTAGTATCTCATAATAATGACTTAGTATCTCATAATAATGACTTAACATCTCATAATAATGACTTAACATCTCATAATAATGACTTAATATCTCATAACAATGACTTAATATCTCATAACAATGACTTAGTATCTCATAATAATGACTTAGTATCTCATAATAATGACTTAATATCTCATAATAATGACTTAATATCTCATAATAATGACTTAATATCTCATAACAATGACTGAGTATCTCATAATAATGACTTAGTATCTCATAATAATGACTTAATATCTCATAATAATGACTTAATATCTCATAATAATGACTTAATATCTCATAACAATGACTTAATATCTCATAACAATGACTTAGTATCTCATAATAATGACTTAGTATCTCATAATAATGACTTAATATCTCATAATAATGACTTAGTATCTCATAATAATGACTTAATATCTCATAACAATGACTTAGTATCTCTTAATAATGACTTAATATCTCATAATAATGACTTAATATCTCATAACAATGACTTAATATCTCATAACAATGACTTAGTATCTCATAATAATGACTTAACATCTCATAATAATGACTTAACATCTCATAATAATGACTTAATATCTCATAATAATGACTTAATATCTCATAACAATGACTTAGTATCTCATAATAATGACTTAATATCTCATAATAATGACTTAATATCTCATAATAATGACTTAATATCTCATAACAATGACTTAGTATCTCATAATAATGACTTAACATCTCATAATAATGACTTAACATCTCATAATAATGACTTAATATCTCATAATAATGACTTAATATCTCATAACAATGACTTAGTATCTCATAATAATGACTTAGTATCTCATAATAATGACTTAGTATCTCATAATAATGACTTAATATCTCATAATAATGACTTAATATCTCATAATAATGACTTAATATCTCATAACAATGACTTAGTATCTCATAATAATGACTTAGTATCTCATAATAATGACTTAACATCTCATAATAATGACTTAATATCTCATAATAATGACTTAATATCTCATAACAATGACTTAGTATCTCATAATAATGACTTAGTATCTCATAATAATGACTTAGTATCTCATAATAATGACTTAGTATCTCATAATAATGACTTAATATCTCATAACAATGACTTAGTATCTCATAATAATGACTTAGTATCTCATAATAATGACTTAGTATCTCATAATAATGACTTAATATCTCATAATAATGACTTAACATCTCATAATAATGACTTAATATCTCATAACAATGACTTAATATCTCATAACAATGACTTAGTATCTCATAATAATGACTTAGTATCTCATAATAATGACTTAATATCTCATAATAATGACTTAACATCTCATAATAATGACTTAGTATCTCATAATAATGACTTAGTATCTCATAATAATGACTTAATATCTCATAATAATGACTTAACATCTCATAATAATGACTTAATATCTCATAATAATGACTTAACATCTCATAATAATGACTTAGTATCTCATAATAATGACTTAATATCTCATAATAATGACTTAATATCTCATAATAATGACTTAATATCTCATAACAATGACTGAGTATCTCATAATAATGACTTAGTATCTCATAATAATGACTTAATATCTCATAATAATGACTTAATATCTCATAACAATGACTTAATATATCATAATAATGACTTAATATCTCATTATAATGACATGTAATGATACTAAGTCATTATTATGAGATACTCAGTCATTATTATGAGAAAGTTTCTCATTATTATGACTTACAGAATTTTTTTTCTCAACAGTGGCAGGAACGGGCTTCCATATTTATCTGACACACTTACGAAGGATTCATGTGTATGAGACCCAATATTTTTTCTATTTAACCTTTGAAAAGCGAGTCATTTTGACTCCTAACACCATCATAGTCACTAAATATGCACAACTTTTCCAAAGCACTCTGTTGGATGCACGTTCACGAAGAAAAAAGCCACACAATTTCAAGAAGAAACTAACATGAACACATATTTCAGCATCACTGAGAATGCTTTTCTTACGGTTAAAGTGATCTGACAATAAAACCTGTGAACACTGGGAGGGTTAAATACGAGGACAAACTCTTTTGCACAAACCAACGCGTTACAGACTCCACAGGTTCGTCAAAGATTGACAGGTTAATAGAACAAATGGTCACTAATGTGTTTCGCTGACCTGTCAAGAAGTAGTTTTTGATGAAGTCAGACCCCAGTTTTCTTGGACCTAAAGGGTCAGGAAGCGGATGTTACAAACTACTGGAGCGTGAAACCGCACAGGTAGAACATTTCATAAGAAGCCGGAGGGGAAAAAAAGAAAAAGAAAAGCACAGCGACTAGACAGAACAACTTGTATTTTATATCACGATGACCTGACCGTAGATTCAGCCCACAATTAAAAACATTAATTGGCAAGACGAGTGCGGTCTTATTAAGTTTTTGGCAATGCACATTACACTAAATGATTGCGCAACAGCCGTTTTCCAATAAACAAAACTCTTTCCTCGAGCTTTCCTGTGTTCCTATTGACTGGAAAAATTTCAAAAAGATTTTTCTAGGGTGGTTTCGACAGCACAGGGCGCAAAGTCTCTCCCAACAAAACAAAAGATCAGCACGATGTGGTAATCTAGGCGTGAACTGAACTCAAATGTCAATGAAGTCGAAAGAGAAGGACAATAACAGTACAGCACAATCTGTCTCATCACCTTTACATGCGACTGACACTTCCTTGAACTTGTACGGCAAGATTCATGGGCAAACTAATGGTTTTAAACTATTCAGTACTTTTGAGTTCATTATTTCCAACAAGTGTGTTAGGGTTATTTTAGTAAAAGTGACACTTTTATCATTTTTATTAATATTTTCAATTAGTCTTGTTCTGTTATATTTTCTAGTTTATTTTTGTTTATATATATATATATATATATATATATTCTTTCAGTTTAGTTTTAGCACATCAAGTTAAACTAAACAAAAATAAGCAACGTTCCCTTGGCAACTAGCTGAAATAAAATAAGTTTAAATCTTTGTGCATTTTATTTTATTTCAAGTTACAAAAAATGCGGTTTTAGTTAACTAACCCTGGCCTAAAGAATCGTTTTTGCAGCTTAAGATTATAAATACTTTTATAAAATCATAAGCTTCGCAACTCTGCTTTTGACTCCATGGCCACATTCACTTCCATTGTAACTTTGATCTCTTTTATTTTGATAAAGAAAGCAAGTATTGAGTTGCAGCTCGACCATGTGACAGTGAATGATGTGCGAGATTTTTTCATCTTCTCAACGGCCCGAATAGCAAACAGACTAAAGTATCGATTGTGCGTTGGATCAGACAGAACACTGCAATGAGGAAACGTGATTGGCAAACAATGTGCTTCCATCAAAACATCCTGTTAATGACCACCCAGTGTGTACCAGGAGTGTGAGAAATAATGGAGGCAGCTTGTGATTAATGAGTAATAACTGATGGACCACGTGCTGCCGAGGGTTCGGTAAGTGTCCGCTCAGAACAATCAAGCTGTTCAAGCATGTCAGAGCTAAACAAATAAAGCAACACCTTACTGACAGGATGTGCACACACACACACACACACGTGCACATTTCATGTTTTATGGGGACATTCCATAGGCATAATGGTTTTTATACTGTACAAACTGTACATTCTGTCCCCCTACACTACCCACACTACCCCTACCCCTAAACCTACCCATCACACAACATGTTCTGCTATTTTAGATTTTCAAAAAAGATAATTCTGTATGATTTATAAGCTTGTTTCCTTATGGGACCAAAAAAATGTCCCCAGATGATCAAAATTTACTAGTATTACTGTACCTGTGGGGACATTTGGTCCCCATAATGTAGGGAATACACACACACACACACACACATGTTGTGTTTTCATGGTTTATGGGGACATTCCATAGGTGTAATGGTTTTTACACTGTACAAACTGTATATTCTGTCCCCCTACCCCTAAACCTACCCATCACACAAAATGTTCTGCTATTTTAGATTTTCAAAAAAGATAATTCTGTATGATTTATAAGCTTGTTTCCTCATGAGGACCAAAAAAATGTCCACACAAGATCAAAATTTATTAGTATTACTATACCTGTGGGGACATTTCGTCCCCATAACGTAGGGAAAACTCACACACACACACACACACATTGTGTTTTCATGTTTAATAGGGACATTTCATAGGCGTAATGGTTTTTATGCTGTACAAACTGTACATTCTGTTCCCCTACACTACTCCTACCCCTAAACCTACCCATCACACAACATGTTCTGCTATTTTAGATTTTCAAAAAAGATAATTCTGTATGATTTATAAGCTTGTTTCCTCATGAGGACCAACAAAATGTCCCCAGAAGATCAAAATTTACTAGTATTACTGTACCTGTGGGGACATTTGGTCCCCATAATGTAGGGAATTCTCACACACACACACACACAGATTTCTTCCAGGAATGTTAAAAGAATGTTCATTAAACGTTGTCGTTAACGATGTTTTTTAGCTCACTGATGCATCGTTGACGGAATGTTTTTTTTTCAATGCTATTGTTTCGGAATGTTCAGAGAACATTCAAAGGTAACATTCCCACAACGTCGGAAAAATTTAAAAATGTTCCCTATAACTGAGAAAAAAGTTCAGAAATAACATTTTCACACCTTAATATTTAGAAGTTTTCAGGTCTCAAGTAAAAACATATCTTTTTGATTTAGCTTTTGAAGGTAGAGCGATTGTCTTTGGGGTCATGAGAGGTCATGATAATGAAACTGGGGATTTAGGTTTAAGTTGTTGTGGTGTTTTTTTTGCTATTTTATGTCTATTTTACATTTATACACTCTCCTGTTTGAAATGTCAGGGAAGCACTTTGGGCAATAAATTAGTCTTTAAAAGTCTTAAAAACAGTATTTTTGTGTTTTCTTCTAGATTTAAAAAAAAAAAAAAAACTTAAATTACGACTTAAATTTAATCTAAAAATAGTAGATTTCAGATTTTAGATCAGGTTGGGACAAGTTTTATATATTGCAATTAAGTAAGTATGATTTCTCTTGGCAAAATTGTCAACTTTTTTTGTATTCTTTTGCACTTTTATTAATCGTTGCAGTGCATTATTGTTTTAATGTTTAATTCTAGTTTTAAATTTAAAATGAAGTGATCTTAAATTGACTGTGAAGCTCTTAAATACTGTTGTACAACAAGCGTGTTTAACTAAATATTCAAAACACACATATTCTTAACCCTACTCTGGTTTGAATTAATGTTAGAAATGTATTAACTTTGGTACAGTAGCTTTTCCTGGAATTCCTTACAGCAACTAAACAATCACTTGCAGCTGCACACAATAACACCTGCATTCTGAGTAATGCAAACAATCAAGACTAAAATCAAATGCTAATTTTAGAAAATCATGTTTACACTAATCACTGCAACATAAATGCGTGTTCTCATTTGACCGCAAATTCAGCCAAACGGTGCGATTGTTCCATGAATAAATGTCAGCTTGATTAGAGCAAAATAGATGTACTTGTCTGACTTACGTAACAAAGACAAGAAAAAACATGTTTGTCATCTTTCATCAGTTCAGCGTAATAAAAGCAAAGCAAGATAACCAAACAAATGATTTCAAATCCTTCTTTCGCTTACTCAATCATTCCAAAATGTGGTCCGAGCATCAGATGAAGAGCATTATAGATGAGAGAAAGTTATAAAGTTATATAATACTGATTATTTATGCCAATTGCCCAAATGTTATGTTCTTTTCTGTTTCCTAGATTTAACAAAGCAAATTTAAAGTGTTTCTAGACGTCAGGTCACGCTTTAACTCATTCATTAGAGCATTAATTTATAGAAATAATCAAATAATAGAAGTGCGTGTGTTCAAAGCTACTGGCAGAACGGTCACATGAGTTAAATCAACTCTGCTCAGATAACATTTGGTCCCTCTCTAAATAGTGTTAAAGTCACACTGAAGCAGAGCTAAAGTTAATGAGATAATTAAGCAATTCATTAAGAGACGATTGAACATTATTGATGAACGCCTGCTGTTAACAAGCAGAATCACTGAAGAATAGAGAAACACGAGAACTACAACTGATGAAATCAACTGAAGATAAAAGACATTCAATCTCTGAAGATCTGATTAAAACATCTGATTTCTGTCAGATGTCTACAGATGCTCTTATTGAGAACTAAAAGAGGTTTAGATGTTGGTGTTTTATTGGTCAAAAAATAATGCCACCATCATGGTGGTCCGGGTTTGTTTTAGTTGGGATTTTTACCCTTTTACATCTTTAAAGCAACTTACATTTGAACATCTGCAATAGTGTTTCATGACAAACACTATTGTAGTTCTTGTGTTTCTCTATTCTTCAGTGATTCTGCTTGTTAACAGCAGGTGTTCATCAATAATGTTCAATCATCACTTAATGAATTGCTTAATTATATCGTTAACTTCAACTCTGCTTCAGTGTTACTTTAACACTATTTAGAGAGGGAGCAAATGTTCTCTGAGCATTTAACTCTGGGGTTTTTGCCGTGTGTGAATGTTTGAGAAGGGAGAAAGAGTCAAGAAACAAAGCGTTTATGAGGATCCAAGATCTACCGTATAAGCACGATTAGCTTTTTCATAGCTGCGTTCATACACAGATTCTGAAATGCCAGAGCAAATATTTCCAGGAATTCAGGAATTAGTCTATAAGTGTGAATAAACATAAAGGGCAGAGCGTGATGATGGGGTAACAGAGGGCAAAATACATTTATCAATACATGCAATGATAATAATTAGGTTTCCTGGAACGCTGGACGCATCTCCTTCCTCATAAATAAAGTATTAAAACGACAACGCGATCCAAT
The DNA here is from genome assembly GCA_037194245.1 of Opsariichthys bidens. NCBI lineage: Eukaryota > Metazoa > Chordata > Actinopteri > Cypriniformes > Xenocyprididae > Opsariichthys > Opsariichthys bidens. The sequence goes on from CM074309.1 coordinate 2,138,278, forward strand.
AATGAGAGATGTTTCTTGTGGACAAATGTACTTTTATGTAACTATCATGTGCAAATACTACTAAATAAACTAGATGTTAGAGCCGAATAGTGACGGATGAGTCGGTTTATTACAGTGTGAAAGACTTTGTGAAAGTTTTCAATCTTTTACGTGCTAAAAACACCCAGATATCATGTATAAAGAGCCATTTTATACTGTGAAAACTAAAAGATTAAGTTGATATTGTGTTATATTTACTACTACTACTCACTGTAGTACGGTATAATTTACTAATTAATCTTTTTTCTTGAAATAATTATTATTATTTTTTATTAAATGTTAAAAAATTGTCATCATTATAATATCATAACAATAAAAGCAGAGTCCAACAGTCTTTACATTTATGAATGTGATATTTGGCTGACAGAAAAATAAGGTTTATAAAGTAAACATTGTTATTATTTTAATTGTTTAGCTACAAGCTGTGTCCGAAACCGCTCCCTATCCACTATATAGTGCACTATATCGGGTGTCGGCCACTTCATTCCCTACATTCGTGCACTACTTTTACCCACAATCCTCTCTGATTTTGAGCGTACATTCGATGTGCGCTCGTTAAAGCGCCGTTACCCAAAATCCAACGCGATCGAGCGCGAAAGAAAAATAAATATTAGCGGCAACGTCTACAAACGTAAGTGTGATTTTTTATGAATTAGAACATCTTTGTAAAGATATTTTGAAGCGAAATGACACAGGTTTATATCACGATGTATATACTTATGATCACATGATAATTTGGTGGATTTTTCTCATATGTTAGTGAACTGTTGTACAGTGTTGTTTATATTGTATTATTTAGTATTATATTTGTTATAAACAAATGTGACAGCGTAGCGTTTTTGTTCGGTTATTTTTAAATATAAATTTACTAAATAGCATGACACAGGTGCTTTTATTCTCTCTTTGTTCTCAATAAACATGACAAATAAACAATTCATGAAGCTAAACGGGACATATTACACACGGGTATGGGAAATGTTAAAGCTATTAACGTTAGCGTCCGAATTCGCTCACTCATTTTCCTTCACTCTTTGCTGATATAGTGCACTATATAGGGATTAGTGAACGAGTGAATGAGTGAACGAGTGGGCGGTTTCGGACACAGCTAAATATATTTATATTTTTATATATATTTATATATATATATATATGTCTATGGTTTAGCTAAGCAGAGACGCGCGCGCGCGCACGCTAATAACGTGCGCGCACGCTGATGACGTGCACCCGCTCAATGAAAACATGGCGGCTACGGTACAAGTGGTCGAGGAGGTGGAAGATTATTCCTTTTTACCCATTATTCACGACGTAATAAAATGGTAAGAAGTGCTTTACGTTTTAGGGAACGGAATGCTCATGTCGCGATGTTGTTTTCGTCCAAATTCAGGCGTGTTTTCGTCTCTATCTGCTCTCTGTAAACAACCTCAGGGGACTGTCGCTCAATACCTGTCCGCGTTCTTCCGTCAACAGCATGGACAAGGACAGTCCGGACGTGCATCAGGAGCTGAACAAGCTGAAGACGAAGATCCAGGAGGCTCGGGAGCAGATCTCAGGCCTGCCGGGGATCGACATGAGTCCCGCGCTTCAGGAGAACAAGCTGCAGACCCTCAGAGAGCAGGTCCGGACCAAGAACCAGCTTCTGCAGAAATACAAGAGCCTGTGCATGTTCGACATCCCCAAACCCTCGTGACTGGACTCGTTTACGCTGATTGGCTCGCTGTTTGTACATATATTGTTTTTACTTTGGTCGTAATGTGTGCTTTACCTCGTCTTAGTCTGTGCCACTGCTTTAATAAAGGCTTTAGTTGCACTTAAAAATGAAACCATGTATTTACCATCTTACTTACACTGGAAAAATGAGTGAAATGACCAGAAAGTTTGCTTGAAATCAACAAAAGAAAGCTGTCCTTAAAGGATATATCTGACGTATAAGTGTTTTGATAAAATATTTGTTAACATTAACTGTAATAAGTTATTAGTGCACAGGGCTGGGTGGGTTACTGTTAAAATGTACAGATTACAAAATGCATGCTTTAAAAAGTCATTTGTAACGTATTTCGTTACATTACTCAAGTTTAGTCACTTCATCTAAATACTTTAGAATACTTTGGAATACTAATAAGTGTGTAACAAACACAAAAAAGGTCATTGCGAGTTTTTATCTCACAATTCTGAATTTTTCCCTCAGAATTGCGTGATTTAAAGTTGCGATTGTGAGTTATAAAGTCAGAATTATGAGATATAAACTCACAATATTGAGAAAAGTCAGAATTATGAGATATAAACTGACAATATTGAGAAAGTCAGAATTATGGGATATAAACTGACAATATTGAGAAAAGTCAGAATTATGAGATATAAACTGACAATATTGAGAAAAGTCAGAATTATGAGATATAAACTGACAATATTGAGAAAAGTCAGAATTATGAGATATAAACTCACAATATTGAGAAAAGTCAGAATTATGAGATATAAACTCACATACTAAATTCACAATTGCAAGAAAAAAAGTCAGTATTGCAAGTTTATATCTCCCAATTCTGACTTTATAACTTGCAATTGTGAGTTTAAATCTCGCAATTGTGAGAAAAAGAAGTCAGAATTGTGAAACACAAACTCACAATTGTGAGGGAAAAAACAAATAGTGAGAAAAAGTCGCAGTGACGAGTGAATTATAAAATGACTCCCAAAACAGTGGAAATCATGAAACTGAACTCGTCTTTTTCAGACGGTCAGAGTCAGAGAATCACCAATCGCTGTTTAAATGACATTAAAACTCAAAGTAATCACTTTGGTAATCTAAAACACTTTTCAGATGGAACTGTAACCTGATTACCACACATTTCAAATGAAATACAGTCACTCAAATTTTGTATTTTAAATACGCAACTAAGTTACTTATATTTCGTTACTCCTCAACCCTGTTAGTGCAGTATCGGATAGTTGTGGTGGTGAGGGAGTCTGGCTTGTAATCTGAAGGTTGCTGGTTCAATTCCCACGCCGGCAGGAATTGAAGGTGGGGATTGTGAATGAACAGCTCTCTCTCCACCTTCAACACCATGACTAAAGTGCCCTTGAGCGAGACACCTAACCCATAATTGCCTCACTTCTAAGTCGCTTTGGATAAAAGCATCTGCTAAATGTAAATGTATTGGTTAATTTCAAGTGTGCACAACATACAAATCAGAATTTTGAGAATGATCTTAAATATATCAGAGCAAGATGAGCTTTGACTGTGGGTTTAGATAAAACATCGTCTTTTAAATATGCTCAAATGTAATAATGGGGGCCTGTAATTAATTCATATTTATCTATAATAAGTTATTAATACAATATTAGTTAATTACAAGCTGCATTTGCTCGGCGTCAACATACAAATCAATTTTTTTGAGCATCATAGAAGGTATTTTGAGAATGTTCTGCATTTTTAATGAATATATCTGAAATATATAAGAGCAAGATGAGCTTTGACTGCAAGTTTAGATGAAACATTTTGTTTGAAAAATGCTCGGATATAATATTGCGGCCTATAATTAGTTCATATTTCTAACATTTAACTGTAACAAGTTATTAGTGCAGTATCGGTTAATTACAAGCTGTATTTTCTTGCCGTCAAGTGTGTGCACAATTTTGAGAATGTTCTGCAATTTTTTTACACAATATATCTGAAATAAGAGCTTTGACTCATCTTTTGCCGGCGTGGGAATCGCTTTGCTTGGGCACTTGAACTTCTTTTATATTATAGTAATTCCTATTGATGCAGTGAACAAAAAACCATCACGTTTCATATATAATTACACACGAAAACAACCTTTTTTGCATCAAAAAATATGTTTATGAGAGCGTTTATGTCTTCTTGTGACATGTAATTAGGTTAATACAGTTTCTGTAAATTTGTGACGTCTCGCAACGGTTTAAACTTGAGTCAACATGCGAAACGCAGCAATTAAATTAAATCAAGTTCACTCAACTGTTCTTTTTTTAGTCACTAGAACTCATGTGCAAGTCAAGCTTTTGTCAGTACAACCCTTTCACTTTTTTAAAGTAATTTGATTTTATAGTGTGGGCAGCACTTTTATTTTACACTCCGGTTCCACATGTACTTCTTACAGTAATTACGACAGCCGGGTAATAACCACGTAGTAACCAACCGGTTAACATAAGGCAAGTATAGTGCAAGTGCACCGTAAAATAAAGTAACGAGGAAACGTTCATATTCTTGACAAAGGCTTTTATTTCGGTTTTCCACGTGTTCAATTCAACAATGACATAGAATAAATATACATTCATTGACGATAAAAAATTGTTCAAAATGCAGTAAAACATTCAAGTTGTGATCAAGTTCAACAAAAAAAAATGTAAACAGCTGACATCGCAACTCCGTTCGGCACCCCCCAAAAAAGGCAAAGCACATTTTTTTTTTTTTAAGCATGGAGCTTGTAAGCCACATCACAGAGCGCTCAGACTGAACAGAACCAAGTCCATATTCTGTACAGGAGTTCTCGCGAGCATCACATGCGCTTCCACGTCGCGAGGTGAGAGCTCAAGCCGATGACTTAAACCGCCGGCGCGACCGCCGCTCCTTTCGGAGTCACCGCAATAGGCACAACAACCGTGTGCGTCTCTTCATGACCGCAGCAGTGCGCTGGACAGCTCGCTTTTAGCTAATGATGCACCTCTCTTTGTCCTTGGTCTGTCCGCCTCCTATCGCCTTCTCTTTGATGTACATCAAGTCACTGTGCACGCTCGGGCGGCGCGCAAAAGGCGCCACGATGCCGTACGCGTCGCCGTCCTTCACCTTCTTGTTCCGCAGAGACTTTTTGTGCAGGATGTCACAGTACTGCACGGACACCTTGCGGTGGAGGTCGGGGCTCATCTCGTTGGGCAGTTTGGCAAGGGCAAAGAGTCTCTGGAACATCTGGTCGACGTTCGTGTTCCTCTTGGCGGAGATCTCGAAGTACGCGCACTGCTCGTCTCCGGCGATCAGCGCCTCGATCTCCTCGCGCTGGACCTCGCGGTAGAACTCGCGGTCGCCCTTGTTCCCGCAGATGACCAGAGGCACGTCCACGTTC